>VWZZ01001813.1:334460-510171 GCA_013399095.1 Psophia crepitans
ACTGGGACTGTTTAGTCTGGAGAAGAGGAGGCTCAGGGCAGACCTTATTGCCCTCTACAACTCCCTGAAAGGCAGTTGTGGCAAGCTGGGGGTCAGCCTCTTCTCGCAGATAACTAGTGACAGGACAAGGGGGAACGGCTGCAAGTTGCGCCAGGGGAGGTTCAGGTTGGAGATGAGGAGAAAATTCTTCTCAGAAAGGGTGGTCGGGTATTGGAACAGGTTGCCCAGGGAGGTGGTGGAGTCACCATCCCTGTGGGTGTTTAAGGAAAGGTTGGATGTGGTACTTAGGGACATGGTTTAGTGGGTAATAGGTGGTGGGGGACAGTTGGACTGGATGATCCTTGAGGTCTCTTCCAACCTTAATGATTCTATTCTATTCTATTCTATTCTATCAGTTTGTCCTGCCCTTTGTTTCCAGTTATTACCTTACATCAAAGATCTACTTTTGACAAGTTCCC
Organism: Psophia crepitans; assembly: GCA_013399095.1. NCBI lineage: Eukaryota > Metazoa > Chordata > Aves > Gruiformes > Psophiidae > Psophia > Psophia crepitans. The sequence goes on from VWZZ01001813.1 coordinate 334,919, forward strand.
TGCTTTAAAAAGAAGTAGCGGCCTACATCGGAAATCTGTTACCTCCCCTAAAAACGACTGAAGACAGACCGGTGGGCCTGTAGGAAGCTCGCACGCTTCACAACGATGACATTTAGGGACGCGGCAGGGCAAACACCGGGAGCCCTTCGGTAAACAGCTGATTTGTTATGCTGCATCTGTGCAGCTCAGCCAGACAAAGGCTACGCTTCAGAAGATGGCATCTTCTACCATCCCTTGGATGTTTATTATCCTAATCCAATTTAATTCATCCATTTGATTTGTAAATGGACAAAGCCTGCAGAATTTGTAGAGTTTACCCAGCAAAAGTAAGAGTCCTCATTTTGCGTAATAAAAGCACACAAGCAAAACGTAAAGTAATCAGAAGGACTACCAAAACCAGACGTTGCTGATGTGCAAGGCACTTACAAAGTTAGAATTTTCCATAACTTTTGATAGACAAAAAGTCACTCACCATATCATTAAAGTCTAATGAATATGAAGGCAACTTCAAAAATGCCAGAGCACGTATTTGGTCTTGACGCATTATTCTTTGAAGACAGTTTTTGATGCTTTTCTAAACAGAATAATTTTTCCACACAGTATTTGAAGTTGATGTGCAAAACACAACCATGACATGAAGAGTAGAGCCTCAGCGTTAAGAAGAATTCCTACCTGTGACCTTCTGATATTCTGTAGGTGACTGGAGAACACAAAAGAAATCAGATAACTCTCCCACCCATCCTCCAGCCACAGACCCTCTTCTAAAATTTGGTACCTAATCACATACATTCAACCTCTAGTCTCCCTCCCCAGTAGAGTATATGTTTAGATATCGTTCTCCTTCACTGCCCTTACTCCAGGGTGGTCCCCTCGTTACAGCAGCACTGTATGATGGAGAGACATCATTTCAATCCCTCCTTTGCAGATTTCTTGTGTGATCTCAGACACATCCCAGAGCCTCTCTGGCTATATAGGCAGAGCTGACACCGGCCCAAATTTCAAAGAATGGTTGTCATTGGACTTGTGAGCATTTGTTCTGCCCGATGTGGGCTGCGGGGGCCTGCCACGTCTGCTGGCTGTATCCCGTGGGGAAGCGCTGCATATGGCACATTCTGATCTGAATACCTTAATGGCAAGAAATAGATTTCTTTTCCAGTTACAGGATGGGCTTTTCGAGGCAACTTGTTTTCACCTAAGGCCCCCAAACTCTCTTTGGATCTAGGACACCCAGTCCCTAAAGCAAGGCATTAAACAGAGGGAAGGAACTGCTCCAAGGCAGAACTGCCGGGAGGCTCCCAGCCGCTTCTCTGAGCATCCCCAGAACAGTCGGGTTTGGCAGACTGGTGCCAGCCCATGCTTCCCACCTAGCAAGCATCCCTCTCTCTCTGCAAGCCCTCAGCCCACCTGGATGGGAAAACTCACGGCTCTCTGGGCTCACCTCATACACACCTGCCTCCACGCTAACAACCTCTCTCCCTTTCATTAGCTCCTTCTTCATCAGTTTTCTCTTTCTTTCTTTTGATTTTAACTGTGCCGCACCACTGCCCCCTCTGCACCGCTCGCCTCCCCCTCCCACACCTCTCTCCAAACAGGAAGGGCCCAGGCTGCACATTTCTAGCTCAGGTCTGAGCTCTAGGGCTCCAAATCAAGTCTCCTCTTTAGTGATCAAGCTGAATATTCCCAGCCAAGCACCGCCACCTGCAGCCCAGCCCGGCTTGGCCTCAGCTCCCGGGCTGCCCAGGAGGGATGCTGGCCATAAAAGCTTCAAGAACATCAGGCTGGGGTACTTGATGGATGGCGCTCCTCACTGCTTTGGCCTCTGTGGCATCACGCTGGAGGCAAGAACGGTGATCTCATATTATATGTATGACAACTCAACTGCTGCAGATAAACCTACTGTGCTAATAGCATGGGGGGGCTTAACATCTTCACCAGCACTATAACTGATGACAACAGCACTGCTGCATTTGTGTCCTTCAGCACCACAGGGGTAGTACAAGACCCACACTCTGCAGAAACTGCACTGGGGTAGCTATTTCCACAGCACAATTTAAAACTAAGTCCTGGGCTGTCAGTGCAAGCGGGAGTCTTTTCATGGATTTCTGCAGAGGAAAACCAGAGTGCTGTTCTGAGGAAACAGCAAAGTTTCCTGGCATCACATGCTGCCTACATTGCATACTAAATGAAGGCGAGGAGTAAAGCCTCTGTTGGCTGCTTAACCTGATTTAGAGCACTGGTTTGTATTTAATCACTCTGTTCAAAGGCAGAAGCACTAAGGACTGCAACAGGCCTCCTCCAGTGAATCCTTCCTCTGCACACCATCTCCTCCAGCCCTCTGGTGAGGTCAGCCCATTCCTGGAGCGGGCGACAGAGGCAAACTCTGTGGCTTATTGGAGCAAAGCCTCCTTCATGTGCAGCTGGAGCTGATCTGGTGCACTACAAACACAGCCACGTGGTTCCCCAGCTTCTGCGTCGGTGGGAGAGGTGGCTGTGGGAGGTAACACTGCAACTATCATAACAGAAATGTTCATAACTAGCAGATAATTTTAGCACTAGCATTAAAAAAAATATCTTTCCTCTCTCTAGAGTTTACGTGATGATAGAAATATCACCGTTGCATGGATTAGAACTCAAGACAGGTCCAAATGCAATCAGGTCTTAACCTCTGTTTGAATTACCTTTTGGTCACCTTGGGCTGGTTTGGAAATGAATTAGTTTGGGAAATTTTTAATTGGCAGGAAAAGACAAACGTATTTCATTTCAAAACCTACAGTAAAGCCACATTTGTTCTGCTTTTAAAGTTAAACTTTCCATGTCCTTATTTTTAAGATAACATTTTCAAAAATTACTTTTCCCTACATAAAGTGTTGGTTTTGTTGGGGTTTTTTTTTTTACCTGCCTTGTTTTGTCGCTGGGATAAAAATCTAGTATTTAATTTTTGTTTTGAGACAGTGGTCTGCTATCTGGAGAAAGGCTCCCTTTACAGGAAGAGCCCTGCTGCCCCTGCTCGGGGAGGTGCAGTGGTACCTGCCCAGCCACACGCAGAGTAACACCACCACCACCCCTACCTGCGCAGCAGCTGATTTTCCTGGCCATCAGCACCTCTTGGGGCTTTTCCCAAGGCATACTCTTCTAGCAGAGAACAATTTAGAGGGGAAAAAATTAACCACCAGCGTACGCTGATAAGCACACTGTTTGCAGACCTATATAACACCCTGAAGCATCGTGTTATAAACCAGTGACCTTGTGACAACAGTGCACCACACTGACCTGCCAAGAACCCCTCGCAGGACCTAACAAACAGCACCTCGGATTTATTCTGTGCTAAGCAGGCTGAAGATGCGACTTTACTATGCACAGAGAGAGCATCTTGTCTCGGTCACCACCATACACATCATACAGACATCCCTGCTGCAGTTCAGCAGAGTTCTCTACCAAAGGCTACGTAAGATGCTAAAATATGATCCTGGGGGTGGAAGGATGGAGAGCACTCTGAAATCAAGGAGTAGAATCAGTCAGTTTTGCCCAGAGAGAGGACCCTGAAGGTTCCCTATGAGATCAGCTGCTGTTTAATGCATTTCCCAAGGGGCTGGGAGAAGCGATGAGCAGCAAGGCAGCAACGCTTGCAAGTGACACTGGTGTTTAGATTAGTCCAGATCCCTGCTGTGCTTGAGGTGGTTTGGTTCACTGCAGTAAGACTGGCTATCCAAAATTGCAGCCACTTCCCTGCTACTGCCAGGGAAGCCCATTTCGTGGGCTGCATGCCACCCCCCAGGGGAGAGGGGAAGCCACAGCAGGGCTGAGAGTACGTAGCACAAAAGCAGGGACCAGAGGTTCAAATACCTGGATTTTAGAACTTAATACATACAGAGTGGTAAATGAGGGGTTTTAGTTCTGTTCTTTAAGAAACGGAACTCTTACAAGGTTTCCTCTACCTCTTCCATGTATTATCTTATAAAGCCCTACAGACATTCACACAAATGTCTTTCTCTACCTTAAGCTCCTTAAGACTTTACTTAAGAGGAGAAAATCCACACAAGTGAAATAGTTACGTTCATACATAAAATATGACGGAACACAAAGCACATACGAGACGCCTGTGAAATATTTATGTGCACATTTATTTTCTTGTAAATACTTTCTCCATTAAGATTCTGGCTTGATCCTTTGTATAAGATGCAGTTTTGCCAGCGAAGTGCAGCCAGTAGAGAATGGCAAATACAATTTTTCTCTCAGTTCAGAGGATGACAACGATGCCCAATACATCAATGAAATTTCAGTCTGTGTTAGCATCACTGATGGAACAGGAAATTGGATTCCACTGGCTAATCCATTGTTAATGATTTCACTTCATAAATACACTTAGTCTTCATTATAACTTCTTGCTGTTGGAAATGGTTTAAGCTTTGGGAAAAATATTCTTGGAAGAATCAATTATCAGCATGGCACATTCTAATATTTTGACTTATTGATTTTTCACAGGTAAGAGACCTTGAACCCAGGCTTGGCTAGAAAAGATCTAACGAGTGCCATTGCCTCAGCCTCCCAGCAGCAAACAAGGCAAGTTTTCATAGGCTTAAAGCACATCTGTGGGAAGAGCCCGGTGCACTGCAATTTCATGGAATGGGAACTCTTGATTATCTTCATTAGTTCTGTACGGCACAAGTTCTGGCTGCACCACAAGCTCCTCATAGCAATGTGGTCTTGGAGCAAAACCCTTGTGCCAGGGACCTGCTCCAGCAGGGCGGGGGCAACCATGTGATAACATAGCATGGATATATCTAGACATGGGTTATTCATCTTCTCTGGTATTCTTCCCTGGCTCCAGCCTGAAGGCCTCTGTTCCTGTTCTTCATCTCACATGTTGTTCAGGCTGACAAGATTTGGTACAGCAATAAGTTCTGCACATGTGCTTAGAGCTACGTCTTAGACATATGTTAAATAGGAGGAGATAAACCAGAGGGTGTCTGAGCAGTGAGTCAGGACCTCACTACACTTCCCACTAAACATCACACCACAAATAAAGGTCCCATTCCTCCCTACTGTACTTCTCAGTCTTAATAGCCTGTCAGACTTTCACAGCAGTAAAATATTGTCTCTTCTAAGTCATGGAGGCAAGGTCCTTAGAGGGCTAACATCTCCCTGGCTGAGTTAGTCCCCTGTAACACGAGAGGAACATGACCTCCTCTAGTCAACTGAAGAAAGAACATACTAGGGTGGGAGCTAACCTGTAAGTTAGATAAGCTAAGTGAAGGTAAAGATGATGAGAGAGTAAAGGGTGATGAGAGAGCATATCGGACAGCAAGACAAGACTTTAAGGTAAGTCCAGTATCAGGTGGAAAACGGGGTTGCCCAGGAATACGATTTATAAACAGCTATTGACCCCTAAGATTTCACAGCTTTCCTCTGGTCAGAGCCTCTGGGGGCTGCACCGGTTCCAGCCAAGAATAAGACTCTCTGCTGGAAGTGCTTGAAGGGGAAAGAAAGCAGTATACAGTGCAGTATTTCCAAGCACAAAACAAAGTTTCATGTTTCCTACCAAGATCCACAGGAGATTTTCAGTATTATGCATTACTTGAATTTTAGAATGGTTCAAGTAAATACATCACAAATAGCAAAGGAAATGTGTTTCAATAACACAGGTGTCCACATGAATATATGCATGAATCCTGGCACATATTTTTATTTTGCTAGGAATTGAAAAGTTGCCCTCTGGCATCTCTCATTGCTGTTTGCTGTAAATATCGGATGAAAATGCAAACAGCAAAGGACACAAAACGCATTGGTAATCCTGAAGAAACACTGAATCAGCCCAAAGGGCTGAGATTACCGAAATCTGCCTGAAGTATCCTTATGCCAGTAATTAAAAAGCAGCTGGACACCCTGTAGTTCTGCAGTGCCATTCAAACCAGACATCCCAGGTAGAGACAGCTCACACACAGATTTATCCAATGAAATGCACTGTATTCATTAAGTTTAATTCAAACATACTCTCTGTTCCCCCATCACAACCACCCTCCCCTGCATTAGCCTCTCTCTTCTCATCCCTGTCATCTTACCCATCTCCTCCCTTCTCAGCCACTCTCAGCCTAACAGCGAGCTGCGAGCATTGCAAACCACGTCTGTCGGATATATTCGTTTCTGTCTCTTGTGCTAGTTGCACCCTGCATTGAGGGTATTTTGCTCTAGATGAATCTCTAATCTGTTTCTTTCAACACTCTCTGTATTGCATTTGCATTTATGAAAGAGAATATGGTACCAGAGAGAGGGAAATGGATGCTATTTTTAAAACAACTTCATGGCTAAACTATTCATTTAACGATTCAGAAAGAAGAAGAGGTCTAAGTTTGCCCAAAGAACATCAGATGCTCCAGTTCTAAACCAGCATCTGGATTCCTCATGGAAACATTGATCTGATGACAATGTCCATAGCATTGAGGCCACTGACATGGTATACACACAACTCTACATTCAGTCCAGTTTGAGCCCCCTGGAGCTGGAGAATCCTGGGTGCTAAACCATTCTGCCAGAAAACCGCTCCCCTTCCATCAGACGAATGACCAGGTCACACCCTACTTCTCTCATGCAACTTGCTGCTCAGCATAACTTTTGCAATACTACCAGTGGCCCAAGAGAGACTGCACTTGTTGGAGCAATGGTCACGAGTTTTTTCCCTTACAAGAATTTTTTTTCTTTTCTGGAGCAGAGTCTAGTAACCAGCTTTAATTCAGAGACATTTGCAAACAAACCAATGCTCAACGCTACCCGTTCTCCAAGCTTGCAAGGTGCTCGCTTGGGTGGTATTTCCACTGATGCAACCAGGGTCAAAAGGTAGAAAAGGAGGGTAAACACTTAGTTTCTACATCCATCCTGAACTGTAAAGGAGATGCAGTGCAAACAGTACGGAAGAAGATGAGACAAAAAGAAATCTGTATTTTTTAAAAACAAACACCATTTTTACTACAAACCACAGATTCTGGCGACAGGCAGCACTGAAATGCCTGGTTCCTTGAGGTATCAGACCACAGCTAAAAATCTCTTAAGATGCACATATAAAATAGCCTCATTACCTGAATTTTACTTTCTTATCTGTTTTACAGCTATTAACTCCTCAGACAGTGATATTTGCTCAGATTGATTTTCAGGCAGCAAAGTGCTAATGTGCTCTCTGCCCTGCTCAGCTGGGCAACCGCAGCTCCCAGGTCACGACTGCCTCTTTACGCTGCTGCAGGGAATTGCACTGTAATGAAGAAAAGCCTTTCTCTGCAAAGCTACAGCACAGGAAGCGCCCAGGGAGCTTTACCAAATCACACTAACTTCCATTTCTGCCCTTAAAAGGCTTGTCTTCTACAAGGTTGCTATTCATTAAATAATTTGCTCTGCTTGCTCCACAGGGTAGATGTTCTCTTCCAAGCACTGCGTTTATTTATAACGGAAGCACTAACACCCAAACCTGTCACCCACCTCCCAGAGCTCCTCAGGGAACAGGTTACCCCAGGCAAGCTTCCCATACTCACCCAGGTCCTTTCACCTCCCCGAGCTGACCCCAGACTGGACCAAGCCACTGAGCTCCTGCAGCTGGTGGACAGGCAAACAGACCCCACTCACTGCTGGCATTCCAGAGGGCAAAGCTCTTATTTCTGGCTGCATATATCTCTTATTCCATTTTGGCCTAACTGAGCTCATTAAGTTAATCAGCAGCCTCTGCTAATCCAGCCCATTTTAGCTGAAAAGGATTGGAAGTGATGACAAGCGCAGAGTGTGAGGGCTGCTGCAGGGAGATGGCTGTGAGCGGCAGGGGCTGGAAGAGGGTGAGTTAAGAAGGTCTAAGTAAAAAGCCTGTGGAAATGTGCAAAGTGGAGAGACCTACCTAGAGTGTTATCACCATGAGGCAGCACCGCCGCTGTGCTGTGCCCTCAGACCAGCACCCACAAAAGCTGATTAGAAAGGCAGGGGTGGGGTTTTGTTGTGGGGTTTTTTTTGTTGGTTTTTTTCTTTTTAAGTAAACTTTTTACCCTGTGCAGAAGTGCCTCTGCGTGCAGCAGGGAATTTCTGCGTGGCCACCTCTCCTGGCACACGCAGCACCAGTGATGGTTGCACCTTTAATCCCAGCACGGGCAGGGGAAGCCACGAAGAGTGCTGTGGGAAGGGAGCATGGAGACAACATCAAGCAGCAAAGATCCGCAGAAACAATTTAGCAGTAGTTCAAACATCTCATTAATTTAGATTATAGGGAAAAGCTGTCAGCCTTAATTTTAGTTAAACAGTGAACCACAGGTGAACCTTGCGCATGTGAAAACCACAAAGAGAAAAGCTCACCCAGCACCCTGTGCCCTTATTAACCCATGCCAGAACAGTGGGAGAAAGCCAGCACAATACCCTCCTGGGAAGCCCAGGACTTTCCTAGGCAGTACCACATCTGCAAGCTCTGTGTTCGCAGCAGAAACACAACAGCAGCTGTGTTTCCATAATGTCATAGGTCGTGAAAAAGCAAAGAGGCCGCAGCTGAAGGACGGAAGCTGCTCTCCCTGTGCTAGGTGCAGTTCTGGCTCTCTGCTACCCAAAGCACTTGCACCTTGCAGTTTTCCCAGTCTCCCCTTCATACCTAAGATCTGTCAGTTTGTAACTGCAGGGCAGGTGGAGTAACAGATTTAACACCTATTGTACTGCCCTGTTAAACTCCTCACAACTGTGTATGTATTTTGACGAGCGTGGAGTGAGGGCTGCATTTTTATTTCGCTGCTTGTTAAATGAGACAAGGCATTGCCCTACTAGAAGTTTCCCGGAGCTCTGTTTGGCCAGGCCAAGGCTAACAAGCACTTGCTGGGAAGCTACTTGTTGCCACGACTGGTTGTGATGATACTTTTTCCTCCAACCAGCCCTTGCTCAAACTCCCAGCAGTCTGGGTACATCTTCCACTTGCAGGTTTAGTTCCTTCAGGTCACCCGCTGAAAAAAAATGTGTCACCAAAGGTGAAGCTGACCAGGAGGGACTAGCGAGAAATACACTGCAAAAGCACTTCCCCAGGGCAAAGCTCCTTCCCTGAGGCTGGACTAGGAGACCAACACCCTCTAGGACCGAACGGGGAAGGATGCTCCATGCTGCCTCCTGCCTGGGTGGGCTGTTGGTGCCAGCGTGCTGCTGCTGCAGTGATTTCTGTGGCTGCCTCCACTCCCCGCTTCATTTTGGACAAACCAGCTGGAACACAACCCGCAAACGCCTGTCCCGGTGCAAGGTGTCTATGCCCCTGCAACCCACCAAAAATACCTCTCCGACATTCCAAGGAGGTCTGGCTTTTTCTCTGGGTTAGTGCATGTCTCAGCTTTGGAAACAAGGAAAAAATTCAGTATTTTCCTCAAAAGCACCTGTTATGCCCTGCCAGCTCTGGCCAGACTCTCCCTCACAAGGCCAACCCCGTGTGGGTGCGAGGTGAGCCCTGCCTCCAGCAGTGGGGCAAGGGCATGCCGTACCCACCCCACCTTTCTGCTTCTCCTCAGCCAGGGTCCTGCCATATCCCCACTACACCGGTGCATTAAATCTCTTTCTGTATTTCAGCTGCACATGTTTTTCACATCCTCCTTATTCGGTGCTTTGTTTTAAAAGCGCATCCTCCACAGCAATTTCATAGGTTTCTATTCCTAGCTTCAGGAGAGGGAAGGGAGAATCTAATAATATTGATGAATAACCAAGCCGCTGCTAAGAAGTCTGCCTTTTCTTTTATTTAAAAAATACCTGCTAGAAAAAGTAAAAAGGATGTGTCACTGCAGCCTGTGACAGATGTGGTAAGTGATAGATTAGGGGCCGTGTTCCCAGGAACGTTGTCGACATCAGGGAAGGAAAACATAGTATTGTAGCTTCAAAGAGCAGGGACAGTCGAGAAAACAGATCACTTTGCAACAGCTGCCACCCTGAAAGGTGAACCCTGTTGAAAAGCACATTTGGCTTTTACTTTCCTTTGAACAAACACCCACCCATTTCCTGAGATCTACTCACCGAAGTCTATCGAAATAAACAGCGCCGGCGAGATGAGGCTTGCAGTGACTTTTGGGCTGGCTGGCTGGCACGTGTCTTTTCCATGTGATTCATGCTTACGACTGAGCCATCCTGTCGGAAAACACGGTCCGATCTCTGCCCAAACCGCACAGCAATAAGCCAACTTGCACGCAGACCCAGGGCAATGGGCACAACAGGTTTGCCAAGAATCGCTCTGAAGCAACAGGGGACCTGATAAAACGGCGCTGGAAGGAAACAGCTGCTCAGAGGGGGGTCATCAGGGTTCCCGTAGGAAGGAGATAAAAAGCAATAAAGGAAAAATATTATTAAATTCTAACTGATACCTTTGGGGTGAATGTACGGCTGTTTATTATCTCCAGGAGCAACATTCGGGGAGATAAAGGCAACAAACAGGCCGCTGCGGTTCTGACGAAGCACACTGATCGAGCCGTAAGTGCGGGGAGCAGAGAGATGTGGAGAACTGGGCCCTTGTGCTCCGTTTGCCCCCGCCAAGCCCCCGAGCACCGCCGGGATCCCCAGTGCAAACGGCACTGTGGCTCTTTTTGCACCAGCTCTTTCCCTAAAGGAGCCGTCTCGTGTTTGGGATGTGCGACAGTAATATCTTCCATGAATGTAGACAGACGCAAGGCAGCCAATGCAAGAGCTAACTGACTGGTTTCTCCTACAAGTGCGTGCCGGGAGGCATAATTAAGAAGGAAAATGAAGAAATCAGAGACTCAAAATTTAAAAAAAAAAAACATTGCTGAACTATTAAACAATCCTCCTTGTTCCTAAGTGAAGGAAAACTGCCAATGCACAAACCAACTCCTTGATAACTGGAACTGTTGCACACCGGCATAACCAACATGTGTTTAGCAGATGAGTATTTATTGCCCTGGGCTGGTGGGAGCTCTTTTGGCCCTCACAGCTGATGTGGCTGGGCCAGAAGTGCTGGTTACACACTCTGTTGTCCAGCCAGGGAAGAACCCTGATGCTGCCTTTCACTGCTTTCACGTTCATTTTTAAGTCATCTTCACAAACCATGAGAAATGTTCTGGATGAAGAAGAGAGAAGCTTTCCTAAGGTGGAGGAAATGTTAAAGTGGGGGGGGAATAACACAAGATGAACAGCAACAATAAAGTTTGAAAAAAAAAAAAGACTGGGAAAAATGCAGGTGTTCTAATAAAGCCGTGATTTCCCCAGGAAGAGCTGACAGAGCCATCTACCGCTCACTGAGCTCCGTGGCACCGCAGCCACGTCTGCGCGGGAGCCCGGGCTGGTGGCGGGGCCAGCCAGGCACAGCCCGCTTGGGTCCCTGCAAGGGAAGCGTGGGAACATCTTCCCAATGCGAATCGTGTTGTTAGGCCTATTACTCCGTAACATCAAGGGGAAAGATTAAAAAAAAATAATTCTGCAGCATAAAGGAAAGAATAAGAGGCCGATAAATAATAGATAAAACAAGAGGAAGATATTTCTCGTAGCCTTTTAAAATAACTCTTACATGGGTATAAGATACCATAAATATCAAAGCTGCAGTGCAGCCCTTATATGACAAGTCACAGACTAGTCAGAAAACACTTTCTGAGATCTGAATCACGGCCACTTAGCTATTCACTTTTATTGGGGGGGAAAAAAAAAGAGAGAGAGAAAAATTAATAGCATCTCTCAGCAGAAAGTTATTTCTAGTCTTCTACTTTGCAAAGGGAACTGTCATTTCATTATTTTGGTGGGTGTAATGGCACATGCTGTACCGACCATATGCAATCAGAGAATTAAATGCTGGCTCAGATATGAAGACATAATGAGATACACACATTTTTTTTAATGAGAAAAATGATTGAAAATAAAACCCAGTACAGTGCAAAACACAGATGTCTCCAGCATTATAAAACTTTCTGGAAATGTAGATTCTAAGTTGCTATTGTTGCAATTGCTTAAGACTCTTTTAACTGCAAATTGACACTTTCATCTTTTTTTCCTTAAAAGAGTTTGTACAAGATGCATGGCGTACATGCAGCAGGGCAAGTCTTTGCCAGCTGTGAACTGGTGAAGCTAAACTGGGAGAACCTGCCTGTGATATTGGAGACTGGTGTTATAGATTGGCTTGGGGTACATCCCCATGGAGAGAGGGATGTGGGACCATACAGAGATTAGTTCTTTCTTACCGAGGGAGGGCTGACATATGCAGAGATGCCCTCCCCAAGTGCTCCTGACTGGTTACATGAATCCAAATTCAGTTAGGGAGCCACATTAGACACAGCCCTGACTTCTGTGCAGGAAACCTTCTGCTCTTGGCTGCGTTCCCTGGCTGATAAGGGAGGATGCAACAGGAGTCAGCAAGCGGGAGCTGTACTCCTGGTTTCCACTGTGCCACCGCGCTCCTCTGCCTCAGCATCCCCACCTGCAAAATGGGCACAGTTCCAGCCATCCGACATCGCTGGGCGGAAAGCTCTGCCAGCGCAGTGAGTGCCAGAAACAGATTTTAGTTAAGTGGACGGGCCACTCAGACCCTCTTCTAGTGGGTACATAACTGCTTCATCCTCTCCTCTCTCCCTTCAATTGCTCTCTGTCCTGTGCAGTCTTCACCAGCGTGACAAATTCTACTTGATCTGTGTGAAATTCCCGCCCACAGATCACCTCCATGGTTCCCACCTTGCACACCCATCAAAGTTACCCCTGGAGCTCACTTTGCATCCCGTTGCCGAAATGGGAAGAGATAAGCAGAGAGTCAGGGAGGAAGAGCAAAGACAAGCAGGCACTTACTGCACTTAGCGGTGGGCGGGGGCTTCGGGGCCGTGCCAGCAGCACCAGCTCATAAAACCCGAGGGCAGAACGTGTTGTTCTCTCCGGCGCTCACAGCACACACGGAGATTGATCCATTTGTGTGACATGGAGCCGAGCAGCGGCTGCTCCAGCCCAGGCGCACGTCACCGACAGCAGCTGGTACAAAGAGCTTCCTTCCAAATCCATCGCTCTAAGAGCATCTGGAGACCGGTGGCAGCCACAAAGGCTCCCTTTCTTCATAAACGCTTCGCTTCATTTGTCATTTTTCTCTCAAAACCATGTTACCTCACCTTCATTTTGGAGAAGGAGGGTACTAAAAATACATATTCCGTCCTTTTCATTAGGGCAGAGAGGAAATACAATGGTGCTTATTGTTGACTGCAGAACTCTGATTTTTTTAGCTACTCATAAAATTTTACCACTTCAAAGTCATCCCTGGAGGGGTGTTTATTAGAGGAGTCTGAACTCATCTCTGGCTGGAACTGGCTCTGCCTAGCTATCATGAGCCACATGTGGTTTCAAAGTGCCTCTGATAGCAGTCTCCAGAACAATGTAATCCATAAGTTTACATTAAATATTTATATGACACTACTTTGTGCTCTTCTTGGTTTAATTGGTCTTTGAAATTCATCAAAATGTATTAGGAAAGTTCATTACTTAACATTGTTGGTACCATTTAGTATGAACGCTCTGCTAAACAAACAAGCCTGTCTGCACAGGCCACCTTATGCGACCAAAATGGCAAAATCCTGCTTTGGCTCACACCAGTCTCAAGGAGGACTGGGAGCATAAACAGGCTTTGGAGCTGTGATCAAACCAGGACATTAATTCCATGCAGGAGTACAGTTTTTCAGAAATTCGATATGGAGAAGGGCAAATGCAGTTTCCAAGAAAGACTGTTCTGGCAGACTGAAGTGCATTTTTTTTTTCCCCAGAAAATTCATGATATTTCAAATTAAACAAAGTCTTTTTAAAGCTATAGTATGAAACGTCCCAATTAAAATGGAAAGAAAGCATTAGAAGTTAAAACTTTGCAGTACAATCAGAACTGGCATTTGGGTTTGTTGGTCTGAGCTGAAATGAAAAACAGCACAAGACCTTTTGGCAATTCCAAAACATTTTGCAGATTTACAGTTTCAATAAAACCACTACTGTATAAGACAGAAGGCTTCGATTTCAATCTAGAGTAATCTCATTGTCTCTCACAGACACAAACATCAGCAGGGACAGAAGGTGGACCGCTGTGTCCCACAGCCAACAGTGTCATTAACAACTGAGGAATTCATCGTTTGGGAAAACACATGAGCAGACTCAAATACTCCTGCTGCAGGACCTGCGGGAAGGGGAATAAAACCCTGCACCAGTATGGATAGAGCCATTTGGAAAAGCAAAGACAGATGTCTCCAGAAACATCTACCAAGTTTAAGCATCTTTTTTTTTTCCCCACAGAAGGTTCTCCGGTCCATTTTCCCAGTAGCATCATACTGAAAATTCCCAAAATGAAATTCTGAAACGACAAAGAACTGCATCAAAAGCCAAACTAAATCCAGGAAAAAGAGAAGAGACCTTTGTGCGGCACCCATGGCAGTGAGAGGTTACCAGCAAAGGAACTTGCTGTGTGAATCTGGAACACGCAGCCCAAAGCAACAGCAAGGCAAGGACTGACTCAGTTGCAGCTGCCTTTCAGCAAGAAGCAGATGCCAAACAGTTGGACCAAACAGCAAGGAAGTGTTGCTAGGACATTGCGTGAAGGGCTAGGAGCCAGATGTTGGGCTATATGCCGGCCTGGAAGAGGCTAGGACTGCCAAAAAAAGAAACTGCTTTTCCCTGTGTAACTCCCTGTGAGTGTGAAGAAAACGGATTTTGAGGTCTCACCTGCAAATACCCACCTTAAGTCTCTGTTCCTCCAAAGGGGAGCAGCTAGTCATTTGGGGAAAAAAAAATAAAATGGGGGAAAATCCAAACTTTAGAGGTAGTTTTATGTAGACTAGCTAGGTAAGATAAGTTCAAGAGAGTCCCTTGTCTGTTCTACACGTTGTGTCATTCGTTCTAGCACATATATTTCATTGTCTGTTTCAGAAGACGGACACGTGTTGTTGACTTCATTACTCTGATTAGTATTAGTCTTTCCCACTGATTTTTATCTTATTCCGTACATCTGCTAGGATTCATTTTTAGTGTTCATGCCACAGAGGACAGTCCCTGTCACCCCAGGGCGCTCTCTGTGCTGTAACGGAGTCAGCAGCAACTTTCTGCTGAGGTTTTCCTGATGGAGCTTTCAGTGGCTTGGAATAATTCCCCATCACTCTGGATTTATACATTGCTGTAATCACACGCATTTAATGAGGCTGAATGCTAAAGCAGAAAGTTAAAATGCTTGGAAGTTTTTTCGAAATCCAATTAGATGTCCCTAAAATATTTATATAGCGGGTGCAAGTTTTCCCAAAGGGCTGTCTTTCACAAATAGCCATAGCACTAGGTGTGGATCACAGCAGAACCTATTCCATCGATGGCTTTCGGAGCATTTTAACATTACCGTATTTCCAAATTAACAGCAAGTTACAAAAGAGGAGTAACTCAGACTGAAAAGAGTAACACCCAGACATCCAGACAGTTACTGTTTAGAGCTACTAACAAGCTGGAGCAGAGGAAAAAGCGAATCAGAGTAATACGAGGACCAAGTGCCATCTTGTGGATCCACGGGCACCGCACAGGATACGGCACGGCAAGGCCACGGACGTGATTTAGGAGTCAGTCAGACACGGGATGGATTTGTATGCTGTAGGCATAGTTACTGGTATTAAAAGAAATCACTTTGTTGAAATCACTGACATGCTCTCCCTTTAGAAGGCTATAGGCATCGCCTTCAAGATTTACAGTTACCCTATTACTCTGGCTCCCACAAGAAGTCCATAAAACTTTTACCACCCAGTTCTTGCATCACAGCCATAAATTCTGATGGTGTTTCATCTCAGACAGCACAAACCGGGCATGGCTGCGGAGCCACGCAGAAGCTGCTGTTGTCAGCAGGGAGCATTCACACACATGGGGTTACACGGAGCCAACATCCGCGTAACCAGGGCTGCAGGAGTGATCTCCCAGTGCAGGCCAGTATCTCCACAAAGAAGTCAGAGTTTCTGCCCCAGCATTGCTCCCCAAGATATGCTTTCACTGCACAAGTGGTCCTTCTGCTCCTACCTCTCCATCTCATCATTTTAAAAATCTGTTATACAGTGCTCGGTGGAGGGGTAACAGGACATCTCTGGTACCCCAGAGACACGTGCACTGTTGATGAGAAAGCTGCTAATTGCTCAGTGGTGCCAGACCAATAACCCGATTTCTTTGCCAAAGGGGTCACACTATTGTAAAGTAAAATTCTCACAGCTAGAAGGAGAAACACCTGAAACTAGTTTTTCCCACTTTTCTAAGTCACCAACAGTCACCTTACCCCCCAAAAAAAAAAATTTAAAAAAAAAATCATCTGATGTCTGAGAAGAGCCAAAAGTTACTCCAATTAAAATGTTTCTGTTGGAAACCTTTCCTGTACCTCTTTCCCAAAACAAAGATAGCAAGGCAGAAACTAACAGTGGAGATCTTAGTCCTCCCACCCATGTCTTTAGGAGAAATTTCTTCTCGGAAAGGGTGGTCGGGCATTGGAACGGGTTGCCCAGGGAGGTGGTGGAGTCACCGTCCCTGGAGGTGTTTAAGGAAAGGTTGGATGTGGTACTTACGGACGTGGTTTAGTGGGTAATAGGTGGTGGGGGGACGGTTGGACTGGATGATCCTTGAGGTCTCTTCCAACCTTAATGATTCTGTGTCGTCTTCTTGTTTTCCAGAAGTAGATGCCTCCTTCTGATAGGACTTCTGCAATCTGCCTCCCCCAGAGATTCAGTAGCTGCCAGCAACCCTGTGGAATGAGAAGAGTTTTGCAGTGGTGTGCAAGGCAAGACTACACACAAACAATATGGTAGCTCAGTGTCAGTTTATCCCACAAGGAGGAATTCATAACTTTCTCTTTTGCTCATTTGCCCATTATAATTTTACCCTGCACTCTCCCCACTTCAGTTTTTGTTGCAGCCAAAGGATGGAACAAAATTACTCAGGAGATGGTTAAGGACAAAACCCATGGAGCAGCTACTCCAACTGAGGGTAGGGGGATTTAGGAGTAGGTCAAGAGTCCTATCCTCACGTTGTCCAAGGAGGAAAGGTCAGGCCAGACATCCTTCATGGCTTGAAATCTTTATTAACAGCCCTGTGGCAATTGCCTGAGTGTAGAGAGATATGATTCAATCCATTTTTTCTGATAGAGCTTCAAACAAGAGACTCTACTACGAGGAATTAAAATAAGGTTCCAGCTGACTCCCAGCCTGCCTTCCCCACGCACACCGCACGAGCCACACACTTAACAAATCAGATCTGTGGTTCACCCTTGCTCCTGAGCAGGACTGGGTTCTCCGCCGTGCCGCAGGTACACCACTGATCTCTCCTTACCCAAAACCTTTCCTTCATGAAGTGGGTCGGAGCTGTTCTTAAAACCACAGTTATCTTGAACATGCCAGAAAGCAAAGGAATAAATAATTTACAACTTGGGGAAAGCGTCCATTTAGATTAATGCTACGCTGAAAATAGTGCTTCTCTCCAATTCACTGGATGACTATTATAACATTCAGTCCAGTTTAATGGAGTGATATTCCAGTTACATGAAGTTTCTCGGAAAGAAACGTACTATCCATCACCCACTTTCTACTCCATTTATCTGTAATGGAGATGATTACTTTAAAAATATCTTTCTTTGGTAGAGTGGCATGCAAGTCATCTCTCTTGGCTAACTTTTGAGAGACATATTGTGATGATAAACAAAGCCATCAACTCTGAAAACAAAGAAAGGTGACCTGTCTATTGATACAGACAAATCAGACTGGGAAAGAGGCCAAGGAGAAACACAGAAGGGCTTTCAACCCTGATCAGTAAGCCCTCTCATCTCTTTCTGCAGAGATGGAGGTCAAATCAGACAGGCCAGGCTTGAGAAGCATGTCATCTGAGGGCCTCCAAGGGGGCAAGAGGAGAGCTGAAGTGCTCCACAAGCATCTGAGGGCTCCTGCACGGAGGTGTAGGCAGGCACAGGCACCATTCCTCCCTCTCTCCTCCCATGGCCAAGGACAGTATCATGGGGTTTATCGCTTGTGTAATCCCTGCCAGACCACACATCTGCACTGCCTGCCCACTCCTCCACTCATGGCATTTTAGCTCTGCCTCTCTGAGGGAGCTATATTTATAAATTACACTGGTAAAGCCAACAGTAGGTATGTGATCCAAGCTCCTCTCCCTGAAGACCCAACCCCCAAAATACTTCAGGAGGTTTCACACCTCTCCAGCTGAACATTTTAGTCCCTGCTAAGCAGCTCATCTTTCTTTCAGGACAGTAATCCAAGAACTGTCTCCTTGGATTTTTACTCTCCCAGATGAGCCCTTGCCTACCACAAAGCCTCTTCCAAGGCAGAGGTGCTCTTGCACCAATGTGCTCAGTATTCAGAGCAGCCCAAGGGCTAAGTTCACAGTTCCATGGCAGGCTAACCTGAGATTATCCTACAAAGTGGTGAAATGCTTTTATCTATCTTTGACAGATGAAAGGCAGACTCAGAGCCAGAACCAGCAAGGTGCCTACAAGAAGAGTTCAGATGGAGTTGGGGTAACCGCAGCTAAAAATCATCATTTACACTTTATCCCTAGAGATGCCACCCTTATGTGACTTCTAACTTCACCAGGTCCCTTATAAACCCACTGGAGATGCCCAGAGATGCCCAGGTTTGAGCCGCTCACAGCCCAGGACCCTCCCAGGAGGGCAACATTTCCAGACATCCCCCTGCCTGTCCCAAGAGGGGGCAGCCCAGAGTGTGCCCAGCCTACACCAACAGCACAACAGCATCTCAAAGAATTTTTCCTTAAAAGGAAGGTCAAGGTGTCCCTGTTAGCACCATCACCACCACCACACTGGAAGAACAAACTACTCAGCAGAGGCCAGGAGAGGAAGGATGTCCCCTCTGCCCCTGAGCTGAGGTCACAGGGAAGGATGTGCCTCGAAGATCTGTATTATTTTACTAAGTTTACACTTTACTTCTGGAAAATAACTGTAGTAAAATAACACCATGTTGGCTGTAAGCCAGCGGCAAGGCTGGCATGGCCCCAGGAAAGCCAGGCTCTGCCCCAGCCCCACGCTCCCCCTTTCCTGTTCAGTCTGGACAGTCACTTAATGAGATTTTCAGGCAGAGCTCTAACACGGGTGTCCACACGTGTGAACGGCCCCGTTGGGCACAAGGCCGGACTGTGAGGGTAATTACATCATCTGAACTGCACCATTTGCTTCGTCACTGCGGAAGAGCATTAACTTCTGAAACCAGCTGATCACCTTGCTTAATAAAACCAGTTTTCACGGGTACGGCTACAAGTCACATTCCAGGAGGAAATGAGACCACAGAGGAAAACGTCCTCGGGTGAGGTTTGCTGCCAGTGCAGTACATAAGCGCTGCTATAGGAAAGCGAGACCACGGCTCCCTTTGCCCATCCTCAGCAGGAGAAGGTCCGCGCTGTTTTCAGGGCCCACCTAGGAAGGAAGGAGAGAAATTTCACTGTGTTGCAAAACTTGGTCGAGACTGCCACCTACTAACACGCAGCTGAAACGACCGAAATTGTGCAGAACAGAAGCAGGAAAAAAAGCCAGAAGAATTGCACTTATAAAAGTGTTTAAAATGAAAAGCCGCTTCCCTTTTTCTGGATGTGATGGTGAAAAGGCTGCTCGCTCTGTCTCTGCAGGGTGCAGACACTTTTCCTTGGCTGAACTGATAGCTTCCAGCATCTAGCTCAGACACAGCTGATTATTTAATTAATTAGATTATTTTTTTCTTTCCGTATATGAAAAGTCAACAAGCGCACCGCGGTTTCCTAAAAGTGGCTATCAGAAGTAGTCTGACACTTTGGAAGAAGTACCTGCACTCCAGCAACTGTGGCCTTTAAGCCGTTTCTCTTCAGCTGTGATAAGCCATCTGGTCTTGCCCGTTCCCAGACCATGAGGCAGAAGGAAGCAGGAAGGTTTTACTGGTGTAATGGGACCCCAACCCTGCCAGCAACCTCAGGTGTGACCTCAGCAACCAGTGAAACTATTTGCTCAGATGTCCTGGCGAAGCAAAGGCTTCCCCTGTCACTGATATGCATGCCTTTACCCTACAGAGCAAAATTTACATAATCAGATAAAAGGCTACCTCTAACGTAATCAATCCAAAGTACATCTTATTTGACATAGTGGTTTAATGCACATCAGAGCTTAGCACATCAGCACAGGAAGGATCAGCAATGAACCACTCCAATTAGGCTGATTTTTAAATGAATCTCTACAAATTTCTAAGAGCAGATTAACACAGGTTCTCCAAAGAGCCCTCTAATAGGACCAGCAACTGAGAACAAATCAAACCAGTGCCGTAAGAGAGGATATGTCAAAGTATTTTACTTTAGAGAACGAGGGCCTGTTTCAGCACAGAAACAATCCAGCTTCATTCAAACACTAAACACATGAGTGTCCAAGCTGCCAGTTAATTTGGGGCAAGCACTGGAAAAGGTGAAATGTTTTCCAAACCAATCTTTCAAAAGAAAATGGATTTATAACAAGACATTGATTTGCATGAGAAATAGATTCCGAACTATTTTTGGGAACGAACCTGAGCTGAATTCTCTCTGCTAAGGACATATTTGTTTGTGCCCCGTGGGTTAATAGAACATATCTAACATACCTAAGTATGTCCTGCAGCAGAAGCCATCCCCCGTCAGCCAGCCTGCACAAGGGCACGGTTTTCCCACACTCACCTGCACCACCATCGGGATGCCCCAACTGCAGCTCCAGGAGCTGGACCCTCTCCACCGATTGGCAGGTAGAAGGAGATGAGAGAACCTGGAGGGATGGAGCTGCTCCAAAACTGGTGATTTTTCTTGGGTCTACAATCATTGACCAACTTTTTCCAGCATAGACGAGACATTTGGAGAGGCAGCTAACACCTCCACATCCATATCAGAGGCAGTTTAAATATTATCACTTACAAGGTTTGCCCTATTAACAAAGAAACAGAAATCGGCATCCATTTCAAGACTTTGGAGTCTTCTCACAGGGAGGAATAAAGACTTTTTCCCATTTTTGTTAGGCAGAAAGGCCCAAGAACAATCAACCCATAAATCAAAATATGGAGATTAGACTATAGACCCAACTACTCCCATATTCCCCCTGTTCTCAAATAGCAGACATAGGAAGAAAATTTTCACTGGGTCTTTGTGTCTTTGCATTCTGTCTTCTGACCAGCTAGTGGAAGATGTTTAAAATTTACATTCTGGTTAAAATGAAGGAAGGATAATGTGAAATTAGAAATTAGAAAACTAAGTTTTCTCTTAGTTCTGGATATGATTCACTGCTGATAGATATAGCTTCTTAACATGTATCCTAATGGTCCCCTTAAGGAGGAAGAAATTCCCCTTTATCCCCCCTCTTTCACTAGAAATGAAGTACCTAGCTAGGCATTAACCACTTACATAGTCCTTCTTTGGGTCTAAGAGCAAGAATTTCTATAAAAAGGGGATTTGGAGCTTCCTGGAAAGGAATCCACAGGAGGATTCAGTGCAGGGCTCCAGAGCCCAAGTGGAAGCCTTGACCAGAGAACCACCCTTACCTTTCATCACGGCCAATTGGGAAGAAATAACTTCTCGTGTAAACACAGGATGTAGCTTTTGCATTTGGTGTTCAGCCAATCTTTTTGCTCGCGCTGTTGAGCAGTTTAAATTAATAATTATATCTCTCTAAATACAATACGTGCATCGTGTAGCAACACACACTCTGTTATATATTATATACACACAGAGTTAGAGACAGGTATCATTAATCTTAAATATTTATATCTTCCTGGAACATCTAGTTGACAGCTGCTAAGCTACTGGCAAACTGTCTGCCTTAAGTATTTTTCCCCTTTCTTTTGGCACCATGCCCTTGGCTTGGATACAACTACACATTGCAGAGACCATTCAGAACAATAACTACACACTGCCTCGTAAAGTCGGCTGGGGAGTACATTCCCCCTCCAATCACGCCTGCAGCTCATCAGCTATAATGTGACTTGCACACATTTGCATGGATAGGGGAAATTAGCTCCGCTATGGATCAAATGGCTTTCCTGTCCTTGGCGAAGCCCCTCAGCACACCAACCGAACTCAGTTTGCAGACTGGTGGTTGGGTTAACAGCAGGAACCACAAAGAACTCACAGGCAGAGAAAACTCAGGTTCTGTCCCCCCCTCTGTATTATCTATATTTTATTCTGCCATTACTGTTTTAGGCTTGAACAAAGTTTTACACTTTGCTCCGTTTTCACTAAGTTTACGCCGGGGTCAGTGGCAACACAGGAGGAGCAGTGCCCACACTGAATTCCACCAGCTTTACTCACTAAAGTGTCTCTGACTCCTCTTCCTCCTGTGCCACCTTCCTCTGCCATGTGGTACTGCAACAGCTACTGCGAGAGAGCACAGTGATTTTATTTAAAAAGGCAAGTAGGGGGGCAGCAGGAATAACGTTTTGAGGTAGGGATGTATAAAGGCTGATTCCCATTGTCCTGCTCTGCCTACAGTCATTTAAAGAAAGCCAGAAGGGATTGGATGCTCCGTGGTCCCCTCACCTCAATGGAGCTGACTTCATGCTACAGTGGACTCGGTTTCACTGCAAACATCGTTAGTAATGAAAAACAGGCGGAGGGTAAAACAGTGCCTGGCCTGGGGAGATATAATCTTTGCAACATTTTGCAGCCTGCATCATCTGTCCTCGAAACACTACAGACTTGCACAGCGTTTCCTTAGCCAGGAAAAAATGATGTATAATTACTGTAGCTGTACAAGTGAAGTCACGGGGAGCCTGTGAGCACGGATGATGAGCAGTTAGATAATAGACTGACAAGCAGGATCCCTACAGCCCAATAAAGGACAAACAAAAGGCCTACATGAGGCACCTGCGTTATTGTACGAGGAAGATGTGCAGACCAGGAAACGCCTAAATATAACGTTTAAAGATGTACAGAATTAACTGAACATGTGGTATCACTAATAACTGGCGCTCCAGTGCGTGCTTAGCATATGGGTAAAGTAATTAACTAATTAAAAAGGGCATGAGAGACAAGCAACAGAAGATGCTAACCAACAGGAGAAGCAACAACCAAGGACCGATGCAGTGTACCTAAATGGGGGGCAAGGCGATGTCAGTGCCATAGCTGGAAGCCACTGCTGTTTGCTGCTGAAGACCTTGCGTTGTGCCTATGACTCGCACGAACAGAGGAGCTGAACGGACAATGAACAGAGGAAGGGCAAAACTGAGCGGTTTGGAGGGAGAAGTGGACTTGGCGCAGCCTGCGTTCACACCGGCCAGAGGGCAAGCGGCCAGCCCGCGGTACCTTGGAGCAGTCCTGGAGAAAGCAAACCGCAGCTGTGAACAGAATACATGCACCTTACAAAAGCAGTGACATGGGGTTTTATGTCTTAGCGCACAAAATCCATCCGACAGCATGTGTGGCATTAACGTACTGAATCCTTGGCTTTTTCCTTCCAGTTTTTAGCAATTTTGGAAAAAAAATATCTTTAGCCACTAGTGGTCGTTGTTGTCCTGTGCAGCAATAATTCCCGGCGTTCGGAGAGAGAGGATGCTGCCAGATAATTTCCACGAGCTTATCTTCATCAGGTACAACCCACAGTCAAAATTTTAAAGTCGAACATAAAACGGTGGCTCTGCTCATTCATCAGGAGATGAACGGGTGTTACATTTGCCTCTTCCTGTAAATTGTATTCAGTGTCAAGGAAAACACAACAGTTTGACAACAATTAGGTATCGCAATGAACTGGAAACACCGCAGCTAGCCAAGCAGATGCTGCTTTGTTTACGGAGTTTGTGTAAACACTGATTTTGATGCAGCTCCTTTTATCCCACGCGCACGGATGTCCCTCAACCTAATGACAGGCAATTGCAAAAATCACAGGAAAATATGACACCCTGTTCTGTGGAAGTTGTGTGTGTCTGCAGAGCGCTTGTACAAAGCAAGTGCTCCAACAAAGCAGATGCTGCTTTCCCTAGCTTTGCCCAGACAAAGTCTCTGCAGTATACAGAGTTAAAAATTTAGGCCCAGATTGACAAAAGGACACAGGCTTTTAAGTGCTTAGCTTTTGAGTATCCAGCTGGTGGAGCAGAATTCACAAATATGAGCAGGGCACTGAGGGGGTGGCTGCAAAGCATATTTCAGAGCCGTGCAGAGTTACCCCGGCTACTCTCCATGAGTTAATTCAAGCAGTGGAGGCAGCAGAGCCGCTAGCCCTTCTGTAAATGCCGCAAGGTATAGCAAAGGTGGCCACAGCCATAATCAATAAGTTGAACTTTACGTTTCTGACTGACTGCACTGGTGAAAACCTACGGACTTCGAAAAGCCAGGCATAGCTGTTGTGGGTCTGTGACAGTCTGATGTGGTTAAACTCTGTCTTAATTCTCTTTAGGTACCTGTGATTTTAGAATCATAGAATCATAGAATCGTTAAGGTTGGGAGAGACCTCAAGGATCATCCAGTCCAACCGTCCCCCCACCACCTATTCCCTTTTGGAGGGTTTAAACCTCAGCTGCCTTTTGGGATCTACTTGGGAGCTTTGTTCCTCACTTTAGCTGATTCACTCCACCAACTAAACCCTTCTCCAGTCACATCTACTTGCTTTATGCCCAAGCAGGACAGAGAGTCACCAGAGACACCTCCCACGTACCAGATCGCAGACCCTTACCGTCTGCCCCACTGGGGTTAACATACTATTTCTAATCCACCTCAGAAGAGAGACAGCTTTCAAGAATAAATGCAACCCTCTGACGAGGGTAAATGCAAGTTCAGTGTTTTGTGGAGGATGTATTTGTCAAGTTCCATGTTTACAACAGTGTTATCAAAGCTATTCAACAAGATTAATGCCAAGGACTAGAGGTAGAATACTTTCAGTTGAGCAATTTTGGTAGAGGAAGGGTTAATAAGAAATGAAGTTATATATTAGGGGAAAAGATGAATACAGTAACTGCCTTCAGTTGTTCCTGTTTCCTGCACTTTACAGATGATAAATTGAGTTACTGTAAAAACCTCAACTTCAGTAAAATGTCATATTACTATTACCATCCCACAATAATCACTAATCAACACCACAAGGATACAATACACTTTGCCCTCTTTCTATTGGCTTCAAAATAACATTTGAAAAAACAGAAAGCCACAGCTTAATTTTAAAGCTATTTCAAAAACATTTTAATTACACATACATAACCACTTGGGTGTATAAATACATGCGTGTATATATTCACACATACACACGACTTCCTTCCACGTGGGCAGGAGCTTTTCAGCTTACTTCAGTGGGACCAGATACCACCACTAAAGCAAAATCCATCCCTTCCCTGGGAAAGGAGACCAGAACTTTCTCTGGGACAAGCGTGACATGTTACTGTCCATTTTAAACATCTAGCCCTGCTTCCAAATTTTGCCCATCCCCCTGGTTAAAGAACACATGGAACACGTTACCATGGATGCACACTGAGAGGGACTGACTGGTTGTGACAATCTGATAGAAAAAGGGCCTTAAACCAGACTCATGACACTTTGAATAACATGGAAAAAGGTCGCTGAAAAACTGACCCAAGATTCAATTCAAATTTCACTGTTGTCATCGGGAATTTCTCCGTTGACTTCACTGAGCTTTGGATTAAGTCTCAGGCTTATAAAATGAGAAATGGAAGAAGGAACTCTGGTCTGGCAGAAGCCCTCATGTCACCTGCATCACAAGCCTCCCACAAGCCTTTACAAGCAGGTGTTGCTGCTACACAGACGATAAAAGAGAGACAGCACGCACCTAATTTCCAAGTACCTTCCTCATTCAGGTATAAGAAACCATTCTGAAGCAACTTTCTACTGCCTAAGCGAGTTTTTCTCTTCTCTCCTTGAAGTTTTGTGAAGAAACATTCTCAACACTGATCCATCCTCTGGTGGTAGATATAATCAAACATGTTCATACCATTCATGCAGCAGATGCTCTAGACACTGTTCACTTACTTGCAGACTGTCCCAAAGGTTATGTACTCATTAAAAAGAAAAAAAAAAAAAACCTGTTAAAAAAATTAATTTACTTTAAATCCAGTTCTACATAATTCCATTTTAGCGCAATCTATATTCACGCAAGCATTTAAATATTCTATTAAAATGGATCCGTCATCAAATAACGTGGAATCCAGCAAAGTAATAGCTAACATCTTAGTGGTAAGCCTCCATCAGAGTCACAACGGTGCCTTGATACCCCCTTCATTTATTTCCAGTTCTGGCCCCTGTAACCATGGCAACATACACTGAAACCTTCCAAGCAGAACAGAACTGACAATCACAATAACAGCACAAAATACCTGAGGTGGGGAAAAGAGAGGAAAGGCACAAGCAGGTAGTTGTTGAAATTAAAAGCTAATGACAAGAAAACAGCTGGAAACAAATGCTGGCTCACATGACCATATTCTCTAGGCAGATGTATTTTTGCAAACCTAGTCTGTTCCATCTTATTAGCTGCACGGCTATGGGAAGGGAGGTAAAATAAATATTGTTTCAGCAAAGAGTAAAAGCGTGAACTTGAAAAAGTAAGTTGCTGCAAATAGAAAGCAACTGTTTATCTGTTGCATGCAAGTCCAGGAGTGCTCCACGTCAGCCCACGGAAAAGCAGGTATTTTTTTTCCAAAAGCAAACAGTCACAAAGCTGCTTCAGAGAAACACCATCCAGCAAGAAAGAAAGAGAAGTCACCTTTTAAAGTGATTCTGAAAGAATAATTCCATTAGCCTACATCAAAGAAAAGGTTTGAAATGAGCATGAGTTAATAAACCATATATGTGTAAACTGGGATAACTTCCTAGACATTTAAGGGATCTAATTAGCATTTGAATGGCGTGAAGCAAGAAAGGGAAATTCTATCTTTAAACTGTAACAATCAAAACTAGAAATGAGATTGACCTGTGTGGGAGAGCCTCGCAGGGCGCAGCTGCAAGGTTAGCTTCGAAGGTTTATGGCGCTGGCGCTGAAAAAACACAAAGATCAAGGCCATCACGAGACCTGCAGGGAAGGCTGGCAGTTTTTATCTGTTACTCCGTGAAGCTGAACTTAGAGAACAGAACTAAAAGAACAAGAGATGGACTGACCCCAGCCTGCCCACTGCAGCACCCCACTCACCTCACCAGCCGTAAGCCGTGACTCAGGCATCAGAACCACCAGGAAAGTCAGTGACTAAGGCTTACTGGAAAAAAAAAAAAGGAAAGAAAAATAATACAAGACAAAAGCAAACAAGATGTTAAACTAGACAGTCAAGGGAAAGAGCAGAGCATCTAGGGATTTCCCTGCTAAGAAGCCCTAGCCCACAAGAAACCAACGTGAGTATTTCACCAAACCTTGCTCTGAGATCACTTAACTGTTGCCTAAGGGGCTTGATAGGCTCTCAAAAAATTGCATATTATATTTAGCTTGCTACAGGCCATGTGGGCTCCTTTTGGATACCTTTTTCATCCTCAGACATCAGAAGGAAATGTAAGAGTGCTGCAGCAGGTATCAGGCAGGGTAGGTCCCACACCCGCACGGGCTAGACAGCAAACGGGACGGGCAGGACTGGCTGCAGGCTGCACAAAGGCCTGAACCCTGCAAATGGGTAAAGACACACAGGGAAGTCAGTCTTCACAGGATCAGACACTGCAGCCAGTTCTTCTCCCTTTGCAGTGCCTTCTGCACAGGAGAGGAGGATGAAGAGGTATGGTGGCCCTGGCACATCGCTGCTCCATCTCTCTGGGTGACAATGTTGGAGAGTCTGTGTTGTCCTTCTGCTCAAGGCAGCTTCATCCACATCACGTGGGGTCAGAAGACCAGGAGGAGACTCCCGGAGCAGGGCTACCACTGGTAAGCCAGAGGAGCCTGAGGAGCGGCTGTCACTCCATGGGGTGACTGGGACCTTACTCCTCACAAAGAATCCTACACTCTGCATTGGGCTGTGCCTTCTCTTTTCCTTTGTCCAAGAGTGCTCGCAGAGACACACAGTCCATAATCCTGTGAAACAGCAAGTGCACCAGGCACCCCTTGGTTTCACCATGGTGCATGGTTGTTTCCTGGCACGCATCACTGGGAATTGTGTTTCCCAGCAGTGATGATCCATCACCCAAGGGCTGCAGCAGTAGGCAACACTGAGGGAACCGGGAGTGCTCGCTTTTAGGGCAGCAAGCGGAATGTTGCTCCATTCCTCTTTTCCCCGGCCTTTCATTCATTCCAATCTTACTGTGCAACAAAGACGGGTGCAGGATTCAGTGGAAGCAGAGGAAGATCTGGACTTGAAATGGAGAACATCAAAATGGAGAAGAGTTGGGATGTGAGTGAGCATTAATGCTCTGAGAAAAGAGTTAGCCTCTTCTTTCTCACTTGCTTCTCAGGGGGAAAACGCAACTGTCAAGCCACAGTACACGCAAAAGCTGTCATTCACTGTCAGGTAGGAAGCACCTTATTCTCCTTCCTCTGGGGAATTTCCTCAGTCACTGGATTTTGTAAAAGAGAATATTTTTTCCTCTACCATTGTGTCTCTTATTGACTCCTACTTTCTTCTTTGTCATTCATGACTCATTCTCCTGATGTCCAAGAATGTTCTGAGCTTTCCAGCCAGTTTCTCTAACGCCTTCAGGTTAACACGGGTTCAGCAATGGCAGAGTTTAACAGCGGGTTTGCAAAGCAGCAGCCGCTCCAAGGTGTGAGAGCAACGGGACGGGATAAGGAAAACTAAACAAGTGCAAACCGCAGGACAAAGCCTGCTCCATCCCACAACCTCCCTGGATGTGTTTTGCTCCAGCTGGAGCTCACAATGGACCACTGTACTCCACCTGCACAGGGCTGCACGTCCATACACATCTGTACGCACATCTGTACCCCACGCGCTGTTCAAAGCCCCTGCTTCCCCGAGCAGCCACATTTCAGCGTGCAGACCTGACTCTCACCTCTTCCATGAAGCCTGAACCCCCAGGTGCCAAGGCCAAAGGGGAACATCTCAATCCTCTCTAATCTGAACTCCTGCACAACACAGCGTTTCACCCTGCGACGCCCAGATCTTGAACAATTTGCACCGTCACAGAATTTTCTTGAAAAAGTCATCTCACCTTGAGTTCGGGACTTTAAGTGGGAGAAAAGGTACCGTGCCCCTTGGGAAGATATTTCAATGGTTAATTAAGCTCATTTTTAAAATCGCCTGCTTTCTTCCTAATTTTCGCTGACTCCTTCCATCTCTAGTTACATGATCTTGTTATACTTTCAACAGACATCGAACAGGTTTTGTCTCTTTACCAGGGTGCTGACAGACCAAAAAATTCAGCTTCCCATTTTTTCAAAGAATCTAATTAATGTTCCAATAAAGACGACCTTTTTACTTCAAAATCTCATTAGATCAGTTTTATGGAAAGGTATCAATTTGTTCTTGGATTGCTGGGAACTACATCAGTGAAAACATTTGCATCCAGTGTTCCTATATTTCTGCATTCACTTTCACCTAAAAGGAAAAGTGTGAAAACCTGAACTGGCTCTGAATTTCAAGATTTTTAGATCAGTTTGCACCTTCAAAGCTAATTCATTATCGTTTGGGGTAAAACTGCAGGTTTGATTGCTACAAGGAAAACTTAAATATCCTGAACTTGAGCAGTTCAGGAAGCAATCTGTCAATATCCTAATTTCTTTTATTTTTTAGATTTTTTTATAATTTTACATTCTTTGCCATTCCAAACTGGGAGAAAAAGTTTATATAATGAGAAGAGTACTCACTAACCTAAAACGTTTTAGAGCTGTGAAAGCAGAATGCTTTGCTTTGTTTGACTTTTCAGAAAGTATAAATGAGCTAATATTTCAAAAGAGAGAGTCCTTTAGAGTTAGAAAATGAAACTTGTTCATTGCCACTAGTTCAGGGGGGTTCTCCTCCTTTGTTTTCAGGTCAGTTAGATTATTTGAAATCTACTCATTCACGTGAGCACCTTTTAGTTCGGTGAACTACAATTTTCTTATTAAAAATATTTCATCAGCTATTTAGATCTCGATCATAGGACATTTTTCTAGTTTAGAAACTAAACCTACACCACCAAGGCAGTCTGGCAGAAGTCAGCACTGAAGGATACTAAAATGTCAGAAATGCACGTTTGAAACCCAGCTACAGCAGGATATGTTCACTGAGCAAAGTTTTTCCAAGAGTCCCACAAGGACCAGCTCCTAGCCCAACACCTTACCATGTTCTATCAACGGGCTGCAGAAAAAAGTGGACATGGGGAGCATCAGAAGGGAAATAACGCAGCCCAGCAGAAGGTGATCTGGCTAAAGCAAACTGGATGCAGAGAAAATAAAAGAGAAAGAAAAAGCAATTGACTGTGATGACATACGGTCCTACATCTAGGCAGAAAGTACCTAGGAGCGGAGGAGCTTTTCCTGGGAAGCTGTGACTGTGCAGCATGGTGACCCACATGCCGGAGCATGACCACATGCATGACCCACATGCCATGTCTCAGCATGGGCTGAGGCTCGGTGCACAGCTCCATAAGGAGGAGCTTTTCCAAGGGTGCAGAGCAAGGTCTCTGGCAGGGAGCTTCTGGCAGGGCTGCTGGCATGTGCCCCTACATCCTCTCCCAGCGAGCTGCAAATTTTGCTGGCCTCCTAGCAAGCAGTGGCCTGTGGCTCAGCAAATCAGACACCGCCTGCTCTAATTCGACTTCACTTCAACGCACCACGCGCTGATTCTTGGTGCCAAGAGAAAAGAACAGTTGGAAGCAAGATATCTCCGACCTACCCAGAGCAGAGTCCAGGTAATCAATACAGCCCGTGTGAAAAGTAATAGTGTAATTGGTTACAATTTGTCAGCCGCAGGTGGTGTTAGGGATACAGGAGAGGAAGGGAAAATAGCAATGGTTGCCTCATAAAGGCACGAATGCCACGTGAGATGATTCCGAAGTGAGAATTTGTATTGTTATTTGCTTTCACCAGCTGCTTCTGACTTCCCAGCCAGGACAGCAGTACCACAGAAGGAAAATATATGGCTGTCAGCATTCAGTGCCCCAGCCCCGTGAGCCCAAAACAAGTCCTAAGGTCCTGATTCTCTACAACCTACCACACGCAGCTGAAGCTAGTACAGTAAGGCAGTGTAATTGCACAGGGGCAACTCTGACAACACTCCTCAGCTGTAGCAGGCTGTCCCCAAGAGAACACAAAGCCCTAATAGCACTGTACGCATTAGATCTCGTCTGATCTGTTAAAATAACCAGAATTGTCTTACCTGGACCAGCGGGCGCTCCATCGTGTAACTATGAGTCCCAGAAGTTGTTCTCACTTCCAGCTGCATGCTTGCTCAGCTTTACAATTATACCTGGGTGCCTCCCATCCAGGTGTCCCTTCCACCGCAACACCACCATCCCCAGCTCCCAAATCAGCATATGGCAATGGAAGGGCCCTGCATCACTGTTCCTTCTTCTTTGTCACCCCAGAAATCTTCTGTACTAGGATAAAGCAGAAGCAAGCACGCATAACCGTCGCCTGGCCTGTTTCTGCTGTCGGGCTGGTGTACAGGGCAGGAGCAGAGCCCAGGATTAGGGCTTTACGACTGTCCAGCTGTTACCTTTCTACCTGTGGAAAATGTTTCAGGTTGTTTTTTTTTAAGTTATTATATTTTAAACTCACGCTTTGTGACTTCAGAATTAGGGCTGAATCCTATTAGGGAGACAAAAGGCTCCTTGTAGTTCAGACACGTCTAATAGTGTGAGAGATAGAGTATTATATTTAGCACAATATTTAGAGAAATTAATCCTCAAGCGCTAAAGATTTGAGGGATTAAGAGACTGAGTGACAGCTGAGCTCATCCAGCCTATATCCCTGGATTGTGCAGCAAAACCATTTGCCTTCAAGTTGAACATGTTCCTCACTTCCACCCAAGTCAGCACAATTCCTGCTTTTATTGCACTCAGGTCCCCGGGGGAGATCAACAAACTAATAAATCCTTATTTCATGGGGGTTTGAAAATTTGTCATGTTATGTTCATTTCTAAGATTTGGTATGTCCTTTCCTCCCTTTGTAAATAAAAATATGTATCCCACATATAAAATGTATGATATTTTTAAACCTTCAAAATTTGCTTAAAAAGTCATTGAAACTGTCCATTGAAACGAGAAATTATGTGTAGCTGTCACGCATGTAAACATGCCCACAAAGTATCACCCAGACCCTTCCAAGCATTGCTTGGAGAAGACCTAACTAGTGAGAGATCTTAACCACTGTGTCATTCTTCCCTTGCACTAATTTCACACAGCAGAAACGTGATTACTCCCCTGGACTAAACTGGGGCGGACAGAAGAAGGGAGACATGCTCCCGTCTCCAACTACTGTTGGGGTGTCCTACGGTGGACAGTCAGGAAATAGGAAGAAGTGGCCCCAGTACTGGAAAGAGGCACTGTCATGACTGTGGCATCACTCGGCAGAGGCTCCCCAGCCGAGCAGACAAGACCTGATAGAGAAGGAGAGGAGATTTCGTGGTTGCCATGGTAGTGGCAGCATGGGGCCATGGCAGGAGAGCAAGATATATTCACTGCAAGCTTATTTTTGTAGCTTCGTAAAAAATCTGTGAAAATAGCTGAAATAAATTTACAATGAATATTTCCAATGTCTCAGTACTTTGGAGTCAAAGAAACACATGAGTACCAGCACATTAGACAAGGTGCAATTTTGCTCTGAGCTGTGCAACTCTGTAGAAACAAACGAGGTTACAAGGTTATGTCCAAAAGGATCTTAAAAATCTCAGTGCTAATGTGTTTCTTGCCTTTCAGGGCCTAAGATACAAGAGGAGGAGAGTTCTTCCAACAGACACTGTCACCCAGGCAGCTGGCAGAAATCACCCAGCGTTGTGCAAAATGGAGCCATTTACCGTCCCTCACACAAATACTTGCAGGGAAACTACCCATGACAGGATGGTTTTGCCATCTGTCTTCCCAATTATCAGGCATTTTTGGAAGGTAACACCCACTTGCAGTTCCTGGGGTACAGGAAATGGCTCGTGCAAGATGTCCTACAGCATGACGTGCAGATGGAGATTGATGGGCAAGGTCTGTAAGCCGGCACGCACCTGTGTCACAGATTGTTTTTAGGAACAAACAATGGGGAGATGCTTTAAGAGCAAAAGGAACGCGATGAACTGGGGACAACAGCATGTCACCATGAGATGCTACTGGAAAGGGTCTCCTGTGGGTATGAAGATCCAGTCTAATTAGAAAAACCTCCAGAGGGACTGGAGGTTTTCTCACAAGCAGAAAAATCTTAGGCTAGAGATGACTCTCACTAGTCGTAAGCTACTTCCCTACGCAGTATTCACAGGACTCACAGCTCTTAACTGTGCATCAGATTGGAATCTTTATAAAACAAACATAAATTCCAACGTCTTCAGGGAAAGAATACACCCGAGAACTGTCCTCTCACCAGGCAACATGAACGGCTACAGCACAGTGTTGGGATGGGGCAGAGAGGATCCAGCACTGGTCCCTTTTGCCCAATGATCTCCACATCTTTGGGGTGTCTGCATTACCAGTCTACTGTGGTGTGATGTGTGGGATTAAATGGAGAACATGAACATGCCCTCGGTCTTCGGCAATATATAATGTTTTCTTTTCCTTCCTTAAAATTGTCCTTTGGCCTTAATTATCTCACAAGCCTGTTGTTCAAAAGCTGAGATTTTCTCTCTGGATTTCCCCCTGCTTTAGTTCACATCACATCTAAAGACAGAGCCATCCTTTCATGAACAGAACCATTTCTTTTGCTCATATTGCCAGCATGGTTAGGGCCTTATCAAATCTCTTCCCTACTGTAATATTTCTTTTCAAGGTAGCTCACTATCCCTTACCTGTTTTTCATTTTGACCTGCAAATAACAAAATACCATCAGCTGGAAAAGATAATTACTCACTTGTGAAAGTAAGTGTTATTTTTTTATTCCACGATATGGGCAATACAAATGTCACTCCAAGTCAGGTTGTCTTAAGTAGTTTCATGTCACATGACACAGTGTGAATTGACACATGCTGTGCTGTTGTATGAGATCTAGGGTTGCTTGTTTGAAGAGACTTTTTTCTTTTCTATTTAGGAGAAGATATTAGGTACTATAGATATTACATGACCCATCCATTAGCTAAAAAATACATACAGATAAAGGTATCATTTCTGATATTCAGACCGAAAGAAAACCTGAAAATGATTGCTTACTTCTAACTTACCTACTGGTAGTCAGCTTATTCCTTATTGTGTATGAAAGAGAATAAAAATAAAGGGAAGAGAATCTGTAAGTAAATATAATTAAAATAGAAAAATACAATAAAAAACATGCAGATTCCAAAAGTCAAACTAAATCAGGAAAACAATAACTTTTGCTTCATGTTGGTAAATGGTAGTACACTCTGAAAAGCCTCTTATAAGCATCAGCATTGTTTTATTTTTCAATAAGTTATGGAAAAATCCAGGAGTTACCAGCAATAACTCTCACTCTGCTAATCCACACACCAGACCACTATTACCAGATATCCGGTACCACCAGCTTCTTCATCATTTAAGTTTTATTAGGAAAGGTTGGGATGAGATAAGAGAATTAATTCCTTGTTTAAATCACAGTTAAGAGCATTTTGTCAAGTCACATCTACCAACTCCATTAAAACCCTGATCAAAGCATATTAAACCCATGCATACAAACCTTGACAGCATTTGTTTGGCTAAAATTTGCCAGAACTTGGTGCTTTGCTTTCCATGAGTCTGGAAAGCCTCAGTGTAGCTCTCTGGCACAATAACAGAAAGGCCGTTACAACCAAAGAGGGGCAGAGGGGTTCCCCTGGTCACAGTCTGATTATTTTGGTGTATAAGTCACCATCCTCTCCCCATTTTCAGAAATAAATGACAAACTGGATTGCTCAACAAAACTACCTCTGTAACAGGCTGGTTACTGTCAGGAACATCTGCTTCAGATACAGTGAGCCTTTGCAGAAGCCTTCTCAAGGTGGTCCTCTCCTTCACTTCCATCACGCTCCCCACCGTGCCAATAAGCCATGCCAAAACAGCCATATTTCCCTACGCTCATTCACCTCCAAGCACACAGTCTCAGGTTTGGATTTCTCACTACCTTTCATTCCATCCTAAGGTCCTTTCTCACATTCCACTTCAGACCTTCCTTTTGCTCTCCCTAATATTTCGGGAGCAACAATTGCCTTCATCTGTGTTTCCCCTTCGTTTCAACGAAAGGAAAATAAATAGCTCAAAGCAAAATCTAGTTGAAACCTCTCCCTTTCAGCTGGTATTGCATCAAAGTCACGGATTTCAATATCAAATTCCACAACACATTCACTTGAAACCAAGCCCAAGCTGACTATCAATATTCAGTGACTCCCCAGTGAACCAGTGCTTACAGTTTGTAATGAACCCCCAAAGCAAAGGCACCTCACAAAGCTTTATGATTTGATCATGAAAGTTTTGCCGCGCTCTGAGGTTTGGAACCCTTCAGCTGAAGATGGAATTAAAAATATATATATTTAACCAGCTCTACTTGAGGGGTTTGTATTCCAGGTAGTGAGGACAGAACAGCATCAAGGGTCTCAAAAAGGCCTTGATCCAAAGGAGGACAGAGCTCCCCTGGCACAGAGCTGAGGCAAATAGCTGTGGGTTGTCCTCAACTCCTGTTCCAGCACGGGGGACCTGGCAGGAGAGACACGTGTTGGGGAGGCAGAGCAGAAACCACCAGCTCTTCAGCCAGAGCTCTGCGAGACGGCACAGACGTTCAGCCCTGACTCTGGGGACCAGCTCTGGTCCCTCTGGATTTAGTAGCAACGTGGACGTGATTTCACTGTCAGTCCTAGATCTCTGTCAGTATATCTCGGTCTTATCCACAGCCTGATCGAAACTTCCACAAAACTCAACTGGAGTGTTAGGCTGCTTATAAAATAAAAGGCAGCACTGAACCCTCTCGCCGTGTCCCACTTGTTAGACTGCCGCAAAGGAGGGCGGTGGGTCGGTGCTAATGACCTCATGCCAAACCTGCAGCCTCCGCAGCACGGATTTGGAAAGTCTGGCCTCACACAGAACACTTTTTGAGCGTCATTTTGCACGATTCCCCACATAGTTCACGTGCTCGCGTGTGCAAAGCAATGCAACCCCCTAGGTTTTGTCAGCGGCACCGCAATCACGAACGCCTGACAATGACTGGGGCTGGGGCGGTGCATTTGCAAGCAAAACACACTCTTACTTTCTCAATATTGGCTCCTTTATTGCAGGCTCTTATAGCTGACAACACAGCAGAGAACTTCATAAAGAAAGTCTCATGATAGCTGTTATTTATTATGCAAATACTGTCTGCCATGGCAACATTGCATGCAGCAGTTTGCTTTATTTGCTCTGCTACATGCATATTCAAATTAAGGCTGCGTACATTGTGCCTACACGTAACAAAGATTTTGTTTTCCTTGACACTTACAGGAGAACAAACTGCAATTAATACAGCCTGTTTAAGCAGACAGCACCCAATTAGTTATCATCCATTTTCAGATTGGGACTCCAGACAAAAAAACATGGAGCTGGCTTCTTATTCAAAAGGAAAATACATCCAAACTACAGGTTTTCAAAGACACGTTTAACTCACAATGGCCAGGATACTCACTTGGCCTTTAATGTGAAATGGAGTGTTAATTTTTCTCTGTCACCTCTTAATTGCTTCCTTATTATACTGTTCAAGCAGTTAATTGCTAGACTGAGTGAAAGAGTGTTTTCAAGGGAAAGGAAATGCCACAGCATGAAAGAAAAAAAAATAGAAGCAGCGCACTGGTGTAATTGGGCCTGATATAACGTTAGTTGTGGTATTGCCTTTAACGGTAACTACAAAAATTAATAGGAAAAGCCGAAGTGTTTTCTATTGCAAAACAAGCTGGGAGACGTGTCAGGAGGTTTTGCGTTCAGCTGCCATGCACGGAGCAGGATCACCCTCTGAGCAAGTCAGCCTGCTCTGCGCGTTGGTACAGAGCATTTCCTTCTGCTTCGTCTCTTCCAGTAAGGTACCTTACCTCGTTGCAGCGCATGAGCTGTTTCTCAGATTCACGTCTCTCGTTCTACTCACGGGTATCTACGTAGCTGACAAGAGCATCCCAGTGCCTCCAAGCAGGAAACACGAGGACTGGAAAACACGGTGCAGATGCAGCCTCCGGTTCTCCAAGGCTGTTGGCCATGACCGCTCTGCTGAGTCCTCCAGAGCCTCCTGAGCAATCCTGCGCAACAGACTTGAAGAAACAACTATCATACTTTTTTTCTTTCCCCCCCCCCCCTTCCATTCGTGCAAATGCAAGGAATTGAAATGACTGGCCGCACATTTCCAAAGGCTGTGACATACCTGACAGCTGACAGCGGTTGAGTCCCCCTTTCTTGCCTTAGCCCAGCAGCACGGGTACTCCTCAGAAATAAAGGCCAGTCCGTTTTCAAGAGAGACGTGTGAGTCAGTAGGGAAAGACTTTACTGATGTCACAGAGGGAAAACAGACACTCCAGATGCAAAGGCAAGAATTACAGGCATTTATTTAAACAACAACATGTGATTGCAGGCTCTAATGACAAATTTTGCATGGCAGTGCTAGAATTCATGATTAGTATTATTTCCTCCATCCTCTAATTTTTATTAGAGAATAGTGATTATTAATGGAGGAAGGAAGCAGAAAAGAAGCAGATGCCAATGTTACTGTTGCACAGTAGATTTAAATATGCACATTAATTCATAAGAAAAGTGAGTTAAATACGAATTTTGAATTAATTTCCTAAATGTAGCTTCCCAGTGGACAATAGAAAGGAGATGATCCAGTTACCAACTTGTGCTTATTAGCATTCAAACATGCTGATTAACTCATTAGTAAGACTACATTTGAAGTCCTCTCTTTTGTTTCCTTCTCTAACTCCCTTCAAACTGTTGGTCTGTCATTTATCTGTTTACTTGCCAGGAGGAAGAAAACATATTTATGTAGGACTGAGAACAGTGAGTCAATCCTGGCTGAAGAACAACAAACTGTATAGAACATTAATATCCCCGTTTGTGTTTTTTTCAATAGTTTATGAAGTAGGACTATCATCTGCTGAACGGGGTGGGTGAAGATATGCCTGATGGCATTGTAATTTCATTGGAAGAAAATTATGGGCAGCAAATATCAAAGCAAAACTTAGCTTTCGACCAGTCAGGTCTCAGAATTCCATGGAGAACTCCAAAATTACATTCCTAATGTCAAACCGTGAAGCTCCACCTATGTCCTGCTGAGGGGCCAGACTGCTTACAATTCTTGCGGCACATTGCTGCTGTCTGTTTACACACGCTGCAGGCATTAGTCACCCAAATTCTCAGCCACAAAAAAAAATCCCACTGAACGTGTGGAACATTTGATTTACAGGCTCAGAGCTAAGAGATAAGGTTTTGGCACAAAGTAAGTGAGCGTGTGTCTTCATCACCTGCAACCACCATATCCAGTAAAGGCAAATGCGACACTCCACTACACGGCTGCAGAACCTGCCCGTTTGCTTAATAAGACTGTTTTCATCTCACTGGTACAGCCAACGGACAGCTTTTAGTAAACAGAAAAAATGAAACAAGGTGAAATCTTACTCTGCAGCACTTAATCAAGCTTCTACCACCATGGTGAAGAAGGTAAGAAGGCCCAAAATGTCCAAAGCAGAGGTAGTAGTAGCTGACAGGCAGTGAACCCGCTGCAGAGGGAACGTATTACTGCATTAAACTTTCTGGGACTCTGACACTTTGTCACAGGGAGAATCCCCAGCAGAAAACTGACCTCATCGTCCTCACATAACCAGCAACAGAGCAAGGGCCCGTTCTGTCCTTGTGAGCCAGATACCCCTCTGTGATATGACTGACTTAGCAGCCCTCGCCAAGGTGGATCGCTCTGTAGTGACCACAGCACCAACTCCCATTCCTGACCACGCAGAGTCAGGATATTCTCAAGTCTGCCACCAGCAAAAAGTTTCAAAACTCTGTAGGCCCTTTTAGTGATTAAATCAGTGCTTATTTAGTACTTTACTGGACTAAACCCCTGAGAATCTGTACATTGCAGTACCCTGAAATTTTCATGTCTTTTCCTACAGTAAATGTTATGTCTTGGCCATATCCCAGCATCTCCACTGTCTGCATATCTATATGGCCTTCATTTCCACCTGATCTATACACCTTACAAGCTTTATTTTATTCTCTTCTGTCCCACCACCCTTGTGGAATATTTAATAATAAAATGCTGAGGCATAGGATAAATTATATATTCTATCACAGATAACACAGACCCCCACTTTCTCCTCTAGCCTTCTGATGTATTCCTGTTTAAAAATACTAAGAAATTGTTAAAAACCACTTGAAACACATCAAGAAATACCTCTCTCCCACTAGTGTAATCAACAAGTCTTTATAATTTGGTCTAAATACACCTAAAGATCTCATTTTGTATAGCAGAATTTCTGAAACCTTTATGTGAAAATGTTTGATCCCCACATAATGCCTAAATATATGTATACATTACCCCCTATGCAGCATCTTGCTGTTATTATAGTATAGTGACAATCTCTTTATATATTTCTGCAATTTAAGAGGACATAAATACATTCTCTGAATAGGACATAATTAAATTGAACAACCTGATGCCTTATTTTCATAGAAATCCATTTTATTAAACTGCCTGTTTCCATTCTTATGTATTAAGTCCTTTACCTAAATCTCTCTCCTTTTTCTCTTTAACTTCCAATTTGCCTTTGTCTAAGGATACTGACAATGTCCAATATAGCCTTGAAATCAATTTAGTGAGACAGTCTCTTTGTACAACAATTTTTCAATCTGTGACATTTGCATTTCTATACCTTTTTTTAATTCACAAAGAACAGCATGTCTTATCCGAAGGAAACAGGAAAACTGAGCTCCAGGAATATTAAAATCTTCTACAAATTGGTCAAATGACTTAAAACGTCCATCCTTAAACAAATCTTTAATACAAATGAACTCTTTTTGTTGCTAGGTTCTAAAGGCTCCATTTTTAATACGAATGTAAGGTCCTCATTATAACACAATAGAGTTAAGGGAGACAATTTCTCATTCCAGCCCATGAATTTATTCACTTTCCTCATATTTTACAGACTGGGAAATAGTTGTTAACGTAATCTTTTCCTGTCACACCATTTTTATGTATATTTTTATGTCTGTATTATCTCTCAAGTTCAAGTTCTGTATATACATATCCTTCTACAAACTTGTAAAGGAAATTAACCTTGTCAGGTCCTTATCACTCAGAGTTGTGATGTGTTAATCCTACTCTCCTGTCACAATTCTTTCAGATCTGCTGCATTTTATGGCAATAAGCTTTCCATTTAGCTTCCCTATACCTTCAAATGTACCACGGTCTTTATCAATGAAAGAAATAGTCTACATTTCTCTTTATTCAGCTATGTAAATGAAAGACTAAAATAATAGTCATTCGCATAGAAAGAAAACACAGAAGTATTAGAAAGAAGTACAATTTTAAACTGAAGTTTGTTCTACAGCATTTAGAACATAGGAGATTGAGATTCCACAAGGTAGAAACACTCATCTAAACCTTCTGATCTCCCTAAACCAGAGCCAGACTGTTTAGAAACTTAACCAATTTAACCAGGACTGAAAGGTCATCTGTTTCATACTGAAAAGGAGATATCTCTACCAGTCAGAGAGTTGCAGGCCAGAAAAAATATTTAGGATGAGTTAATTCTACATAATAATCTGAACATTGGGCTGCTAAACCACAGATGTCTGAGCTAAGCTATTTGACTATGCTCTCGCCATAGTTCATGGTGACAAATAGCAAGTCTCCCTCCAAAAGCAGGTGGGATGAATTCCTCTCTGGAGGTACAGGGCTGACAGCTGAAGGACCCTGGATGACAAGCTTAGACAAAGCGCCAGACTCTAAACTGACTAAGCAAAGCGGAAAAAACCTTTGTCCCATGGGTTTGCGTCCATCAACAACTCCGTAATTCTTCCATGTGACCACCTGTTTGGCATATATACTAACCAGCTATTTCTCAATAAGTAAGGCACCTCTTGAGAACAAAGGAACAGCCCTAAACTCCGCACAGTTAGTAACTGTATATCCACATAGAAATCTCCCCGTTCAGGTTCGTGTAACATTCCTACTCAGGTTGTCTTCTGAACTCAAAGTTGCCAAGGTATCCTACCTCAGTAAAGATTGGGAATCACAGAATTTCTGCTCTAAAAGTAGGAAAACAACAGTATTTTCATTGCAGACAGGAAGTGAAAACACTAACAGGGTAACAGTAAAACTAGGGCTGTCAAAGCACTGACAGGGAAAGCTGTGTCTGAAGAAACTATCCTTTGACACCTTCCTGCTGTAACTTCTTCCCCTTCCTGTAAATTGAACATCTTATCAGCACAGGATGAGATTTCAAGAGATGCTAATCAGCCAAAGTCAATAGGCACTGAAGGTGCTTAGCACAACTGGTTCAAAGAGGTCCAGGTCCCAGAGAAAACGCTGCTCAGCTTCCCCCAGAAGCACTGCCAAGTATGTGGTCAAAACAGCACCAAACAATCACATAATTCTACATGCAACTTGTTTAACCGTTCTGCTGGTCTTAAAATTTTTGAGCATTTCTGAGTTGAAACTGTTCTCCAAATGGGCAATTGCAAACTTTTTCTTTGATTAGGAGACCTAAGACTGCATAACAGTATGATTCCAGGAGCTGAGGTGCATCAAAATTACAGGATGGTGCAGTAATACTCCCACATTCATAAGGCCACTAGACAGTCTTCAGGTTTTTTTCCCTGAGTTTACAATTTTCTCTTTTCTGTGAAACATGGCATCTCACATCTTTGCCAATTCTCCCTTTTTGCTCCAAAAATCTGTAGGTATTAGTTACCCAAAGTGGCTGCTGATGCCTACACCATGCTCTAGTTCAGAATTTCAGACCAGGATTTCGCTGGCAATATACTGCTGATCATAGAGTTTATATGTGGTGTCCAGCAGCAGCAGCAAAACCCACCCAAAATCAGGTTCTAATCTCTTGTACTAATACAATTCTGGTGCAACTGCAGTGATCAATGCACTCCAGACGGAAACAGGAGGCACAGGAAGCAGTGGGGATCAGTCTTCGTGCTGGCTGATGCAAGGGCTTTATAAAGCCACTTCAGTATGACTGTGGGCAAAGCATTAGCAGAATCAACAATAATCATGAGCATCTGGCATGTGAGCTTGAAAACATAAATGCTAAATACCAATAAGGAAATAATCTAAATTAACCCCTTACCGATCAGAGAAAACAAAGATGAATGCAAAACTGTAAGATAATGACAAATATTGACCTGATACTATGTCACAGAATTACAAAAGCACAGAAAAGCAGAGGTTGGAGCAACCTCTGTGGATTCTCCACTCAAACCCATCTGCTCAATACAAGGTCAGCTAAAGCAAGTTCCCCAGGACCATGCCCAGTCAGGTTTTGAGTCTCCAAAGACAGAGACCATAACCCCGATGGGCAACCCCTTTCAGTGCTTGGTTACCCTTGCTTTAACAAATGTTTTTCTTACGTTTAAATGTTTAAGCAGCTGAAAAGTTGAACATAAATGCTACTACATAGTGGGGACACTGGAGGACCCTCTTCTCCATCTCAAGAAAGCTCAATATGATCTTTTAGAGGTGTTTATTCAACCTGTTCCCAAAGACTTTACATGACAAAACCACCACAACCTCCTCTCTCTGTTACAGTATTTCACTTTCCTGCCATTCGTCCACCTGCCTTGCCTTCTGACTTCCATTAGGCTGTTAGATTTAAACTTCCTCGCTTCAAGTATTTCATGTGACCAAACTAAACAATCGGGACCAAATTCATTCCATGACTGTTCTGTTAAAGCCAGTGGATTTACTTTAGGATTGCTCTTCTTATGTGAGAAATGGGGGATTCAGAAGGAGATAAAAGAAGAATAAAAAGAAAAACTGACCTCGGTGGTCATATTTTCTTTAATCCACTAGGGCCACTCGATGAATGCATACAGCCAGACCAACAATAGTGCTTGCATTTAAACTCGGGTGGGTGTAAATATAGGTGAGGGCACTAATCAGCCAGGTGGCTACATGTTACCCTGAACGCAAGCAATTAAGTACAAGGGCAATTTTCTCCCAGAGGTTAGTTATTTCATAGCCAATTACCCAGGCAGCTTCACCCCACTTTGAACTGTGTGTGGAGTAAGAGCCATGTCTGCATCTGGACCTTCAATAGATTCCCTGTAGCTTTAGCCATCAGCCCTATTCATCTTTTTCTAAAGTAGTTACAGCATCCACCTGCCTTTCAGTATTTAACTCCTTCATTTGTAAAGAAGCAAGCAGAACATTTGAACAAAAAGATATTTTTATCTTTATAATAGGCAAGGCAATTTCAGCACTATATGTCTATGAAACTCAGCATTCAGCCTCGTGTAGTATCTTCAACAAAATCAGTGAATGCACTTTATTAAACATACACACTCTCTGCAAAGCTGGTCTTTCGAGTGAGAAATCTGTATTGTTTCGTGTTCAGAATATGGCAGGTCCAAGGCAGACTGACTGAATGCACAGGAGGAGAATACACCCAGCGAACCCAAGCTAACGCTAGGATCTATTATGTAACGCATTAATAATATAATTACACCTTAAATATTAATAGAATATGCTGAATATCTCGGAACAGATACTTATCACCGGCTGTGTATGTCTGTGTGCACATAAGCAATACTTATGTTTTATTCCCACATGCCACACTTTACATTATGTTACAAACAGGCAGGCAGCACACGTACATCTGTGTCTCCACGCATCCAACCAACACACGCGGACTCGAGGCAGATGAGGCCATTGCAAGAGCAAAAGCGCTGTGGACTCCAGAGGCAGAAATCACCATGCTGTCCCAGCCCTGCCCTGCCCCACCCTTAGAGCTGTAATTGTGTCATCAGATACTGGTGGTCTTTCTCCAAAACTTGCATCCCACAGGCCACAATTCAGCAAAGTACTAGACCGTGTGCGTAACTCTGATAGTGAGGATTCCCATCAAAATGTGTGTGTGAC
Source organism: Psophia crepitans (assembly GCA_013399095.1). Lineage (NCBI taxonomy): Eukaryota > Metazoa > Chordata > Aves > Gruiformes > Psophiidae > Psophia > Psophia crepitans. The sequence goes on from VWZZ01001813.1 coordinate 378,921, forward strand.
CAGACCAAGTTCTGCATACGGATCACAAACACAGCAATCTCCTGCTGGAGCAGCTTCCTCTGCCAGGTCCCATGCCTCTCCCACCAGTGACACAAAGAGTCTGGAGAGCACATCACAGCTCAGCTCCCACAGACTACAGCACCCTGGGATCAACCGGGGACACCCCATGTCCCTGAGGTAAGTAACACAAAAGCATTTTCCAGCACTGTTCAGGTCAGTCCAGAAGTGAATCAGGGAACAGTTCAATGTCCCAGCGCGATGATTTCAAAAGCACTTCTGAACCCCTGGGTCTCATTCTGAAAATCTTCTCCTAACTTACCAAGTCGACAAAGAGTGTAGAGTTAGAATAACATGGAAGTCCATAACTGATATTATTAATTTCCCTGAGCTTTCCTTTACATCCTTCCTGAGAGAGTTTAATATAAGAGATATCTCAGATCTTTTTAAGGAGAAAAAAAATCTTTAGTGTGAAACAACACCCTAGACGAGCCACACATTCTCCTTACATAAGAGGATTAAAAGATATTGGGGAAAAGGCAGGATCCCTTGGAGTTACCAGTTTCTAAGTTGCCAAGTTCTTGCTAAAATAAGAACAAAAAAGCAGAACACAAAAAAAAATTTGAACAAAAAAAATTCAGGAAAAAAATTGAGCAATGTTTCAGCAGTTGCTTTTCACTCTGGACAAGTAAATAAACTGAAATAGCTATTTAAGTGAAAAAGCTTTTTTCAAACTGCCACGCTGTTCCCAAGCTGCAGGAGCGGGTGTGTGGGGAGGCAATCACACCCGGCACTGCGGGAGCCGCAGTCCCGCCGGGTGCCCAGCAAGGAGCTCTGCCTCCCAGGACCATCGCCACAGCACCACGTCTCCCCACCGCAGCGGGCAGCAGGGCTCCCCAGGGCACACAGCACTGCTCGCCTCTGCTTCGCTCCCCACGGCGTGTGCTTGCTCCAGCAAGGAAATGTCCAAGTCAGGGTCCAGAATTTCTTTGCCTTCCCTATGGGAAAAAATTCTAGCCCTAGTAAATGGGCAGTAAAACCTGTCCTTGGGAAGCTAACAGACTTCGTTAGCTCTTTGCCCCATAGTCTGAGGCAGAAACACCATTTGGCACAAGTCAGCAAAGACCAAAAAAAATGCAATAAAATCTTCCCGGCTCGCAAAAAGAGTCAACCTAAAAACCTTGTGATTTCACTGTTTATGGTCAGAATCACCACAGAAGAGTTTGGTTATAATTCGGCTGCACTAATTCCCATCCCTCTTTCCTTGCTATTCTCTGTGCATCTCAGTAGCAAACCTGCCATTTTAAGCATTGTTTATTTACCAGGCAACCACAGCATTGTTTGATATGTAAGGGAATATTTCCAGGAATTTTATTTGCCAAAAAATATCAACACGAAATAAGTTTTAGAATTTGTTACAATAAGTAGCAAAAAAACAAAACTAATCAAACCCAAGCTGGCAATTAGATATAAATCTGATAATTAAGTTCTGTCCCCTACGGCTACTATAATTTACATAATAAATGTATTTTTTACATAATAAACCATCATGATATAGTTTGGGCAGAGAATTGTAAAATATAAGCAAGTTATACAGTTCACATTTTTAAATTCGCTGCTCCTACGATGTATCTGAAATGCAAGTTCAATTTCACTTTTAAATTGTAACCCTCCCATGTTACAGATTGAAAAAATATGTTATACCAAACATCCACATAAATTATAAAAGCTCCTTTAAAATGTCAAGTATAGATCCTACTGCGCTTAAGATGTCAGCATAACTCTAAAAATACAGAGTGATGAGGCATGGATACAATTTACAGCAGAAACCAAGCACGCTTTTCAACTTGCACGCACACCCAAAAAAAAAAAAAGTAGTAAATCAATCAATCCTTTCCTCTTTTAAATTGAACTAAAACTGTATTAGCTTCACACAACTTGTCCAGATTAGCGATATCCAATTGCAGTATTCAGGGATCCTCAGCCGCGATGTTGTACTGCCTTTATTTTTTTTTGGATGACTAGGCAGTGGCGTTACAAAACCTAACGCTGCACTGCTGAAGACAAACGCACTAGCTGAACGCAGCGAGTTAGCCAGTTCCTTAAAATGGTGTCGGATAGGAAATTCATCTCTTGGTTCAGTTGTGACACCGCTTCTGGAGATCTGAATGTTTCCAGTAAAAATCAGCAAACGAATACTGCAACGACACGCACCCTGCCAGCTCCCTGGGTCTGCGCGGAGCCCCGTTTCGTTCAAAGGGGCCCGTCGCAAACAGAATAATCTCTTTTTATAGACCTCATTGCAGGACCAACCCTACAGTATTTCCTGTTGGTTAATAACTATTTCCCAGAGAGCTACTGGAAGAAAAGGAGCAACAAATATTTATAAAATAGTATTAGTTATATTGAAAACTTGTAGCTCTTGAGGAATAAAAGAGGGGAGTGGGATAAAACATAATGCTCTGAGTTAACCCAAATGGGGGCACAGCGCAATTTTCATACACGGAGGGAAAATTATCGGGCTTCCCTCAACAAAAGGCAAAACCTCTGCCACATGGCTGTCTTGCAAAATGCTTCAACAGCAACACCCTCAAATAATGAGGTGAGTTATGGGAGAAATCATCAGTAAATAACATGGTTCCTAGGCACCTAATCCTTACTTTTTATTTACACAAGTCTGGCGTGCAAGCATCAGAAAACTCAGCCGAGTTATTAGCAACCCTTCGAGGTCGTTCCCTTTCAGGCAGCCACTCTCCAGAGAGGGATGGAGGACAAAACATTTGTTGTTGCAGATTTTTCTCCTTTTAAATCATTTTGCACCACAGTGAGACCTGTCGGCCATTTCCAAGCAGTGCCAAGAGCCGGACCAGGCAAGCGGCCGCGGGAAAAGGCGCGTTCCTCTCCCCGTGGGAGCTGCGGGGCTCTGCCCACGAGATGGCAGGCTGCGATGCTGTTTGCATTTTCCAGCCAGTGTTCAACTGGAAATAGTTTCCCCTCTCAAATGACAGCAGCCCCAGGTAGCAGGGGTGACATTTGCTTTACATTATGATACACACTAATTAATCATTAGCGATCCCAGAAGTATGTCGACTAAAAATGCTTTGCTATGGCTCGTCACAGTAGGGGCTTTCAATATTGATACTATTACACACACATATGTTCCACGGCTGGATGTTATATACTGATGGATTTAGAGTTTTAGGCTACAAAATATCTTTTAAGTGCTGCTAATGATTGTTTGATCAAAATCCTTATACTCAGTAAATGAACTTAGTATCTTATACTTAATGCAATAAACTCTTGAGGTTAGGTCACAAAATGATTGCTTGACTGGGCAATGAAATAGGACTTTTATAAACCAAAGCTGCTGCAAAACTGATGGAATTTTTTGTGGCATAATCCAGGCTTTTTTGGACTGGTTGACATTTTTTCCACCTATGTGGCAGTCTCTATGCCAACAGCCTGGGGCCACCTCCTTTCAACCCACCAGCAGCCACGGCCACAGCTGACCAGTGCCTCAACAAAGATGACAGGAGACCTGAGAGCACTATAAAAGGTGATGCTCAACCATTTTTCAAATATCACCAAAGCTTCATGCCACTTCAGTGAAGACATTGAGGTGTTCTGATTCACCTCTACTACCAAGTCCATAGGAACATCAGGGATTTGATGAAGAGTATAGAGAGGTTCCTATCAGTAAGACTGATCAGAAGGTAAGTACTCTGCCCAAAAGCACAAGTCTAGTCTCGTGTGTCTCCAATCCCAGGGAAAAGCACCCAGGACAGTCAGTAAGGAGAAGATATTTGGACCTTGGTTTCATGCCAACTATAGGATGGGTTTTTTGGAAAGGTAAGCACAAACCTTCTGCCTGGGAACAATTCTCAGCAGCTGCAAAGCTACAAGCAACCCAAACCCTAATGTCCCTTACAGATCCTACTAAAGCAGTTCTGCTCTCAGTAGATTCATTTTCAGTGATCCCAAGGAGACAGCCAACACTACAGTTAAAGGCATAGGGTCCTACCTTGGCTATCATGGTTCAGGAGTCCTTCCGCAGATCCTTTCAAAACGGTAAAGTTGAGGTGCAGACCAATGAGGGGAATGACAGATGTTAAAAATATTCTGTAGTCAAAAAAAATCCTGAGTGCTAAAACAGTTTTTAAGGAAAAAGCATAGTCACAATAGCTTTAGTTACACTCCAGTTGGTGTAGGGGTTTGGTTCAAGGTGATCCAAAGATGACTGAGGTCTGAAATTATATTTAGAGAAGGCGACATCCCCACAGTGCAAAGTTGGGCCTTCTTTATTTGAATATTGCAATATACAATGAGAAAGAAATCCAACAAAACAAAACCTCTTATTTTAAAGAAAGCCAACCAAAAACAGCACACCAGGTAGACTAACACCATTACAAGCTTCTCTGATGGTCATCTGCACTGGATCAAAGCTAAACTGTCTAGAAAAATCTTTTCTAAACATAAAAAATAAAGCCTTTGAATCTGTTAGTCTTGCAAGACAAACATTGAAAGGCGAAGAGCACAGGCTTCTGCAAAGGTTATGAAGTGAATATTGATGATGTTTCTCCTCAGGGAAGTAAAGCTGAAGCAACCGATAAACATTTGTTTATGGGTTTTTCTCTACCACTACACATCACTTGTGTGTCAGAGGGACACATGCCAGCCTGGATATCAGTCTCTTCCTCCCTCACAAACGTTCTGCTGGGCCCTGGAGATGTGTCCACACTTGTCTTACTCTCTCCTGTAAAAGCTCTTGATCACATCCTGGAAATCGTGTTTCTAATGTGAACAATTCACTGCTACAAGTCAAGATTAGGTCAGTATTTAACAGCTAAAGAACTGGCAAACCCATTCTTTACCTAATGGGTCAGGAAAACAGTCCTGTTCGAGTAATGGAACTTTATTAAAACCACAGAAAACAAAATAAAAAGAATAAAGGGGAGGAGAAAGAAAGGCAGAAAAAGGAGAGACTCCCAGTTCCATATGATTTCAGGACTCGGGGTTTTAGCAAAAATACCAAATACCACTAAACTTTTGACACAGCTGTGACAGTTAAGACAATTTATTTTTACAATTTATTTGACTACTTGCACTTTGAGTCCCATCAATGCAGAATTTGAGGATTATCCATAGTATGCCAAAATTACCAAAAAATGGGACTTGCAAATTCAGTGCCTGGATTCACAATGAAGCCCTTCACATGGGCAGGTGATTTCTGAAGGGGTGTGCACATCATCACCTTCAGGATTCACCTTCTTGGTCTTGCATTTTGATGTTCCAAGGCACCAGAATTTTGCAGCCGTGCAACTACCCAAGGCTTTTCCCAAGCAGAGTTGTCTACAAGCAGAGCAAAGAAGAAAGTTGGTTCTTTCCCCATACGGCCGCAGTCAAGGCTCACAGTGTCCACAAAGCTCTGCAGCTCTCAGACGCATCTGCACTCAGCCACTTACATCTGCTTGTAATGTTTCTCCATAAGCAGCAGCCTTCAAAGAAGTTTGCTAATTCAACAACAAATTAAGATCTTGTCATATTTACTGTGTCATTCCAAATATGCATTTGTGTTTTTTTCACTTGGTCACTAGAAAGTGAAAAGAAAGCAGTAGTCAAGGAAGAGCATTTTTACTGTTATATCAATTGATTTTTAAGCCTATATTGCTCTATTTTAAAACTTTTGGACTTAAACCTCATTCTACCTTCTCTCTTTCTCATGCCAACCATAATACTTATTTAAAATTCCCTCTTTTCCTGACGTATTACAGATCTGAAAGCCCCCACGGTAGTTTAAACTTCAGCATCTTTTCAGCAGCCCGCTGATTTATGAGCTTAGGGTTTCTACATTTTAGCTGCTTTACACTGAAGCTTGAAAATGTAGCAAGAAAATAAAAAAATAAATAAAAAAAAGAGAGCTGACTTCTAGCAGCGGGATAGTATCCCTCAAGACGTGCAGATTTTGTTCCCTTCTTACTTGTGAAACAGATGGCGTTTTATGCTTAACACAATCAGTACCATTCTCTATCTGTTGCCTTCTAACCTTCCCCACCTGTGTGAAACCCAGCCAGAGCTTAATGAACATACTTGGAGCTGTCTGGACTGAATTAGTCCCAGTAGGAGTTACCCTTCAGGTACTCCACAGTCTCTCATGGCCGTGTAACTGCAAAGGAATACAAGAAACCTTTACACTGTGGCTAATTAAATAAAGGCTTGCCTCTGCTAAGTGCATTTTTTTCCCTTCCAAAAGCAGGTAATGTCTAGCCTGTTGAACTATTTTGGAAGTATTTGTCGCTATCTTGAACATTCTGGGAGACAAGTGGCATGAAAACGAGGTCAGAATGTGATTTTAAGCCACACTCGTCTTCCATTTTTAAAGCTTTCTTCACTTCCACATACCAAATCATTACAATAATTACCTTGCAAATGTAAGGTGTTACTAAAAGAATGTTTTTCAAAATTTAGGTACAAGACAAAAATTTTTGTTCCTGCCATTCATCCCCTAAATTTGCACTTTCCCCACTTGAAATCCTACAAAAATTATCTTTTTGGGCAGCAGATGCTTTAAAATGAAGATGAAATTACAACCTGATTACTTTGACCCCATTCCACATCCCAGAAGGCAAATCTTAAAAATGTCAAAGACATGCTAAAGTAATTTCCTTCATGCTAATTATCAGTTGTAGAAAATTGTGGTAGTGAAGTAATTCAGCAGCCTGAGATTGTACTTCCAAAGTACCTGTGGTAGGATCTTTGTGTCGGCTTATACACTGAAATTTTTGCTGCTGGCTTTCACTCCTCTGTCTGATGTGTGGGGCAACTTTGCCTAGATTCCAACTTGAATAAGCACAAAATTTCCATTTAATTGGACTATTGATATGAAGGGGCAAAACGAGTTTTGCAAATCTAGCTTAGACCAAGGATGGGATGTCATTGGATTGTGATCAAGTGAACGGCCGACCTTTCTCAGGAATGCTCACTAAGCCAGCAAATTATCCGAGTTCTCTGTGTGCAGTTCCCTCATGCTGAGGTCTAGCTGTGGATCCTTTCTATGATGTTCAGGTGCGCACAGATAAGACAGACTCCCATTTTAACAGTCCAAGGAGAATTCCAGGAAACTGAGCCAGCCACTGCGATGAGCCATTATGGGGATCCAGAGAGTTAAAATTAAGTGTTTATCATAAAGAAACAGAAGATGCGTTCTGCTACAACTTCACCATGAAGCACAATCAGGAAGTTTTGCAAAACTTTTATTCAAAAGGAGCCACGCCAGCTTCTTCCCTTGAAGAAAAATAAATCAAACTTATGCCTGTGATAGTGGACAAGGCATCTCTACTCGATGCAGAGAAGGTGAAAAATGTATTACCACAATTCAAAAGAAACAACTTTCTTGTTCAGGACAGAAGAGAATGACACAGACAGGTACTTAACAGAGGGAAGACAAACAGGTTTCCAGTAATGAGTACGCTGGACTTGCCTCTTGGGTACCCCTCTGCACTTCCACATTTGGTTCCCAACACAACAATGGCTCAGAACCAATATGGTAAGCAATGGCTCTCAGAACTGGACTGGGAAGAGCAAACCAACAGATAGACAACAGCCAGGAGATGGATGGGAAGAAAAAAGCCATCAAGATGAAATCTATAGGAAAATTCAATCTCCTACAAGGAAGCAGTGAGCCAGATAACTCAGGTCTGATCCAAAACCCCAGGGACATCAACACCCACAAATGACAGAGCTTTTCCTGCAGGAGACAGCAACTGATCTTTAGTGATTCAGTCCTGGTCTTCAGCTCCTTAAAGCAGCATTGGCCATTGCTGCCATCTTCTTTTTGCAGTGTGAACATACGCATGGATGCCACAAGCAGATTCTGGCATATAAATTCCTTTTTACTCCAGACCATTGTCTGAATACCCTGTATTCATGCCTGTCTTAATCAAGTGGATCCTTTCTAATCCCTAGCAAGTTCTCTAGATTGACCGTCCTCTTCCAAAAGTGGTTGTTTGCTAAAGTGATTGTACAAAGATATTTGAGAGTTATTTATATAGTGAGTGGGAAGACAGCACCCCAATAGACTTCTCAAAATTCCTCCTAGGGTCAGCTAGAGTAGAGGAACATGAGGATCTCTAAATGCGATGGTCTGTGCAGAAGGAGGGTTTCACCATATTGTGTATCGGGCAACTTTTGGAGTAGGAAAAAGCTAAATAGGCACAGAGCTTTGTTATATGAAAACTGACAAGGTACGAGGGTGTTATTTAAACTAGAAAATGGGAAAACTGAGCATACAAGGCAGACAGAGACAGGCTGTCAGTTATGTGTAGGTAACAAGATATCTGGTTGTAAAGGAGAGGGCAAAAATTACAGCTGAGCCCTGCAATAGGCAGGCGGCCCTCCTGGGGGCACGTTCCAGCGATGCAGCTCAGCATCACAAAAGGTGGTCAATAAAACAGAGTGCAGTGGTCAAACAAATGCCAGCAATCGCTCTTCTTTACATTGCCATTTAGCTGAGCTCTAGGAGGGATTGGACATCCTAAATAAGAACAGGGGGGCACTTCACTGGGGGCACAGGGGGAAGGGTAACTAAAACAGAAAAGCCCGGACAACAGTCCAGGGACTTCAACAAGACAGACTGGTGAGATAGGATGGAAGGACAGAAGTGGATGAGCCACATACCAGCCTTTCAAGCGATTTGTCACCAATATCTGAAGTCACGTGCCTGAAGATTTTTCTGACATTTCTAAGATGTGCAGGCTAAGTATTTAGGAACCATAGCCTTGGGGACACTGCCCATTCTCTGATTCTGTCACAGGGACTCGCAGAGGAGAAGATAGCTGCACTGGCTGTGTAGGAAAAAGTGAGGAGTTAGTCACATAAGTCTCACGTTCACACAGTGTGACAGGGCAGGCATTTCCATGATATGAGACTTTATCCTTTGAGTTGTAGGAATGGCTTTAAACTCCAAGAAGCCCACAAAACAGGGATGCCCTGTCTCCAGGGGTGAAGAGACCCATTGGAAGGATCTGTACCAATCCTACATGTAATACTAAGATACAGAACAGACAGTCTTCTCCATAGTCATTCTACCTAGTAAGTCTAATCCTCGGTCTTCTCTACCAAACCAAACCCCCAAACTCTCTATCCGCAGTATCAGCTCTCCTACAACAACCCTGTCCATGGCAAGGTAATGCAAGTTTAGAGAAGTGAACTGGATCAGAACAACGTTCATTGGGCTGTAGGGCTCTTTGTAGAAATGTCCCATTTGAATTGTAAACAGAGATAACTGTCAAAAGTCACCTTTCTTCCTTAAAAAAAAAACCAAACCAACAAGGTGCTCCTTTAGCAGTGAAAATGACACGCAGAAGTGAGTTGAAGAACTAACTATAGCTGAATCACTAAGTACAAAGGGGCATAGTGTAATTAAGTTCAGTGTCCTTGTGGGAGGGAATGCAACAAAACCTAGCACTGTGACATTAAGCTTTAGAAAGGGGATTTAAAAAAAAAAAAAAAATGAGGAAGCTAGTCAAAAAGGCCCTGAAGTCAGAAGTAAGGAAATTAAAATCCTTCAACTCAGCATGGAGGCTACTTAAGCAACCATAATAGAGTCCCAGAAGGAATGCGCAGCTTTTCAAAGAAACATGGAAGGCAAGAAAAATAAAATTAGCATGGGAAAACAGCAAGGCTCAAGGGGTTATTTAAGCCAAACAGGTAGCATTCAAAAAGAAGTGAAAGCCTACCTTAAGAGAAGGCAATGGGAAGGAACACAACCCATGGAAGGTTCTCCCCGTCATGTAAACATGTTTCAAAAGTTTTGGGGACTAAGAAATGAACTAGGCTGAGGGAGCGTTTAAGGAGAAAAATAGCTAAGGAAAGAAAAAATGAGTCACTGGAAAAATGGATACTCAGAAGATTTCAAGGAGTAATAACAGAGAATAAGTGGATTCCAGAGAAAATAGATGATTTCTTATCTGCATGAAGAACACTGGGGGGATACACATTGCCTGGGGTGAGGGAGTCCAGGAGAAATAGGAAGGGATAACATCAAGGAGTGGAAAAAATAAATAAATTAAACCCCAAGAGATCCCTGGAGCCTGTTGGAATAGGAAACTGCTCCCTAGGATGGTGTAGTTGGGTGCTGATCACAAGTGACAATTTTACAGTGAGCCCATATGGAAAGTGGCAAAATTGCTCCGCTGAGACACTCTTCCCTATCTCTTACATGCTGCACCAAAAGCCTCTTGATGTCTGATGCAGCCCAGAGTGACCTCTAAAAATATGAGGAGACCTGAAGTCCCTAGGAATGCCTCATGGCCCTTCCAGACCATGAACAGCATGATGCATCACTTCTAAATGAGCCAGGTGAAATAGAGCCTCCTACACTTCAATTTAGTTGGGCTCCAACAAAGCACCCCGTCCCCAGCTGCACCCAACACACTCGTTTGAGCTTTAGTCATTTGTGTGGTCTTTTAAGTAATTATACATTGCATTATTCAACGACAGCACACAGTATTTACTGGATTACTGGGTCTGTACTCCCTTAAAGACACAGTGCTCTGATTTGGGAGCCAGCTGCACTGTTGCAAGGCAATGAGCAAACATTTCTCTTTTCTTCTCCATTTTTGAGCTACACAAGAAGGTTCTTTAAAAACAAAACAAACAAAAAACCAAAACGCCCAAAACAAAAACCCCAAAACCAACAACAACAAAACCCAGGAATGGTGGTACTACAATAAAAACCCAGTCAGTTCTAGGTAGCTCTCTTTTATACAATGTTTGCTGACCCAATCACAAAATTGGAGATGGCCATGGCTCATTAGAGTGCCTCATACAGGCTCCAGCTGAAAATTGGCAAATTATCTTTCCATGGGCAAAACAAGAGCTATTGGGGAGGGGGGGGTGTTACATATTGATTTCTGCATACACCAAAGAACCGGCCTACAGTGTGTCCAGCTGCAGCATATGGTTAATTCCTGTGGTGATTTCTGCTTTTCAAAAGGCACGTGCCCTCAAAGAAACAAAAAAGAAGGGAGTAGAATACACAGTGGCCACTAACTGAGGGGACCACACGACGTCTACAGGCTGCAAAGATGATGGCACACACACTGCAGCATTTTGAGTCGTGTGGCACCAGAACACATAGCAGCCTTGGGCCAAAGCTGCAGGAAAATCATTGTGGTTGGGTTGGGATCAACCAGAAGCATCCAGAGGCATCACGGTGAGACAGAGAAGGAAACAGGCATACATTGAAAGCAGAAAAACAGCCCTCTCCAGTGTTTTGCAATTGGATGCTATGCAGCTGGAGAACTTTCCATCTGAGCTAACTGCTAGTCAAGACACAGTTAATCAGTTGGGATGGCGGATGATTATACAACAGGTTGCACAGAGTTGCTACACACAGTTAAGCAGTTGCTATGTTTCATGACCCAAATGGTTGCTTTCCATGAAAACTATTTCTGTCCGTGTACCTGCATGTGGACACAAGGACAGGGAACTACACTGCACATTAACGGATAATGACAATATGCCTTAGTATAAAGACACAGAGACCAATTTCTGTTGAGGACAGCAAACCTGACTTCCTGGAAATCCTCTACAGATAGCTGCAGGTTACCTGTTAGCTCCAGTTAGAAGAGATCAACCATCTGACTGAGTCCATAAGCTATGGTAGGTCCACGTTATGACACTAAAAGACAGAGCAGAAGTGATGAACAGTTTATTCAGGAGACAGGAGCATGTCCTCCATCAGTACATGCTATCTAATATCCTCATGTCCTCTTCCACTGATGAATATTCAGACAGAGGTACTGTCTTCTACAAATCTTCCTGGTTATCACTGCAGCAAATATTGAGCACAAAAATGGCTGCACCATCTCAGACAAAAGGGCTCCAGCCCAGTTACTTGTCTCCAAGAACAGTCAACAACAGATGTGCTACACAAGGGCACATGCATAAGGCAAGCAGACAGTGGTATTTACGCAGAATACTCCTTCAAAACTCTTCTCACTTTTTTCTCACTTTATGATAAGAGAACAGATATTCCTCAGCCCCCTTTCCTGCCTATAGTCACAGCAATCACCAGCAGAGCTGCTAAAACAAATCCCCGGTGTGGATATTACCAAACACAACCAGAACCAAACCTCAGACTCTGATCCGGTCTGGTTAAAGTTAATACCTCAGTATCCTATGCTTTTGTTAGCATGGTCTCTGCTCTGCTGATCATAGGCTAAACTTTATTCATGGCTACACCATGTAAATCAAGATTCCAGCAGAACTGAAAGAAACTACACTGGAGTTATATCACTGTCATAGAGCAAAATTTAGTTCAACATCACATTAATCTTTTTATCAATCACAGAGCTTACATGTCAACTAATAAATTCACTCTGGCTATACTTACCCAGAATCAGGAGCCGGGGAGGTTATTGCAAGACCTGTATCGCTGAAACTGTTTGTCCAGCGTTAGGTTGGCTGACTTCCACGAGGAATGTGTTTAGTTAATTGAAAAGGTTTTGGTTAAAGTTTGCCAGCAAGAGATCATAGAGTTCTAGACAACACATACTGTGAGTATGAACTCCATTCAACCTTTGGAATACCTCTGTGAAGGCAGGAAATTGAAATATTGTGCTATATTGGCAACTAAATGGTCATTTATCATCCATGCTAAGTTTGGAGCACAGTGAAATGATTTTTAAACTCTCAGAGGGCCCTTATTAACAATTACAAGGTGTGTTTACAATCTATATAGATATAGATTATGTATTGAAATACAGTTTCAAGAAGAATATGAGATAATCAACAGCTGTATCTACCCTCCTATTTGCCTAGAGATCAAATTTGGACTACGCTCAGAGGCACAGACACTATATTAAAACACAATAGAGTTAAGACACCTACTGACAAAAGCAAGGAAATTCACAGTTAAGGGGGAAAACACGCCATATGTTCTGCAGTACCTAGGAACAACAGGGAGCATTCAGCTCATCATTAAAGAGGCACCCAGTTGTGCCTAGGTATTGGAGAACATATGGAACACTTCCCTCCTCATGTCTGAATTTCCTTACTACTGTCAGCTTATGGATCAAACTTGACTTTTTACTATTTTTTTTAATATAGAGTTCAGGGGATTCTTTAAGTAGTTGTTTAGTTTGTAAAATACCATTTTATTTTTATAATTTTCAGCCCCACAGACATACATAAATTATTGCAAGCCTACTTTTAAGAAGAGTTCAGCATCACTGGAAATCACAACTTGTAAAAATAAAGCAGTGAGTTGCTCAGGGAGTTTCCAAGCAGACATCTACGGAAGGTTACAAGTGGCAGGACTGATGGGACTTACTGTAACTGAAAAGCTGTTCTTTCGTTTTATACTTCAGTCTTTCCCTTTAAACCACCTCAAGGTTTTAACCTCTTAAGGCAATATAATCAAGCCACTGCACTGAAAATATTTATATTTTAATTACTAGACTGTTAGCAACCCCCAGTCAGAATTGTCATGCACTGTGCTTGGTATTCTACATCTATTTATGAGATCCAAAGTACTTACAGTCAAAGCAGTTATGAGCTAAAAGAGAAAAGATAATGGTTACTGTCCCCAATTTAGAGCTAAGGTTTCCCTCAAGCAAGAATGATCTGGGACTAGGATGAACTGAACTCTGTAACAATTTACAACCAGCATTCAGCATCCTGCTCTGGCCAATTCTGCCTTTGTTTAAAAGAATAGGGCAGCTAAAGCAAAACCTACGGTACATGGAGACGGCAGCCCCATCGACAGGGCTTCATCCACATGGTCACCATTCTCTGCAGTAAGCAGTGCCAGGAACACGCTCTCGCTGCAGGCCTGGCATGGTGATGGGCTCCTTTTAATGTCAGCACGAGAGGGCAGCATTGCTCATGGCACCCGTCTATTTGCATACGGTAGCTGAGTCTTGCAGGGGGTGGTGGCACCCAACGTCCCTTACCCCCAGGGAGGTCCCTGTGGAGACAGAGCAGAAACATTTTGTTCAGAATTTGAATGGAAATTAACTTTGTCTCAGATTTTTATTATTTTTATTTTAGAAAGTAATAAAATATCAAATCAGATAAAACATATGAAAACATATAGAAATCTGGTGGTTTTGAAACCACTCCAATCTTGTCAAAATGCATCTCAATTTGGTTCTCTCATTCAAAATACACCAAGAAGGAGAATAGGGAAGGAGTGGAGTTTGCACACACATATGAGGTCCTGTCTGATCTGAATAATAGTATGATATTATATATCTCCTGATAACTATGTCTCATTTTCCTAGGAAACAAGCTAAAAGAGTGAGTTCATGTTTTGCCTCCTAAATCCCTTTCTTCCTGTCTCCAAAGCAGACTATTCTTTCAATAAAATTAAAATAAAATCAAAATAGAACTTTGGTGTTTAGGAAACTTCCAATTTTCCATTTTGCCCCACTTTGTTCAGAAAGCAACAAACCCTTTACAGACTCTGAGCTGGCCATCGATTCCCTCCGCCTTCTGGGGTGCTGAGCCTGTCACTGCTGCTTATACATTTTTTACAATTTAGGACAGAACAATGACCTGAGAAAATCCTGCACAGCCAAAGACAAATCTCCACAGGTCCCGGGGGCTCCCCACGTGCATTGTTTGCCAACTTGGATGCCTCCACTTCTCTCCCGGAAATAGTTAGATACTTAGGTAAGGAGGATGAGGAGTGGATCTGCCCTTTGCTGCATTTCCCCTGCTGCATCTGGGAAATCCCTTTCAGAAGGCATCCTGGGGATGTTTGCTGCCCCCAGCCAGCAACTGCTACCCTTGCTCCATCCTTACCCAACAACTCTTCAGTTCACCCCTCACAGTTTGGCCAGAAGAGGAGAAATTGCCTGACAGGTCATTCATTGGAGCACAAACACAGCCTCCTGGCAGAAATAGTATTGTCATCCCGAAGAAAGCAATGGAGAAAGATTCTGTATCCATGGTAAACTGCCCAGCCACTTCTTCCTTAGCAAAAGGAGGGAAGGAGGTTGCAAGAGGTTGTTTTTAGCCAGCCTGGATAACTAAGTCTGAGCCAAACTCAACCCACCTTCCCAGGCCAACATAAACCTCTAAGGGCTGTACTCTCAACTCAATCCATGCAGAAGGTGAAGGTAAGAATGAGATTTGAGACTTAAAACAGTGAAACAACTCAGTCATGGTATTGCAACTCATTTAGGTTCCCCCTTCATTCCTTAAATCACCTTCCTTCCTCTCTGATAGAGCATTAAAATGTTCTTATGATCTGTCTACAAAAGCTAATTCATATTTGCAAAAGCAGTTTCATTCAGGATAATAGGTTAACAAAAAAACTATATACTAAGACCAGTGAATTATCTGACCGTGCTGACATTGTCAAGTACCCCTGGCAAGCTGAACCATTTCATGTATTTGCATAAAAGTTAGTTTGTAAGGAGAGCACTTACCAAGAGCAGAAAGAGACAAAGGAAAGTGCAGACAGCAGTGTTGTTACACTTAATTTTCTGTTCCAGCCTGCTCAGCTCTCCTGGGAAGCAATGCCTTTCCATTTATTAAAGTCCTTGAGAGTCTGGATACTCTACAATTCAGATTTTAATAGTCTGCGTTGATGTTGACTACTCAGTTATTAAGCTGTCTTCCAGAAGTTCATCCAAACCCTCCATCTGAAGAGGCTGTGGAGCAAACACATCAGCATTCCCCTTCACATGTCCTCTGTCGCCTTGAGAGCTGGCAGCAGTATCTCAAGCGAAACCGCAGTCGTTGCTCTGCTCCATGGGCACAGGAGAGACAGGTTGAGCTGCAGCTGGGGAAGCACAAGCTTATGCATCCTCTTCTGCTGAAGGTTTGTCTGGATCTCAAGAAACAGCTCCACCAACCTCCCTTCCTCAGCACTTTGCACTGGCATGACTTCAGGACTTAAGCAATGCAGCAGAGAACATCATCAGTGATGTTCCTCACCTTTTACATGCTGAACACTCACAGCTAGGATTTTAAAGAGTGAAGGAGGCTGGCAGGATCCTCACAAGAGCTGTCCCTTCCTCTCGAACTTTTATACCCTTTTAGAAAATAACAAAAACACACTAATGATTCAAAACCTTGAAGGTGTCTTTCCAATAAGTAGCATTTCTCTACCTATTTAAAATGCCAGGAAACCCTCCTTGAATGCCTGCAATGCACATCTCAGCACAGATACAAGGCTGACACAGCTGTCTGAAGAGAAACAGAAGGTTAGAAAAGCTTCTAACTCTTCATGGTTAGATAGCCCTCTCTCCACTAGCGAAAGAGCAATTGGTTGGAGACTGGGCTTCAAATTCAGCAACATCACACAGTTGCCTTAAAATACGGCGGTCACCCTGCTCCGGAAGAGTCTCCAAAGCCAAGGGTCAAACATACTGACCTTAAAAGAGTGCCAGATGTCTCCTGCCACTCTGCCAGCCTACACAGGACAGAGGATGAGATGCTGTGCTCCCTTTTGCATGGCAGCTGAATGGTCTTGCACACAGGGCAACACCGAGGTGGCAAACCCTTCCATGTCAGAGTTTGCACTGTGCAAGGAGTAGGAGCAGCTTGTCCTGTCCTAAGTGGCAATTAGTCAGACAGAAGTTATATCGAGTAACGGGGCACAGAAACTTAACCTTTCGTCTGACGAGGCTTTCCAAATTGCCAGTCATCTGGAAAGGGTGTGTGCATGCAAGAGTCATAAGTTTAGCAAAGGGTCTATTAGTAGCATGGCAAGGCAATAAACTATCATGCAAGTGTCTGCAAATATTAGTTGTGCATAGATTTGAAATCTTGAAACATATTCACTAAAGATTTAGGACTTTATTAAGGTCAAAAGGGTTATGCTGTAGTTCATCGGCACATTTGTTTTATTAATTGAGTCATAAGTTCTGGCAGTCTGCAAATAGATTTCAAAACATGCATCAGCTGCTTTCAATTGCCATAAGAGATCTGAAAACCTGCCCGTAAGTCTGTTTGCAGCTCTTAAAAATTTTGGCTAAAAACCTGTTTTAAACTATTAGCAATTACTCTTATAAAAAAGTGTGCAAGGAGGGAGGTAGAGTGAGAGAAGCACGTCTTTTGTTTAGATTCAGAGCACAACAGTTACTGATATAAGCGTGCTCCTCTGCAGGAGGATGATTATTTTCAGGACAGTCAAAGCCTTGCCATTTCCTCGGTGTTCCGAGCCTTAACGCCTATCACCTCATGCAGCTCAAAGCATGGTTTAGAATGAAGAGCACTTGGTCAGCATTCTGCTGGAAAAGTCATGTCCAAGCAAAAGGGGAAGACATCTCATTTTCATGCCTTATATCACAGCTCTGAGAAGGAGAGGTTTCAGCTATGCAGACAGTGTTTCAGATACGACTCAGAATCACAGAATGGTTTGGGTTGGAAGGGACCTCAAAAACCATCCAGTTCCAGCCTCCCTGTCATGGGCAGGGACACCCCTTCACCAGACCAGGTTGCCCAAAGCCCCATCCAACCTGGCCTTGGACACTGCCAGGAATGGGGCATCCACAGCTTCTCTGGGCAACCTGCTCCAGGGCCTCACCACCCTCACAGGGAAGAATTTCTTCCTAACGTCCAATCTAAATCTATTCTCCTTCAGCTTAAAGCCATTTCCCCTTATCGCTCTGTGAAAGTCCCTTTCCAGCTTTCTTGTACATCCCTAATAGATATTGGAAGGCTGCAATAAGGTCTCCCTGGAGCCTTCTCTTCTCCAGGCTGAACAACCCCAATTCTCTCAGCCTGTCCTCATAGGAAAGGTGCTCCAGCCCTCTGATCATCTTCATGGCCCTCCTCTGAACTCACTCCAGCAGCTCCATGTCTTTCTTGTACTTAGGGCCCCCAGAGCTGGACGCAGTGCTCAGAGAGGTGAGCCTGATCAGCCTGTAGTTTCCCAGATCTTTGGTTTTCCCTTTTCAAAAATGAGGGTTATGTTCCCCTTTTCCAGGCAGTGGGAACTTCACCGAACTGCCACAACTTCTCAAATATGATAGAGAGTGGCCTGGCCACTTCATTCGCCAGTTCCCTCAGGACCCACGGATGCATCTCATCAGGTCCCATGGACTTGTGCACCTTCAGGTTCCTTAGGTGGTCTTGAACCTGATCCGCTCCTGCGGTGGGCAGTTCTTCATTCTCCCAGTCCCACCTTTGCCTTCTGCCACTTGGGAGGTGTGGCTAGAGCAGTTGCTGGTGAAGACTGACGCAAAAATGTCATTGAGTACCTCAGCCCAGGTACCATATCCCAGGTAACCAGGTGTCCCATTTCCTTCTGGAGAGGGACCACATTTTCCCTAGTATTCCAATTATCACTGATGTACCTGTAGAAGCTTTTCTTGTTGCCTTTGATGTCTCTGGCCAGATGTAAATTTGTCAGGGCTTTTGCTTTCCCAACCTGATTCCTGGCTGCTCAGACAATTTCTCTGTATTCCTCACACACTACCTGCCCTTGCTTCCACTTGAGCTTCAAACCCAGTAAGTCTCTCCTACAACCCCACCACACTACCAGGATGATTTGTCAGCTGCTGTCTTAGAAGCTTTCATATCCAGAAGTGGCCAGACACCAGACAGAGTCATTCAGTTTGCCCTGCTATGAAAGGGACTTGACGCATTACAGATCATAAAAGGTTACAGATTTGGCACCTTCATTCCCCCTGACTGCAGAATCAGCCTTTGAAAACCACTATTCCACCCCCATGCAGCTGTTTGGCTCTTCCGTGTCCACATCTCATTCGAATCCTTCTGCCTTTCCTCTTTTGGTGTCCTGGAGGCCAAGTAGCGCCTATAAGAAGACAGAATTTTGAAAACAGATTGAAATTTTAATTCCCTGAGCTCACACAGCTTCCCGGAGCTCAGTGCTCATAAGCAGTTTGTGCTCCAGGTTCAAATAAAGCTTGCATCAGGTGCTGACCTGAGTAAGAACCAGAGAAGAGATGCACCCAGAGTCAACCACATCAACTCTTACCTCTGGCACCTCTTAAATGACTTCATGCTGCATTTTGAATTACACTATCTTCCAGCAAATTTGTCAGATCTCACAATGCAATAAAACTAGCCATCCAGGTACCTCAGGTATGCCAACTGAGGCTGAGACATCCCCTAATTTTTTAGCATATTTATCTTCTTGCAGTCCTTGCAAGCAGCAGTACAGTGCCCCACCTTCACATTCCCTCTCACCACACAGAGATGCAGCACAGAAAGTCTAGAAGACGGCATGACTGCATTTAGCTCCTCATGAAATCAGCTACCAAAACACCTTCAGCTATTTGGGCACAGCTCATTTGAAGGGTCTGCGGCAGCGCAGGGAGACCTGTGTTCAGGTCCATGCTCTTACCAGTGAGGCCATCTGACTTCTCTGTGCAACTGCAAACAACAGTAAAAGATCTGATCATGGGAAATCTCAGTATAAAGCTACTATATAGCTCGAGGGTGCCTCTTGTTAACAACTGTAACACAGGCTACATAAACTGAAACACTGAAGTGTTTATTTAGCCAAGAACAAGGTTACTACCTTGTAAACAGGAAGCACCCTCCAGCTGTCTGGGCTGTATTCACAGGACACCCAGGCTTTGCTGAGCAGGCCTGGAATGACAGGATTGTGCTGGGGAGCCTCCAGGATGCTGATTTGGTTTGGATTTTGGTCTGGGGTGGTACCTTCCCCTGAATATCATCTCATTTGTGGCATTTAGAACTATCTATGCTGCCAAGGGACTGTCCAAACCAGCATCCCAGTAAGACACGTAGCAAATAAATAAATCTGTTAGAAAAACCCATTTATCACTGTTTATCACTCAAGGTTTCAAATCTTTTTCTGTTACAGAGTTGTCGCTGGACTTCGTTAGTGTCAGCCCACAAAATGAGTTTACTCTGTTGCTGGTAGAAAGCACCATGTGTCTTACTGACGGACTTGTTCCATAGCTGGAGCCAGAGGAGATAAACCTCCAGCCATCAGCTGTAGTGCAGCAAATACCTTTGGGATCTCACCAGTTTTTAGCAGCCTTTTGCACTTTACCAACTTTACTTCCTAATTCCATACACTTCACCTTTAACAAATCACCACTGGAACGATTTTTTTCAATGAGCTCTTTTGTAGTATCAACTGTTTTTTCCAACAAAAATATTTTTTGCCCTGTGGTTTCAGTCTTCAGCTTCTTTTTCATCTGAGCTAGAAACAAGTTAGTTATTTGTGAAACTTTTATTATTGGTTCAACCAATTGAAAAAGTTTTGCATGTTTTGGCCTCATTAGTAATCAAGTTAACGACTCTCCCCATAAAAAGCCAGAAATAATAAATCTATTTATGACTTCTCATAGGGAACTCCATGTGCATGGGGGCTGAAGGAATATCTGATCAAGGAACAGAACTTTAACCAGGAAGAAAATTCAGGGAAAGATTTTTTGGGGTGAAGAATCTGTTTGTGTGTACAGCAGCTAAATGATACAAGCATTTAAGTGTCCATAAATACTCTTTCACAAGTGAGATCGTAATAATTACTGGGTCAAATATCACCTTCCAAAAATTTTCTACATTTGTGTCCAGTGGATAGAATTTACACTTTCAGAACAACTGTTAGCAGCTACATGACCCTCCTTCACAATTGTATTTTATATTGACCTGAAGCTTCCAAAAGTTTAAATGAGATTTTTTTTCCCCTCCACCTTACTCCTGAAAGCTAACAATAAAAATCTCCAAGGAAAATCCACCAGGGAATGGCAGCATTCTTAGTTATGCTGGTGTCCTGTAGTATTTGAAAAAGGTCATACCCACAAAGGAATATCACCCATTAGAGATTTAAACTCTGGCCTAAGCCCACATAAGGTTTAAGGATGCAAGTCAGTCCTTGACTCAGGATTTTCTGTCTAAGTGTGACGGATGTTATGGTTGGCCACTTCATGGGGGGAGGGGGGTGGGTTAAACAACACGTGAGTTCATACTGCATGAAATACCACTACTCTAACCAAAACTATGCCTTTCTTTTAATTTCTGGGTTTCCCACCAGCTAACTCATGGTTCTGAAAGAACCTTCTTGTGAGGTGAGTATGGAAATTCAAGTCAGGTTATTTAGAAAGTATGCAAGCAACAAGTATTGAGCTTGGCTTCTAACAAGGCAGACACGGAAAGGGCACGTGCAGCTCTTTCAATTCATAAAAACATTTGTAGGACTCGTGTATTCTCACACATCCAGTGACACAAACCCGTTTCCCTCTCTTCACGTTGCCATGCAGAGCAGTACACACAGTAGTTGGGATCTTACATTAGAAGGGGTTTATAGTAAATTAAAACGGTGCTTTTTTTATCAAACTGTCGAAAACTGTAATCAGTGCACTTTGTCACTAAAATGCAAAGACAGGTAGCATGCTGAAGGACAAGGACTGACACCAACAGATCTCTCTCTTGCAATGAAGAGCATTCAACACTGTACCAGCAAGCTTATTCAAGGCACACAGTGTGCTTAGTCTGTCCTGTATACAACAGGGCCCTTATGTTAGTCATTTAAATTTATAGCAGCTTTACATTTTTCAACAATTCCTCTCAAATTGCATGTATTTATTTAAAGCTTGCCCAACGTCTGTCTGGTATTTACAAATACCGCCGTATATTTTAAAGAGTCACTCCCAATTAGCTGAAGTGTTTAAGAAAATCATCATATATTCTGAATGATGAAAGATCACAGAAGGAGGTCTCCTAATGGATGACAGGTGCAGGAATGAAAGCATCTGAAGACTGAGCCAAAAATCTAAGAAGTCGCAGAATATCATAATTCACTTTAAATTGCACCCAGGTCACAAAGTCAAATAAGACCTTTGGCTCAGAAGGTATTTAAAGCTACTGTTCTTTCTATAACAAACAACCTCCAAAAAATCCCAATTCTTATGATTGAGACATGTGAAGTCAGCTGCATATGGAGAGTAAATCAAAATAAATAATAAATATAAAATAAGCAAACATAAAATTGAAAACATCGATATTTTTAACCTCTGCTTTCTGGGAGCCACAAAAAGCCTGGATAAGCTCTTGTCATCCCCAAAGATCTCCTAGATTTTTGTTTCATTACAGAACACTGAAAACCAGGCAGGTTAACTCACGTATTTAAAAGTGCATCCACTACACCTTGCAGCTACAAGACTACTTTTAGGCTTTTTGAGCACAGATGATAACATAAAATAATCTTTGTCACAAGAATAACGGAGTAAGAGCAACAGATTAGTTAGATGAAACTTCCTAAATCAGATTCTCATTCGATTGACAGAATTATCTATGTTTTAACTTGCACTTGTAGTACAGAAATACTGCACAGACCTAAGGTGGATGTACCACAGCAAGAGGCCTTTTCTTCCAAAAACTCACAAGTCAAGTGATTAAGCAATAATAGTTTTCTATTTGTAAATGCTCTTACAGTTACTTTGAAAAGAGGGAAGTTTAAAACTGGAAGGCCCTTGAACAGTTACAAATAACTACCAAATGAGGAATGCCAGCAAAGACAGAAATACGGAAATACAACCTACCTTTAGTCACTAATACCATCATGGCACCATAAACACACTGTAACGTTTGGAGAACTCCATAAAGCTTTAAATAGATGGAAGTAAAATTAACCACAAATTGAAGTCTCTGACAAAAATCTAAAAAAATCCCCCCAAAACCTACAAAAAAACCCCTCTCCCCCCAAAAAAAACCAAACCAGCCCACATTTATCTGCCATATACTATAAAGCACAAACCTTGAATAAAGCGTATTCTTCACTGCCAGTATTATCTCTGTCAGCTGGACGCCTCATAGGTCTTCTAAAGGTTGAGCAGAGCAAGACCCAGCAGGAATACACAACTCTCACTCACTTGGAAGTTCTATTCAACATGTCTGTTTTGCCATTTTCTGCGTGTTTTTCCTCAAGATGCGTGTCAAGAACACTCGCTATTATTACGGGTCAAAACTATGTTCAGGCAAGTCAGTTTAGGGATATATGATGCTATTTTAGGTCTTTATGTACGGGAAGTTGAAGGTGACCATGCTGAAGAAGTTCAGAGAAATCCAGAAACAGAAACCTCTCTAAGGTTGCCACAGTTAATCAATACAGAATAAAGACATCACAGCACAAGTCAGACACACAGATACAATGGGTAACCAAATAAAGTGCATGGCACCACTAGATCCAAAGGGAATCAGTAAAAAATAAAAAAGTAGCTGGCCTAGGAAGCACCAGGACCTCTCAATGTGAATAAAACCCACTGGGTCACTTAGAGCACAGCCATGCACAAACCTCATCCACAAATTTGTGCCATGTGCCCGTATCACAGCAGAGAAGGAAATAAAGCACCACAATCTTCATCTGGAGACCAGAAATGGGCAGAAAGCAGCAGAGGGTGTGCAGCACTTGGCCCCTATCAGCATGCTGGTAGGACTGTAATTAATATAAACTCATTTCCAGAGCAATGAGGAGACCAGAGGGAACTCCAGACTCAGGAACAGCACCGTCCTCACAGACTCCACCACACTCTGCAGTGTACACACACCCCTGCACCACACTCAAGGCAGATAATTAATCTTCAATCAAGTTTCATCTGCATGTTTAAAACACGTGCAAACTTTACGTGCTCATCTGTCCATATCTAGGCACGTACTTTTCATGTGCAAAAGTAGACTTCATAAATATGCTTTTTATTTCCTAAGAGCTGCACCACAAATTCCATAAAGCATTCATTTCATGCAATCTCAGGGTATTTGTCAAACAAGATAATACTATGAAGAGGCAGAAAGGGTATGAAAAACCACTGGTAGAAAGAGATATGATTCATATTTCTAGTAGTGGATCAGTTGCAATGGAATCTGTTTTTCATCATAACTTGGTACCAAAGCTACTGTGGCTGCTGATCACACAGAGATAGTGCTGTATTTCAGTATCCTTCTGAAAACTCCAGCATTTCAAAGAGAATTCTCTTTCTCTTCAGAAAAAAAAAAGAAAAAGAAAAAAAAGAAATCATCAAAGCAGCCCAACACCTTACACAAGTCACATACCACAGCTTCTGCTGCTCCAACTGCAGCAAAGACAACATCTGAGCTACCGGATAACACAGTTCTTACCTTGCTGATTGCTCTGCTGATGGCACCAAGCTCATTTTGGGTAAATCGGGATTAGGACAAGGTAAAACCACCCAGTTGTGCAGCTGGACCAGAGTCCTGAGCTGATGGGTTAACACGAGGGAAGGTGAGGGAGGAGAGGACTTTGCCTACAATGGCAGCAGCATTTCTTCCGTGACCCCAGGATGCCTGCCATCAGTCACCTCACTGACTGGCACAAGAGGCAGCTTCATTACAGGTGGGTAATCCCAAAAGGAGTATAGAGGGTTCCTCCACTTGGTGTTTTACACCAAGTTCATTTAGTTCTACTCCACAAAAATGAGCCTATAGCTATATTAAGCCATATGCTATATATATAATATCTAAAAGCAATACTGTGAAAAATATTTCTATTTACACAATATTTGTAGAAGTCTCTCAAGTTTTAGATGTTCGTTTGTCAACTGAAGTGTTTACAAATTGGTCAAAGAAGGTCTAAGTTGAGTTGTCCCAGGAGAAGTCATGGTATGTGGTTCGAGGCTGAAGAGGTGGAGGGTGTAACCACCAGGAGGAGCCCCGGAGTTGGGTGCCTCTTGGATTCTACTTAGCTGGGCATATTCATTCCTCTGTTTCAAAAGAATTTAAAAGTAGTGACCACAATTTTCAACGGACACACACAAAGCAGAACTAAGTTTTAATTTTTGTTTTATATTAGATTATTTTCTCTGTCATTTGGATGTTTGTTTCTCCCTTAAAAATAACACTTTGCAATTACGATGGTTGTAAAGACTATTTCCAAACAAAACTGGACAAACCATTGCCTTCCTGAGTCTGCAGATCATGAACACTTCTGCTGCCATTCATTGCTTTCCTCAAGCAGAAAGAGTCACCAGACTGTCCTACGCCACATCTGCAGAAGAGGCCCCGGGAGGAGAACAGCAGTAGATTAGAATCATGCCAGTCTCAATTTGCAAATTCTAGTGTAAATCAGACCCATGTGAGAATGTGTTAAAAGCTCTCATTTCCTTTGAGGGGGGGAGGGAGGAAAGGAGGTAAAAAAGGGGAAGAAAAAAAAAAAAGTGGCTGGTCAGCACATCCACAGCAGTATTTTCAAGTCAATTAAAAAAACATAGTAGAAATAAAAGTGCTCAGAGTTCCTAATTTTCAACTAGTAAGAAGCTGAGAAAAGCATTAAATACTGTCTTGGCCCTAAGAAATACTCTTCCCAACCATTAGAACAAATCCTTCCAGCTCTGCTGCACAGGGTACGCAGAATTGAGGCTTCAGAGGTCACGCATCTCCCAATAGTTCTCCCTGGATCTTTGAATCAACTGCAAATGCAGCAGGAACAGCATACTGAAAAAAAGTCACCGCACTGACTTCAATACCTAAACAGGGCCTAGAAACCCAGCTCTGAAAACCTTTGAACTAAATCGTAGCAGTGAACTTCAGCCCACACCCAGCTGACATCTGAACCACTGAAAAACTAGTCCAATTACACCCCAGCTCGGCGGCAAGACGAGGCAGCTGTAAGAACGTATTAGCCTTTTGCTATCACATCCAAACCATCTGAAGTCGAAGTCGCCAGCCCTTAAATCAGAGGCAGGAAGGCAGCGCCGCCAGTTTTCAGCAAGTCAGAGATGCAGCTAAAACTTCAGCCTTAAAACTAAAAAGTTTGGGCTTACCTGGGGGTCACCTTTGCTGAAGAGCACAAATTGCAAGGATAATACTATGTCACCTACAGGATTTCACAGGGTTTGATGCATCACCAGAAAAGTCTCAGTTCAAAAGGTGGATTAACGGGTATTATCGGTAGAACACAGCTACAGCACCAGTCTGCTCACATCTCCGACACAAGCCCATGCGGCTTGTAAGCTGCCTTTCCGCTTCAAGTTGGGATGTAACAGGGTGATGTTAAGAGTTCATCCTTCTGCTGTTTGCCAGTTAAACAAGGACTCCCTTTGATTTTAAATTACTTAAAGTTCTTGGTTAGACTAAACCTGACTAGAAACAGTTTTTATAACAACATCATGCCATTGATACACTGACTTAAAAACACAATAAATGCGAGAAATCATCTAGGTTTGGCTATTAAGAGACAATCTGCCTGCAGCAACATTTGCAAGGTACTTTATTTCTTCTCCTTTAGAACTGATGTAATCTTTCAAGAGCTGTAAGATTTAGAAAGCCACACAACATTGCAGTTGTTTTCCTATTAGCGTACCCCATGCAGAGAAAACTGGCAATTATCACCTTCATGGAATGTGGTCTGCCTGTGTTACATTCGCTTTGACCTCCAGCGCGGGTTGAAAGATGTCACTTTCTGGAGAAATCTGTGGCTATTGTGTCATCCAAATAGAAAATACTGCACCTCATGCCTTGCAGAAGGTCCAGGAGCCTTTTAAAACATGCTGGTATGATGCAGGATAATTCCTGCATCCTCCTCCCTCTTGCTTTGTCACTCCACAGCCAGCTTTGCAAAAGGTCTTGAAGGGTCTTCGTGGGGCATTTTCCTAGCCCTAGCAGGAGTATCATAGTTCCATTCAGATCTTTCGTAACCTCTCTTCAAAATCTCCTTTAAAATGAGGTACACATATAGGTGCTGCAAAATCAGCCATGTTGTATCTAGCGATGACTCCACTTCAGCTTTGAAGTGCCCAAATCCTAACCCTTAAAGACAAAATGCCCGTGACTTCAAAGAAACTAGGATTCACGTCCAAAAACATGCTGAAAAAGTACATTAAGTGAAAAAATCTGAATGCCACTTTTCATCGCTCAGCACCACAAATTAAACCAGCCCTAGCAGTTTCTGGTCCAACTCTGGCAAACCTTATTATTTGCACAAATAAATCTCCTTCACAACACTCTCTTATCAGTCAAACACTTGCAGTGAAGTCAGCCAAACTGTTAAAGCCCAGAAAGCCCAAGTTTGCAGGAGGACAGAGAAGGCCACTGTCCAGCTCATCTTCATCTTCTCTAATGTCTGCAAGAATATAGATACACTATGGAGCTCGGTGTCTGCGCTAGAAGCGCCTCTGCAGGAAGGTTGATTAACTTAATTATATTTATATCATCAGTGGGTTATCTGCAATTCAATCAAAGAGCAATCAAGGTCTGTTTACCAGTGTATTTCTAAAAGGCATTTAGAGCATAGGTTGGGCACTTATTGAATAAAACTAATAAATAAGATTACAAGAATCAAATCACTGCTCCTCGAAAACAGCACTTTCTGTGGCAAGGAGCGATTTACAATCATTACTGATTTGAAAAGGAATGAAAAGATGAAAGAAAAACATCAGCAGAAAAAGGGGCAGAGTAAGCCATTTATTTTTATTTTTTTAAGAGGATTTGCTATCAGCGTATAAACATCACACAGGATCCCAGGATGGTATTATTTCTCATTGCAGATGTGTACCCCAAGACAGGTCTCCTCAGTCACCAAAACTGGTTCTAATATTTTTCTTGTTTGGATTGTAACTCGACCCGCACCTTCACTCCATGTTTTGTTCGTGTATACCTTTTATACTGGATGACTTTACTTGTCTTCATCACCTCAGCAAGTCAGAAGGGAAACATTTTTAAAAGCTGTGGCGTTACTCAAGCTGTGAGGTAGGCGACTCAAGAGGATCGACATCTTAAAACACTCTGCACAGGGGCAAGTAAAAAGTCAATAAGGAAATACCATAGTTAGGCTCTTTTTAACTTGCTGAAAGTGTGAGACAGCAGTTCATTTCCTGATCACTCATGTGGAAATGG
Organism: Psophia crepitans; assembly: GCA_013399095.1. Classification (NCBI taxonomy): domain Eukaryota; kingdom Metazoa; phylum Chordata; class Aves; order Gruiformes; family Psophiidae; genus Psophia; species Psophia crepitans. The sequence continues at coordinate 406,722 of VWZZ01001813.1, forward strand.
TAAAAAATAATTAAGAGCAATGACTAATCACCAAATCAAAGCAAATATTAAATAAGCAAACTTGCTTTCTACCAGCAAGTTTGGTGTGCAAATGAGCAATTGCATTCAAAAGTTTAGCCTTTAGCCCAATTAACAAGGGTACCTTAAAAGAAAAAAAAAAATTATTTGGTTTATGGCTCCATCACGTTAGAACATCAGCAACAGCAGTTATGGGAGCTGTTGGAGCCAGGTGGTTAAGACTGGAACAAAACACAGGAATTGCTTTAAAGTCAGAAACAAATAGTATACAAAAATAAAAAGTAAGTGTACATAGGAAAACTAAATTCTCCCCTTTGCTCATATTCTATCCCAATTACATTTCACTGCTGCTTCTGCCCTGGCTGTATTGCGATGACAGTCAGCGGATGCACAGTCTGGACTGGCCAGTGGAAGTTTTTGCTCTATTTTCTGTCCTCCACGTACAGCTTGATTGGTTTTAGAACTATCCAGGGGGGCATTAAAGCTGCCGATTAGGAAAATGCGTTGCCCCTTCTTTGGCAATGAGGCACGCAGTCCACCTGGGAAGAGGCACCCAAACTGCTCAAGGGAAGCGGTTTGCCATAACACCAGGGAGGCACATTGCTGGAGCAAATGAAATGAGCAGGACACCAATGCATAGATTCAGGAAGCTGTTAGATGCATCTCTCCTTTTGCCCCTACCATTTCAGTAGTTCTCTGTTACCTATCTTAAGATCTGCCTTAGGTATTCATCTCTATTCAAACAGATGACGGATTCCACACTGCCAACACTGGCATGCACTTTGCAGACACAGCCTGCCTCAAAAGGGATACATGAAACCCATCAGGAGCTCCCCACCACTGTCTACTCCATCACAATATCTTTAACCTCTTCCTCTCCTCAGCCCCCATGTGCTGCATGTGTACCCAAGAGAGGAAATGAAAGCTTCGTCCACAAATGTCTTCAGGTTGTTGGGCTCAGTTCAATCTAGTAACTTTTATGAAGGCTTTCTCCTTCATCACATGGTGTAGCCCCTCAATGTGCTTTTTTTGTAAGCACTATAGGAACATAATGGGGAGAGTGGGATAAATGAGCAGCACATTGATACAGGAAACAATGTCCCACTTGTCCTGTTGGTGGAGTCTGAGCTCAAAATACCTACCTCTCAGCCTACCTGGATTCACAACTCCATTTCCTTCCCCTTTTCTCCTTGGGGCCTGCTCCCCATCTCAGACAGGTCCTTACCACTCCCTTCTACCTAACATAACCTAAAGATGAGCATTCAGCCCCCTGTTTCTGAGCACGATTTGACCCTAAATTCATGTTGCCACAGCTAAATATGATTTGGAAATTCCAGACAGCAGCTGCTGCACTACCCCTTCTCAACACACTGCCTTTGGTAAATCTGTTTACTGAATTCTGTCCCTTTCTTTCACTGATAATGTCACACTTACCACTAAGATGAAAGAATGAATACCGTTCTTGACTTTTCAAGAAAACTGCCACCAGTTTGCAATTCCTGTTTGCTGAGCATAGTCTTTTAAAACAATGCATGAAGGACGCATATAGTGTCTTGGTGTCAGAGAGGGAAACAGTGGTGGTGCTTGCAAGTGGATCCTGTAGGTAGAAGACAAAAAACAGACTGACTATGATGGAATCTCTTTTCCCAGATTTCCAAAGCGCTTCTGCTAGGGAGGTCGTCAGCGAAGAGTAGCATCATACATTGGACTATATTCAGCGCTGATATAAGTTCACTGAATTTAATGAGGGATGAGTGCAGTCTATTAGATGATAAATTCTCAGAACATAATTTGAAAAGAGAAATCACCTGATTAAAACTTCAGAGGGTTAGGGTGAGGCAGAGGAGGGCAAAGATAGGAAAGAAACCAGAACAAGTCACCATGCAAAGAAAAGCTCATTACAATTGTTTCCAGGTATTGTAAGTCTCCTCCTGTAACTGCTGTTCAAGAAGCCCACCATCTGGTTGTCTTTATGCTGATGCAAGGTATATATTTGCAGTGCCATTTGTACCATCAGCTAACTCAAGACAAGGATGCTAGGACACCTGGGGACTGCAGTGTTGAAACAACACTGGGAAGGGAAACATCAGTTTCAGCGGCAATAAGCCTTAAAAAAAACACAGAGCTACCAGTGTGGCCAGGATAAGGCAATGAGAAGAAACACACGATCTGCTTGCAATTTGCAAAACGCACGAACTCCTCCAAGTAATTCTATTTCCTCCCATTGTTTAGAAGAACTTCTAGCAGGATAGCAAGACCTGAAAGAAAGCGAGCAGCACAGCAATCCTCTGCTGAATGGTTGAGATGGGCTGGTGCATGAGTGCTGCACAGTGAAACTAGGCAGGAAAAAAGATTCTAGGATTTGCAAGTGCGTGTAGACCAGAAATTAGGCCACTGCAGCTGTGCTCTGATCCAGCACCACCACCACAGTCATTTTTTAATTCTAAAGTGTTCATAAAATCCTATTGCTGCAATCAGGCCACCCCCTCACCCCCCCATGGACACTCTAAGGAAAGACTCCTTGACATAGAATCATTTTAGTTGGAAAAGATCTTTAAGATCAAGTCCAACCATTAAGATGGTTAAGGCATGATGCAGTCCTGTATAATGCTGTAATAACTGACTAAGAGGACATCTCTCAATCACATAGAAAATGGGTGGTTTTCCTCTGCACAGTTTCAGTAGAAGCGTTACTTGCCTTTAATTACATTAAAATAAATGTATATCACTTTAAAATAACCGCAAAAAGAATGCAGCAAAGCCCACCTAACATGGAGATCAGCCTCAAGACAGATCGAAGTCATTTATGCAGGGCTATAATAGAATTGAGACCAATATAAAAATCACTGGATCAGATTGAGAGTTATGGGTGGTGTTTACTTGGGGTCCCAAAATATGAAAGGGAAAATGAAGACTAGTGGAAAGCCAACACACAGCCAGGCTGAAATCAATGGGAGTTTCTGCCATTGGTTTGGGTATACACAGTATTAATCAAGCCAAACAAGATTTTTCAGAAGTGTCTTTTCCTAAGTTTCAAACCAGAAGGGAAAAATCTGTTGGAAAGGTAAGGACGGACGTAACAGACTATTCCACTGCTGAAAAGGTACTGAGAACAGCATATAACATGCTGATGGACACCAGGTTGCACATGAGTAGCAATGCATCCTTGTGACTAAGCAGCCCACGGCCTCCCCGGCTGTATGAGGAAGAGTCTTTCCAGCAGCTGGAGGCAGGTGACCCTTCCCTTCTCACCAGCACTGGGAAGGCCACATTTGGAGTGCTGGGTGCAGCTCTGGGCTCTCCCGGAGGTGCTTAAGGGAGCATCTGACATACAAGACACAAAGAGCTGGGCTTGTTCAACCTGGAGAAGAGAAGACTCGGGGATGGATCTTATCCACATGTATAAATGGATGAGGGGAGTAAAGACAGAGTGAGACTCTTCTCAGTGGTGTCCAGTGGAAGGAAGAGAAGCAATGGGCACAAACTGAAATACAGGAAATTTTACTTAAACATAAGAGACTTTTATGTAGGAGTGACTGAACACTGGAATAGGATACCTGGAGAAGTTGTGGACTCTCTCCATCCTTGGAGATATTCAAAACTCAGTTGGACATGGCCCTGAGGAACCTGCTCCAATTTACCCTCCTCTGAGTGGGGGCATGGACTAGATGATCTCCAGAGGTCTCTTCCAACATCAAATATTCTGTGATTTTTATGTGCTACTAGAATACAATTTCAGTTGCAAGACTGAAAAAAGCCCCCAAATTCAGGCTTAGCTATAGGAAAAAAGAAAATTGCAATTCACCAGACATCACTTTATTCAGGATATTTTTTTTGGAACACCATGCATTTTACTGCACGCTTGGGAAGTTTTCTGGAACAGGAACAAAAGCTGTCCTTCCAAGCACATGATTAGAAAGCCAGATATTAAAATGCTTCTTACTGGAAAAGTTATTGCTAATGTGTGCTAGGCAGATGAGATTGGGGAAATAAATTCTTCTAAACTTTGGGATGAAACTTTCCAAGTTTAGATTTGTATATCCACTTTCTGGAGCTTGAACCTAGCTTAGCTGCTGATTCCAAGGAACGATTTTCTGAATATTCATCATTCGGCTAAATTCACACCAGCAATGATAAGGAAGAAAATGAGACTCCCATCTTGAAGCAGCAGCTATTCTCATACCTACTGCTACTGTGAAAAATGCTGACAGTCTGGTCTTAATGAGTCAAAAGATGGTACTAACCCAAATTTATTATTACAAGACAAGCTTCCAAGATGTGAGGTTGGCCAAAGGGGGGCCAAAAAGAAAAAGCAAACAAAAAAGCACAAGCCACAACTCTGAAAAGGAAAGGGATAGTGGTGGGCCTTTATATAAACATTAAAAAAAAAATATTCCTGAGTTTCAAAAGCCTTCGTTTTCTTGGCTGAGTGGTTTTCAGTTTAAAACCAAACTGACATTTTTTTTAGATTGTCATTGTTCTTCCATGCACAGTGTTCTTTCCAACTTTTGGACCTTTAGCACAAGAATAACCTCAGTCTTTTCCCCATGTCTCACCTGGCTTACCCCTAAGTGGCAAGTCAATCTCTGTTCCTTCCAAACAGGATTTAGGGCCTTTGGAACTGCTTAGCTATCAAACAAATTCTTTCTGGGAGCCACCTTCCAGCATGACCTTTATCCTTTCATCAGCTGGATGACTGAAGAACCAAGAAATGCCATTCAAATGAGGTGAGAACTTTAATTAGAGAAACTCACCTTTTTTCTTCCCAATGATCAAACTTAAATTTCATTTTCAGATATGAAAGTGGATTGATGTGCAACATAAGGAGGTTCTGTAAAAAGAGGTTTTAAAGCATCACATTTTTCTGATTGCTGTAGATGAATGGTTATTTCTTCAGGACTTCCTCTCTGACCCAAAATAAAGAGCACATCAAACCATTTTCTTTTTTTGCATTTAAGAGAAGAATTTTACTTCAAAATTAAACTTCGTGCCTAAAAAATAAACTATTCTTTATAAAATTACTTTTTAAAAAAAATTTAAAAACACACTGGAAATGTTTCCCAAAAGTTTTAGGTTTTTCCCCAAGGAATATTGCACACACTTACTGAAAAACAGTTTTTTGGTTAAAAAAGTCTTAAAATTATAACGTTTAATTAAGAGCATCATGGAAACTGTGTGTTAAACATAGGAAAAAAGGTTATTTTCATGTCTTGTGAAATGGGGGATAATCTTTTGTGGGTGGTTTTTTTATTTCCACAAAGTCGTATTGCATTTTTCAGCCAGTCCTAGGTGACCAGGAAAAACATGGATCCTGGTTGGAATTTTTCACAAAAGACAATGGGCTTTTCTTGTTAAAGCAGTCACTGAAAATGGCTTCTCTTTTACTTAAAAAAAAAAACAAAACAAACCCAAACACCAAAAAAAAACCAAACCACCAAAACAATGCCCACCACATCTCGGATATCTATCTCAGACATCAAAACTACCATGAATAAGTTAACTGTTTTATTGCAGAGAGATACAGCTAAGAATAACAAGTCCAGTGGGTTGCTTGACTTCAGCCAAATTAGAGGACCTCTTAATAAACTGAGACCAATGTTTACTTTGTTTCCTCTCATTTTGAGAAACAGAGACTTTTCATTCATAGAATCACAGAATCATTAAGATTGGAAGAGACCTCCAGGACCATTTAGTCCAACTGTCCCCCCACCACCTATTACCCACTAAACCATGTCCTTCAGTATCACATCCAACCTTTCCTTAAACACCTCCAGGGACGGTGACTCCACCACCTCCCTGGGCAACCTGTTCTAATGCCCAACCACCCTTTCCGAGAAGAAATTTCTCCTCATCTCCAGCCTAAACCTTCCCTGGCGCAACTTGCAGCCATTTCCCCTTGTCCTGTCACCAGTCCTCTGCAAGAAGAGGCCGACCCCCAGCTCACCACAACTTTCTTTCAGGTAGTTGTAGAGGGCAATAAGGTCTGCCCTGAGCCTCCTCTTCTCCAGACTAAACACCCCCAGTTCCTTCAGCCGCTCCTCATCAGACCTGTGCTCCAGCCCCTTCACCAGTTTCGTTGCCCTTCTCTGGACACGCTCCAGGGCCTCAATGTCTTTCTTGTGGTGAGGGTCCCAAAACTGAACACAGTACTCAAGGTGCAGCCTTACCAGAGCTGATTCATGTAATCAGGGTGGCACAAAAGGCCAGAGAGAACTATATGATAAATAATATAGTAAAATTTGGGGTGATGTCACTACCCAGAGAAATTTCATTTAGAAAAGTAAATAAGAAATTTCAGCAACAGCCCATCTCTCACCTCAATATATTCCAATAATACTTGTATAATTTTAAGCACATTTTGAAGAATACTTATTACAAAGTTGATGAAGGTTCTACAGAAATATATATATGCTTATTTTAAAAGATTTTGAGACTTAACAAAAGCTGTTTTAACAAGTAAGGCAGGCACTTTAAAATGGCCCCGTATTCAGCTGGTTCCAGCCAGCTCCATAACTTCTCCCAGTATATAGCAGGTATAGACCTGACCCAGGTTCCCATTAACTCATTGCATGAGTTTTATTCTTTTGTTAAAGTCAGGGTGCAAGAACCAGCTTAAATAACAGAGATCTGTAGGAAATATGGAAAGACATATTTCAGCGTACTAAAAGCAAGTAATGGTCAATGTTTTAATGAATCAATTATATTTCAAAATGGACTTCTGTTTTGTTTTACATTTCCTTCCCTTGTAAATGGCATGCCAACTTCAATACTTCACTCGATAAATGACTACTAAATGAGTGCAAAGTTACGGGCACGTTGGTCTCTATGACAGGCCATACATAATCACCACAGAAATATATAATTACACCTGTCAACCTCATCTCATGCAATTGATTCAATAACTAACAATGTCAGTAGCAGGCTAAGCTTAGAGGTCTCACTGTGTGAAAATACTCATACATGGCTAAACATCTTGGTATTTTAATTGCCTGTCATACTGCCAAGGTTCCTATATTGTACCTATCTCCACAGCAACAGGCTGGAATGAGTAAAGCACATTTAATAACTGAAAAAAGTGAATTTATAAGCTTGCAGTTATTTTATGGGTCTTACAGACACTGCAGAGTGTTCTGAAGACAGCTGGAGATGTAGTTGTATTTGAGAACAGGTTTGGTTTTTTTCTACGGGTAGATTTTGTGTATGTGCACACTATGAAATAAACTTCATCATACAAATCTGGAAATTATTTCTAATTACAGCTACTGGAAAGGTCAGCTCATGCCTGGAAGTGTACGCATGTCCTGCTTGACAGGACATTTAATCTCAACACACCAGGAATGGTTGTGTAAAAACAGCTTCTTAAAGGCTCTTAAGGACTTAATCATGACATGTTTGTTAATAATAATTATCAATATGATTCCATCTAATATTCTAAATTACTTGTAAGCTACGCTGCACTGAAAGGCTCTAATGTGCCCAAACGCTAACCCCACTGAACTCAGTGGCCAGGCTCCCAGTGCCCTTAGCAGCAGCAGGATTTACATCTACCGTCTAGCAGTCTGTGCTAATTGCACATGAAGACGACAAGGGCAAACTCTCCGTGGCCTGAACTTTTAACAGTGACAGAGTAAGAGCAAACAGACTGGGTCAGGGAGAGGTACTAAGCAGAGATCCACAAGGAGATGAAAGACCAACAGACACTGGGAGCTGATGGGAAAGAGAATGAACTCTTCCCCAGGAAACAGACAGGAGCCAACAAAATATGTGGCTGGTGAAAACAATGTGGAAAACAAGGAGGCAAACAGATGGAAGAACTGGTCCACTCATGTTAGCAATGGGTAGTTCTGGAGGCTTCCACACTTCACAACTTGAAAATCAACATTGCAATGTAAGTTCTGCTCACTTTTTCCCTAGCACAGAGAAGCCTCCACCTGTATGAAATTTCTATGTGAAAAGTTAAATTACTTTCAAACAATTCATAAGCTCAAATACTAACGAACAGACGTAAACAGCATCATTGAAGAAATCCTTCTAAGTAACCAGCATAGTAACAGTACATGAGTGGGCGACAATGCACGGATGTTTAGTTGAAATAAAGTAACATACCTCTACCACCTTACTTGCTCTGCAGACCTGTCAGGTTATACTCTCTCTCACGACTGTTCTCCGACTTCTTCAGTCGTCCTTTGTGTTTTGGCTGAATTTGGCTTTATTTCTTAAATTCATTCAATACCACCATGAACGAAAATCCTCAATCATAAGAAAAAAGGTACAATTCCAAAATCATAACAGAAAGAAGAAAAAGCAGTGACAATTTTCACCTACAAACAATGGTTACCAACTACTTTGCAGGGAAATGCTGAAGAGGAGCATACCATGGCAGAAAGGTGAGCCATGACATCTGTGCTTACTGCTGCATGGTTTGATATTGAATGAACACAGGAAAGGGATGGAAGGCAGCTGTTAGAGCTTATGAACACAGAACATAGCAAAGTAGGAAAATAAAAACCACTTTACCTTCTTGCTTTAATTTACTGTAAATAAAACATGTCAGAGCTCGGAAAACAGCTAAGTGGCCAACAATATTTTTATAAGGGGGTTCTCATCAACCTCATGAAACTTATCTCCAAAGACAGGATTTTACAGAACAAAAGAAAAATAAGTCTCCTGTAAAGCCCAGCAGAGCCTCTTGTTTCCCAACTTAGGTCTGAAAAGCAGAATAATCCTGGTACTGCCAGGCAAACAAGCCTTCCTGTCGAAAACTGGAGCAGCAGAGAATTTATTTATAGTAACATTCAATGTCCAGATCGAAGGGGGATTTCTCACATGAATCTTAAAACCTTGAAGCATTTTTAGACCTTATGCAAGGAGATCACTTCTAAAAAGGTCTGTACCAGAACTGCCATGAGCACAGCAGGACCCATAAATGCATCCCAACCTCACCAATATCTCACGTAGAGGCAAACGGGTCAGCTGGGAGAAGAAAAAGCTAGAAGAATGCAGAGGAGGTTTATGGGATCCTGAACACATCAGGACAAACGTCCTTCTGTGGGCAGACATTCACCTGGCCAAGCACTCGCCCCAGCTGACTCCCAGGCTGAGTAAAAGACTGACTTGCTGCGAGCTGAGCCACAGTACTGCCACTATCCAGTCTTCTGAGAGATGACAGGGTCATGGCATCCTGCTTCCCAAAACAGTCAAGTACTTCCCTATATGCAGGACAGATTTGTCACCGAAATAACTGCATCCAACTTGCTTCCACTGCCTTTGTTGGAAAAAACACTCAAGGGGAGGGGGGGGGGGAGACGGACACAAACAGCAAAAACCAATCAGTGGTGCCTGTGCATACATAAGGAGGTGGAGACTCAGATTTTCAGCTGGCTTATATCAGCATCACCATGTTGAAGGAAACAGCAGTGTACTTATTTTCACCGTTGCGGACTAAGCCTATAAACAAATACACTACTCAGAAGTAGGCACACATTTGTCTCCCTGCTTTTCAGGATAGGTACATTTGCCATCACACACTGGCCAAGCATTCTTGGAGCTGCTCCAGAACACCAATCTAGCATGTTTTCAAGCCTGTACTTGGAGAGCTCAGCTGGCCAGATGTCTTCCCAAAGGATGTATTTTCTATATCCTCTTAAAGCAGAGAAGTCAGAATAAGTCGCAGCTCAAAGAATTTTACAGGGTCTTTTATACTCATTGGAGTACTTAAGAAACAGGAAGGGTATCACAGCTCTAAGTGGTTCATAATATAGATGGATCCACAAAATTACATTCAAAAAGCCTTTCTTCCACATACAGTTACTATCTTCTCTGCCCATTCATCCCAACAAAGCCCCAAAGCATGGACACTTCATAAAACCTTCACAGTTTTTCATATCAGCATTTGCAGGAAAAGGTCTGCAAAATTGTAAGAACTGCTTTTTCTATCAACTTAGTTTATTTTTATTTTGGCTAATTAGGCTCATTTTTCCCTTGCAGCCAAAATAAAGTAAAAGGAAAAGATATTGTTCCTTTATAAACAATGAAAATGTCAAACTACCAAAGTTCAAAATAATGATTATTAGAATCCCTTTCAAGTAAAACATTTTTTCCAAAGATAATTATACATTTTAAACACTGTTCACAGAGCAATTTAAGCTCCTAAGTGAATAGCTGAATGAAGCAAAACCCAGAGCTCCCCCCGAATAGAAAGCCTTGCTGAAGCGCGTGCGGGACTACAGCAGGAGTTCAGGATAGGGTGCTGCTTGCCACATCCTCAGCAGGGTAAGTCAGAACTGCTGTCGGAACACCAGCCAAGGATCAGCCCCGATATCTGCAACTGAATTTTCCAGCCACAGACAAGGCTTAATTCAACTGCCATTAAAGTCAGGAAAAGCCTCCCATCGATTACAGTAGCAGTTGGATCAAGGCCATACTGATGTTTACTAGAAGCCAGATACAAGGTCTGATTACTTTTATACTGTTACACGTCAGGTTCTTATTCACTCCATTATTTACGGGCTTGCAAATGAGCAAGAAATTCTGATCACACAGTCATAGAGATCTCCATTTGCATCCTTGATTGGCATGATGAGAGCTGCAGAGAAGGGTCTGAATATGTATTACACCAAGCAGTAGTGCACAAAAACCTGCAGGATGCAGTAAAGCAATCAGGCAGCATAAAGAAATTGAAATGGAATTCCTTGGAGAAAGGGATCATTAAGTGCTTAACAAGCATCACTCCGTTATATCTGTTTTAGTGATGTTAGCATAATTTTAATTGTTACCATCCAATCTGTTGTGATAGCTTTAGAGTTATCAAGATGCTAAATATTTTATGGTGACATTTGAACAATCAGAAAGATTAGCTGCAAAGCCCGCTACCCCGTAGCCCAATGCCTGTGAATAGAAGAAAAAAGGGATCTATTTTCTGTGTGGAACAAAGACAAGACAGAAAGATCAACACAATTAAATATTAAACAGAAGTAATTACATAGGCAGCTAACTAATAACTCAAACACCCTGTATTTTATTATGCATTTCCAACCAGCCAATTGAATTATACGATATTCTGAATGTGCCTGGCATATCCCACTCCACGGTATGTAATTTGGCTAAGTTTTACTTCTGATATAGATGCTTCTTACTAAAATTTACATTGAGCCAAGGAAAGGATGCAAGATACGGGGTCCTACTTTGCGCTAAGTTAACCAAAAGCATAGCTGTTCTTTCTTAGAAGTCTCAAAGTCCTAGAGTCCTATACAATGCTAATGGATCGCTGGGTGCAGCTTCAGTCTCATTCAAGGTGCTGACTTCAGATATCACATGCTTGGCAGTTTTGGGCCTCAGTGTTACACCTACCAAGTAGGCCATGGAGCCAAAACAAAATGCACAGTTCCAACCTGCATGTAGGCATTTTTCAGATCTAGGGTTCACGAAATCAGTGCTAGGCACAAAATCTAATTGAGCTTCTGAGCTACACAGACTTAAACGGGCTCATTCACTTGCTCTAAAATTACACACCTGCTAGAACAGTTTGCTGAATCAGGGTCATAAAGGTTATTTGGAAGTGATCCATAATTAAATGTAAACTAGTGCTCCCAGCAGAACAGTAGCAAGTAATAATAATGATAATAAAGCTAAACGTTATCCAGAACAGAGGCAAAGGACATAATTATTGCCATATGAAATATGGCAACACTAGGGTTTAATACGCTTGTAAGAAAAGCTTGCAAAAGCTTTGGTACCACAGGGCTGAGACTTCCATCTGGACAAATAAGGTTTCAGGCTGAGATCTGACGTGTTTTCAGAACCTCGCAGCATAAACTGCCCTTAGATCAAATGATACTACTATCTAACAATTTTCATCTTAATAGCTCATCTCCGTGTCTGATGAGAATATGAAATTTTTTTAGCTATTCAATTCATGCTCATAAATGGGTATTAGGAAATAATATATCTCAGAAAAAAAAAAACAGTATTCTTTACCTGTGAGAAGAAAGAACAAGCTTCAGCTTTTCAGATTAATCTGATTAGTTAGGACATTGTAAGTCTCAGGCTGGCAGGGCTTAGAAGGGCCCTGCTAACTCAGGGTCACGCTAAGATATCAAAGGATCTGGGTATGTTAAGCTCATCAAGGTCAGGCACTGGCCTTTGTAACCAGTGTCACCTAAAGACCTACAGACTCTTCTGTGTAGGCTTTCAGAAGCAGTGGCAATGCACAACTAAAGAGGACGCACTCCCAAGTTGGGTCATTCCACAACAACTTTGCTTCTGATACTGGAAGCTCTGAAGTTGCCAGCTCAGTACTCATCAGGGAAGAGACTTCCCAGCTGATGTGCAGTGTTTTCAGTGCATGTTTCCTGCCAACTTGAAAACAGGAATCACAAAAGGTCCTGTTGAACCATGAATGAGACAAGGGCAAAGGTTCAGGAATAGCTGCTGGTCCACACATTCCCTATGATTCTTAAAGGAAAATGTCTTCTATTTAGCAAATGTAGCAGCTACTGTCCTTCCTTCAGATGGAGTCCCCAGAAAGACATCAAGGTACTCTACTGTGGTAAGAGAGCTTGCTCTGTAGCCTGTTACTGCACCTCTCTACTGGTAATGGGGGCTCTGAGAAAAGAAGCTATCTAATACTATGAAGGTCGTTGCCAAGATTTTTCTCTTTCCCCCCACGCCCCCCTCCAAGCTCAGGCAGTGATGTTTCTTTCTTTTACAATCAAAGGTCAAAGTTCTGATTCTTGCTGCCACAGGGAGCAGGGCAGTATGCTGAGATAGTCCATGGTAAGTTCATCTGTGAGACAATGATGTTTTCCATCTCACTGTGGATATATTCAGGAAATTTATGGTAAGAGTTTTCAGGCAATCTCACAGACATTGACACTGGGCACTACCCCAATGCCAAGCATTGTGCCTGACTTACAGAGCTTGGTGACAGGAATAGCTCTGATACCTCTGATATCTTGAAAACAATGGTACCAGTTTCCCTCCAGAACATGTACTAAACACGTTACTTCTAAATAATCTGATTCAAAAGGGTTGCAACATCTTCATAAGCAAGCAAAGCTTTTGTATAATTAAGAACAACTTTTTTTTTTTTAAATTATGCTGAGAGAATACAAGAGGACTCCATTCTGACCATTTAAGGAGAAAATTAACTAGCAAGTGGGCACCTTCCTTGATACACCTAAAACAGTTCTGTGTTGCACTCCTGGCAATGAGGTAGAAGCACCAATAGCCTTGACTCTGCATGACACTCCAATATTTTTGTGTACATTTGATAAAAAGAAGAAACCTTTCCAAAGGCCGGAAGGCAACAATCCAGTGGAACATCAGGTAAGGAGGCTAAAGATGAAGGATTTGGGAGGTCACACATAAAAGGAAAGCCCAGAGTTCTCAGAAAAGAGGTGTTTATGTTCAGCTCCTGCAAATCCTGTCTAAAGATCCTACAGATAGCGCAGCCCACAAAGAAAAATGTAGGGGGAAGACCATAGCACTAGCATTATCTCAGTGACTCTCACAGCAAGCTCTGGCCACGCTGAACACTCACGTGGCGTCTGCCTGACCTTTTTCCTGATGTATCACTGGAGATGGCAAGGAGAACCCACGGGCCATGCAGAAGACCATGCTGCCATTCCAGAACAAGGGGTGCAATATTTGCTGTCTGCATCAGCAGGAGCAACTCATGACCCAAAGCTGCTTCCTGGATGTCTGGGTAATTTAGAAGCTTTTTCTTGAATCACATTTCTTATAACAATTTTGCAGCTACTCCGAATCACAAACACTTCAGCCAAGTCTCAAGAGTGCCATTCAAAAAATGAAACCTCTTTAATCTTTTCAGTACGAAAATCAGCTTAAGTGGATAACTACTTTGTCATTTGAGCTGAAACTGGTAAATACTTGTATCTTAAGAAAGCTTCAGAGCAAAGATATTAAAGAATAAAACCCAAAGAGTGAAATTCTCCAGCCTTGATGTTAGAAGTCTGCAACACTTAAAAGATTAAAAAAAGTATTTGATATATTATTTTTAGCTAAAGAAAAACAGCATTGTCCCTATTAGACATTTTAATTTACTTAAAATAATTGTGCCTCAGTAGTTTACAAAGGAGTGATTACATACAATGTGACAATTGTATTACTTATTACCCTTGACATCACTTCAGTGAGGGTCACTCCAGTTAAATATTTCATTTGTTATAATGTCCATCTTCATCAAGCTATTTTTGAAGCAATCTGAAAATCTTAGAACATTTGTTTCTTTGTCTTGCAAAAGAGAGGGCCCTGTTCATTTGTTCCCTTTAATACCTAGCAAATTGCTGTAGCAATTCACAAAACCATTAAAAGAAAAGGACATGCGAGAGAAATTCAAAGCAATTCATTGAAAACATCCTTTTCTCACTTTTTTAGTCCTTTCCACTGTTAAACACTCTGCCAAAGTCCAGCCTCTGTCAGAAAGGCAAAGATGCTTTATTAACAGTATTATCATAAATATTCTGTGTTTGAATGAACGAGAAGAAGGATACTTGACATTTAAATGCTTCTTACAATTTCATTTATAAAGCAATTCTCTGATATCAAAGCATGCCTCCATAGTTACACAGCAAAAAAATTACAGTCGCCTTCTATTCCTCTATATATGTCTTACACATCAGAGATACATCATCATTTTCTTAAACACATAATGAACCAAATTCTACTTGTTGAATCATAACTACCGGTGTAATGCCATTGACAAATACACAGCACTAAGCTTTGGTCTCCGCAGCTCACCTATAAATCTTCACAACAGGAGGAGGTTTATGTCCTGGTCAGACTATGGAGAGCTGTAAATTATGACTTAATGCACAGAGCACTGTGGGGTGGAGGAAACATTGCAACAGTGTGACCAACATCATCCATAGTAATACATCTTTCTCAGCTGGACTATTATGCATAAGATATTTAGGGGCTTAAAGATATTGAAATTAAGTGTATTTGCTCTTCTTGTGATCCTGACTAATTTCTACTTTGTCTGCCATGGAGGAGACACTATGGCTTCCCAAGAAAAATTTTCCTTGCATGTGTGAAATGGCTAAAGTCACATTCTCTGCCTCCTGATGTTTCTCCATTAGAAGGTACATGAGTTATGATAAATTTGTTCAAAGCCCAACACCAAGCAAAGACCTGGAACCTATCATCACCTTCAACTCCTCTGAATATTCTGGCTCCTACTTTTCTACGATGAGACCTTAGATAGGAAGTATATGAAATTCCTGAAAATTTGAGAGAGTGAGTTAGAAATAGAAAGAGTTCGCCTCATCGTGCTGGCAAACCTAAAGCGCTTGGGTTAGAGCAGTGGTTAGATTGCTTTCGGAATTTTGATGATGATTTCAGCTTGCACTGAAAGCCCAGTCCAGGCTGAGGCTCTCTCTAAAGCAACACCACTTGCTAACTGAGTCAAAGATAGGCTACCTTCTCACCATTCTCAGTTTGATCTACATTCACAGAATCACAAGGGTTGGAAGGGACCTCGAAAGATCATCTAGTCCAACCCCCCCTGCCAAGGCAGGGCCACCTAGAGCACATCACTAAGGAACTCATCACTCATAGTTAATCACTCATTAACTACTTTCAGAAGCAGGGAGGGAGGAAAGGCCCAGATGGTTCCCCACCCTGTGGAAAAGGTGTCTCCAGATCACCAGAGCAAGTAGGTTTCCAGCTCAAAAGCAAGAACTCCAAAGCTATATAGCAGCTTTCCACCAAGTTGCAACCAACAGTTTGTGTCTGTACGAGAGTCTGATGCTGACTCCTACAAAACCTGAATTCTCATTAGCATTCCCATTACTTTTTCTGTAAGTTGGCAAAAGTCCTAGTAAGTATTTTGAGACTTAAGGATAATAAAAATAGTTTAAATAATGTGCTGCATTAGTATTAACTAGTTGTTATTATTAATAGCACTTAGGATCTTCATATGGTAACTATTACTTCCTGCTCCTCACATCAGCACGAAATGAGCCACAGCATGGAAATGTCATTGTGCAGATCTCAGCACAGGCAGGCTGACCTCAGTTCTCAAGAATTAATGCACAGCTTTAAAGCAAGTCACACCAGAAGCATATATTACTTTATGGGTTTCTCTGTAAAATAACCTATTCCTCTTTGAGGCATGGTTTAAAGACAGAGCCCACAGGACATAAATCACAGCTGCTAAAAATACAAACCCCTTTAGGACATCACTCCTTAATGGCAGCAGAAATCTTCACAGGAAAAGACACCTGCCCCAGTGACAGAGAATAATCACCTTCTCAAAAGCACGTGTTGGATGCCTGCTGGAGTTTGCAAGTTCAGAGTGCCAAGTATTCCTTTGGAAGAGAAGACAAGTTACAAAACGCAAACCAAAAAATCCTTATTTCTTCTCAAAAAATAGAACTACTTTTCAAAAAGGTCAAGTGTATTATAAAAAAAGAGGTGTAATGGTGCACTGAGGTCTCAGAAACAACTCCCTTGGAAAGGCCTCCCCCTTCGTGCACCCCAATTACCAATGCAATCAAACCAGTATCGTTAGAATCAGCTGCCTAACAGCCACCCTCACTTCTTTGTTTTACTTCTCTGAGCTACTGGTAAAAGATGGATTCAAACAGTTCATTTCTCCAAGTTTCTTTTGATGATGCACCGGCTCATCGGATTTTTGCAGCAATACTGATTAAGTATCATTGATTTTGATCTAATGCTGATTTTCTTTCCCTTTCTACCAAAATAACAGTGCCATATTACTTAGGCCATTTTCTTTGGTCAACAAGATTTCCCAGCTGCCATCAGAAACGTTAAAATGTTGATACACAGTTTCATCCCAAATTTGAGTAAAATGTCTAGTATTTATCCTACTTTTAAAAACGGAGAACTTTATCAGGCTTCAAGCTTTTGACGAGCTTAAAACAGATTGCTTCAAAGTTCTCCTTTCTTCATCCCATTCACATTCGACAGAACATTAGAATAATTTTATGGAGTATAATCCCCGTGCATCCACAGGATACAGAAACGTTCAGCAGAAAAAACAGTTCAAAAGAATCCCCACAGATTTTGTCAAACCAACATTATCTTACCACAAAGTTATTTTACCACAGAACGCCTGACACATTTTGCTGATAATACCAAAACCAAGAAGACTGTTATCAGATATTACTATAAGAACTGGACAACTCAAACTCAAATCAGTCAGCAGACTTGGCACCAGTTTTCTCCTCCCCTCCAGACTGACTTGCGTTACACAGGTTCAGCACTGTAGAGGCTACAGCATACATTCACCTTTGAGTCACAGCACACTAACCCTCCAGCAGAAAGCTGCTGTTGAGATCTTCTAAATACCTGAGCAAAAAGCATTTTGGGCTAAAAGCAGGGTTTTTTTCCTCTGATCTAGACATACTGATGCAGCCTTTCTGCTGTCTACTCATCTTGTCCTCATCATTCTCCTAGAACAAGAGCTCAGCATGCCAAACTCTCAGCTGGTGAGTGCCAGCAGAACTCTGCTAACTTCACAGGGATGCAGCCGACTTCGGGGATTTGGTCCATGATGCAGAGTACTGCCAGTTCAGGATGAAACCTCTTCCCAGGCTCTAGCACAGGGTACGGATACTTCATGCCCAGGTGCCAAGGCTGATTTGCCTGAGTTTATGAAGTATTGCCTGGGTTTTTCAGCTTTCCCTGCCCTTTATTGAAAGGCCTTAAATTCCAAAATAATGATCCAATTCGTGAAGAAAAAAAAAAATAAATATCTGCATCATCCAGAAAAAAAAAAAAAAGAGAATCTCAGTTTGATATGAAGCCAGTTTACCCATGAGTAAGGCTGGCCCCTGCAGAAGCTCATAATAAATGAAGCCTAACAGCTCTGATGATGAAAGGTATAAAGCTGAGAGGGAAGCTATTTGTAATACCTAGCTTGGACCACGAAATGACATTCTTCTCCCTACCAATTTTCCCACCCATTTGGCAAATGCTGCCCTTGCTGCATTATCATGTATTCATAGGCACAGCGAAATTGGTTTTGTCACATGTTTTTGGTGATTTTGTCCAGTGTTTTTCTATTTCTGCATTTTTGCAATTAAATTGCTTGATACCAAAAGTCATTGCCACACAGAGCGCAGCAGAGATAACCAAGTTAGCCCACAACAATCACGTAAGGCAAAATAAAAAGAATAAAATAAAATAAAAGAATGTTGTATTTCAATTTCACAGCTGGAAGTGAAAAATATATTGAGAAAGCTTAGGAAAACATAAATAAAGATAAGAACAGTCATCCAAAAGTCTGTGTCTCAGAGGAAATACCCTGAATACATTATTAAAATATTCTGGATAATAGGCAACCATCAGGTTTTCCCCAAGAGCAGCACTAATCCTGGCAACAACTCCTGCCTTCAGCCATCTCAGAGGACATTCCTCCTGCGCACAGAGCCAGTATGTACACAAGGCTTCCTTTGGAAACGCTAGCCAGGTCCCAGCAGCAGTGAAATTATCTTGTCAGCAGGGCTCCCCCACTTGGGTGCAATATCACGCTGACAAAGCACTCACGCTCCAGAATCCCACTCTTGTCTGATTGCCATCATTTCCGAAATCTGCACAATACGCTCCTGGAAGGAGCTAGACATAAAGCAAATGGAACCAAGCTCTGGATGGGGAATTGCCCCAGAAAGCACCCATGCTAGACATTGTACTACCCTGAACCAGATGCTTCTCAAAAATGTTATCCTGTTGGCACAATCCACCTAATTTCCATGTCTCACTTAAGATCCCACACTTCTTACACAGTCTACAGAACAAGGCAGATGCTTTTCTGATTTGTACAGGAACTTTATGTGCCTTCTGGAAGCTTCCCTGCTGACATATGCAGGGAATGCATGAATACTCACATGTATCCAAAAGTAGACCTTATCCTCACTTATACTGACTAACGAGGGAGCGACGGCGTCATATGAGAAATAATTCTTATGCATGTCTTCCTTTCCTGCCAACATCCCAGCTAAACCAGCCCCATTTTCCTTTGGGCCAGACAATAAAGGCAATTGAAGCTTTCAATCTAATCTTGATCTCACCCTCCCAAAATGGCCAATATTGAAGCTGGCCACAAATTATCTCCCGCCATATCTTTTTCATCCATTCCAAGTAGGTCTTAATTTCACCCCTCCTCCTCATAAAAATCCACCAACATATTTAGCAACTTTCCTCTGTGACTTCAGAAGCAGTTTAAAGGCCTGTCGCATTTTGGTTTCACACATCTTGAAGAAAGAGCCCTCAAATATTCACAGTCCCAGAAGATTTGCTGTGTTGCATTTATTCACTCACCTTGTTTTGAACATGGAAGGAGAAAAGATGGGAGGTGGCTGTGGGAACTAGTGAACCTGCCACACCTAGGAACAGAGAGCAAATGTACCAGAGACTGGGAAAGCCATCGGGCTGGCTCTCTTCTCAGATACACACATTCAACGACCACTGAAATATGTAAGCATGGAAAAATCATCAGGAATTCACAAGTCAGGATTCTCTTGCACTTTTACACCTTCTTATTACCTGACTAAATGGGTGCTCTCCAAGGAACAGGCTCCAGATGTACCCACATTGAGATTAAAGACAAAAGCCCACTTTGACTGCAGCAGTACATTGCTGTACCTGCCAGTAACACAAGCGCAAATCAAAAAAAGCGTGTGAGCACCTCACACAGGCTGAGGGCTGAAAACAGCCTGCCTGATCTTTCTACAGCGGTTGCCTTACAACTTAAAAGGTGACAACATCCTCATTGGAAATTACAGTGCCCAAGGCCCCTACTGCAGATAAGAGGGCACAGATAGCAGTGTATCTTACACATCCTTCGCCAGCCACTGAAATCGATACAGCATTTTACAGCACTTAAGACTGCCCCTTGAGACATGACTGCCACTCCAGAGCCCAAAGCTTCAGCTGAAGTTCACATCATTCCTTAAGAGCTGTATGTGGCCTACAGTATAGAGGTACCAGAGAGAAATGGTTTTAGCCATTCCCTGCTCCCACGCTCCCTCCTCAAATTAAAAGGCTGTGGCAAACACGGAATACAAACAAATTCCCCATGTTCAGTGGCACACACCACATTTCTGCCCATTATTGGATGTGACAAACACGAGAGGGGGCAGAGCAAAGGGCAGGACACTTAGCGATCTTGTCATACAAAACTTCTCAAACATGCTCAGTGCAGTGTGGGATTACTCAAGGCTTCCCATGTGGTGGGTCAGGAACACCAGGCATGCAGCAAAACAGCTTCCCAGGAAACCTAGACAGAGAAGGAAGAAAAAACAGTCCCATGTACATCCTTACAGGCACCTGACATCAGCGTGTCTTTCAGGAATGGTTCACCACTTTGCTTGTCATCTTAAATATCGCATTGTTACAGTAAAACCATACCACAGGGAAAGATTTTGTCAGGGGCAGTAAGAGATCAGGCGAACGCCAAGAATTCTGGGACATAAAGACCTCGAGTTCTCCCAGTCTTTTCCATCAAGACGAGGAAACACTGCTGGCACACCCCATTAGCGTCCTGCTCCCCAGTGCAAACTGCAAGATGGTTTATGCCGGGGTGTTTTAGCATTCAATAAGCAGAAAGCACAATCTGACAAAATGTATTCCCCCAAGTGCTATATTGCCTGCAGCATCTACCTCTACCAAACCACCTTCCCTGTAAACACCACCCTGTTCTGATAAGCACATGGAAATGAAGGTTGCGCCATTCAAAAGGGAGGGGAAGGCAGGGTCTTGCCTATCCCAGCACAAATGGTTTCTCCTTTCCTCCTTCTCTGGGAGTGCCAGGTAGCTGCCTCACACTGTGCTGATGTTCCATTGTTTATTTTTCAAGCATCTTCACAGAGCAGCTTTCCCATGCGGCAGCTCCCTTCCACAGGCTCTGTTCTCACGCAGACAGAAGGCTGCACTGCTGCTGCCTTTTTGATCTTGAGACAGAGGTGAGGGGGCTAGAGGAGGGGGATGCAGTGGGAATTCCCACCCTAATGCTATTGGTTTGCTTTTCAAGATGCTCAGCAGCACTGCACATGGCAATCCTGTGCAGCAGAGGCTTTCTTTAAGATGATATCCTGGCTTTCCTCTGTGACCTTTATTCCCACTGTTTGCTTTCCTCCGAGGCTGACACCAGCCGTAACCGATACCAGAGCATCCCCACCCCCATGGCTCCTTTGTACTGGTTCACAGGAGATCAGAATCTCCACCCTCTCAACTGTTTCTCCTGCTAGCAGATGCTAAATACAAAGGGAGGGGTGAAAACCCCTGGCACAGTAATGTCTGTGTGAGCAACTGCCCTCTCCCATGTGGTTCTTGCAACTTGCTTAACGTCAGCCTAAGCATGCCAGAGATGAAGAAGGTTGCAGGACACCATGGCTTTCCTCATGAACATTCTCGTTTTCCTCCCTTGCTGGCACCTCCTTCCTCCCAGCGGAGATCCTAGTTACAGCTTTTCCACCAGTTCCACCTAGGTGGAAGAGCTCAAAAAACAATAAAAAGGATATTTAAATGGCTTTCTATCAGAGAAAAAGCAGCAACAGTGGCTGTCAAAAGAAAATCTACTCAAATTTTTTCAAAGGGATTAGGGGAAAGCAAAGACAATCCAGTCACCAGCTGCAAATGTCAGGGTCAAGAGAGGAGAATCACATAACCAACATGCCTTACATGGTCCTGGAGAAGTCAACTCACTACATGCCACTTACATTTCCTCCACCTCACAGAAAAGAGCTGATGACGGTTGAACAGTATGCCTTAGGCTTAATTTGTTTGGATTAGTATTGTGCTTCGAGATCAGAGGACAAGAAAATCTTTGGAAATGCTGTGAGACAAACCTGAGGTCTTCCAGTTGCTTTCTAGAAGTGCCATTATGAGGAAGAAGAGTCAAACAGAGGTTTAGACAGGATGGAACAGGAAGGGAAGATGGGTGTAGGCTCCTTATCATCTGAAGACATTTTGACAAAGTCTTGCTGTGGTTAATGCCTACTGATTCAGGTGCTAATGCTGCACAGAAGAAGAGAATTAAGTCCATCTGAGTTGCTTTAGACCCAGTTCAACCCCCTGCTCCAGTTACTGCCTTCTGCAATCCAGTCTAACACTTCTACCACATTGCTTCTGTTTGTACAAACCAAGTTAATTACACTGCCCTGCCTACAAGTCTTTCCGAAAGCCTCAAAAATCAATAGTGCATTTCAAAGCCACCAAAACAACCAAATTAACCTGGATATTTTTTTTTGACTGTGTTAAAATATTCTCCAATATAGAGAAGTAAAGGTACAGTTTCGGTAGAAGAACTGAAGCAAAACCAAGATAGTTAGAATGAAGATCTCCAATTTGATTCCAAATCACTTCAAAATTTATCCATCAAGAGTTTTGACATTACCACAAACTTTTTGATCACGATTAAACTTATATTTCTGCAACACTGACCAAGATTAGTACCAGCTTACAAACTGGTTTCTCTCTCCTGGCTTTGAGTCCTCCAAATGTACATTTTTGCCTGTGAAGTTTCAAATGCTGAATATTTTCTTTGCAGATCTTTCTCGAAAATTCATCGTTAGCTCAGCATTGCCTTACTGCATTTCATATTAAATTTTCATTGCGGTCATCTTTAGCAACTTTAACTTATGGAAATTGGTCAAACCGCAGAAAGTCACACCTACAGTTATGCTGTATATAGATACCCAAGCAGACAGTAGCTCACACCAGGCAATGTGTGGGAGGAAGTGGCTAGAGATGTTCACAGACTTTATTCCCACTTTTAGAAACCAAGCAGGGATCTAAATAGATCCAACAAATGCAGCTGAAGATCTATGTGGCTTTACACGGGAATTTTGTGGCAGTCAGAGCTTCAGATCAGCATTTCAAGCGGAAAGCAAAGTCATTATTATAGTTTGTTACCAGTTTGCAAACAGCCCATTTCCCACCATAAATATTAAGTGTATCCTAAAGACTTTTGCGCCATATCCACTGCAGCCACAAGGGGAATAAAAACCTAGCGATAATATGGGCAGATCACACATAAAAGCTCAGAGAAAGCCATGCTACCAAATGCCATATTAAAACCTATGAGAAATCAGCCTCCCTCCCAGCCCAAATGTAAGGGGAAAAAAGAAGTAAAAAAAAATAAATAAAATTCAGCCACATTTTATATCCAAGCAATCCAAAAAGGATGCTGTATAAAAAGGCCTCCTTTGTACCAGCAGCACTGCACTCTCTCACAGTTTCATCCCAAGTCTTGCAACAGTTGGCGCTTTTGAGGAAGCCTCAGAACCTGCAGGCACGTGACTCACCCAAATCTAGGTTCTGTATAAAAAAAGAACATGCACCATAAAACCAAGTTTCCAATTCTTAGTTGCAAAGAAAACCTTGAAATAGGCAACACAGGCAGACCTAAAAGATCATAAAGATGACAAAACATCCAACAATTTTAAAAAAAACAAGCAAAAAGTGTCTTCATGAACTTCCCAAAGTATAACTTCAGAATTTTGAGCATGTAAGGTCAGCAAAGATGTACAAACTCCTTGTAAAGATGTACAGCAAGGTGGCCTCAGAATTCCCAAGTCACAGATAGCACTCAGGCTCCAACAACCAGAAATTGGCTACTTTTCTGCATGCTCCTTTCCACAACCCATTCCCACTTTCGTCAAGTGCTGCTTGTTGATGGTGTAGGCCCTGCAACAGACTTCTGGTTGATACATGCCCAGCAGGGTATGGCAGTTCTCCATACCATGCATCACAGCCCTTTTCCTGGAGAAGGAAAGGAGCTGGCCATTCACTTAAGCAGATGGGGATTTACCAGGGAGCAAAACTGGGAAAATCCACCTGAAATCAGCAAATTTCTGACTATTTGAAAATGCATTCACCTTTGAGAGACACCCATAGATTCCTCCTCAGAGCAAGTTTGATGAATAAAAGGAACTGTTGATCAAGGTTTGTTTTACACATGGTGTGATGAATCTGTAACATCGGCTCCTGCTCCCCAACAAGTCCACAGCCTATACGTGGTTTTCAAACAAAATCCCTTTTGTGCTTTTCCCTGTGTTGCCCCTCCTGCTAGGAAGGGCTCCCAACAACCATCTACAAAGTGACTTCATTGTTTGCCTTCCAACCAGCCTTCAAAGTCTCCCGAACCGTCATGCAAACAAACAGCTTGTCATCACTTAAATAGCTGCTTTCCTGAGAGAGGTCCATAGACCAATGTTCTCATCGACTCCTTACACACCCCCACCTGACTATTTCTGTTACCTCTTGTCTTGGGATACTTTGGAAGTGGACTGAGGGTAGGAGAGTTTTGTTTTGTTTCAATGCATTCCCTGACATCTTGGACCATGACTAAGATTCTTTGGCCTCACAAAACAAGTAACAGATTCTAGGAAAATGCACCCATTAAGAGTGATCTATGAACGTCTATAGACTCTCTGCATGTGTTATTAATAAAAACTGGGAAAGTCTCTTGATTTGCTCTTATTTTCACAGACACATGGTAGTTCCCCAACTGATATATAACATAACTTGGGACACATCACCATGACACATCACCATGTGCTTTTCAAAACAAACAGAAGAGAATAAATCTGGAGTCACAACATTAAATCATTTGGGTGTCTAATGGGCCAAGTGCTGTACACAAGTGAACTACCACTGACAGAACTGGTTTTTGACACTGGTTTGTCTGCAGGACCAGGACATAGCTGCAAAATACTCCACACTTTATTTCGTCATCTACCATGGAAAATTTTTCTTGCAGGGACTTATGTCACTATTTTCCTAACCACTCGCGAGACCTATTCCCATCCCTCAAATGATCCATCTTAGATTTCATAGAATCGTAGAATTAAGGTTGGAAAAGACCTCAAGGGTCATCTAGTCCAACCCTCCCCCTATCACCTATTACCCCCTAAACCATGTCCTTAAGTATCACATCCAACCTTTCTTTAAACACATCCAGAGATGGTGACTCCACCACCTCCCTGGGCAACCCATTCCAATGCCCAACCACCCTTTCCAAGAAGAAATTTCTCCTAATCTCCAATCTAAACCTTCCCTGGTGCAACTTGCAGCCGTTCCCCCTTGTCCTGTCACTAGTTATCTGCGAGAAGAGGCCGACTCCCAGCTCCCCACAACCTCCTTTCAGGTAGTTGTAGAGGACAATAAGGTCTCCTCTGAGCCTCCTCAGGGAGGAGACTTAACTCCTCAGTGAAGCAGTTCATCCACCTATGAAGGAAGCAGAGACAATACCTTGGTCATGGCTGTCAGGAAGGTAAATTCACCTCCATTTGGGATATATTATTTGACGACAAAACAACAGGAAGGAAAAAACCTGCCACGGACTCTCCCTGGGTTTTTTTTGTCTTGTTTCCATCTTATCTAACAAAGTAACACATTTAGCCGCATTCAGGAAGTGACATGCTGGACATCTGGAACAAGCCCCCAGCACCGTCTCCCTAATGGCCAGTTAGCAGCCCCAGCTATGTATGCGATAGGACAGCCGTCCCTGTTCTCAGCAGGCTCTTTGCCAGCCCTGCCACCAACCCGCTGTGCTTCTCTGTGCCACCAGCTCCGTTTCCATCTTTTTCAGTCCTGAGCTGTTTGGGACAAGATTTGCTTCTCTCTTTAAGTGGAGGCAGGAAGACCTCAAAAGTTTAGAAGGGTCATTAGACACTATCATGGTATGCAGGAATAATAAGCAGTATAAATTACATTCTGTTTCTTCAGCTCAGCAAAAAATTATCTGATAATGAAAAAAAATTCTGGCAAAGTGAAAAAATATCATCATCGAAAGAAACCGCAAAGATTCCACAGGGAGAGAAGCATGCATTTAGAGATATCATTTCTCCCCAAAGTCATGGCTACTGTCGACTAAAGTTGACATACAAATTCACGCACTTGTGCTTCTTTTAAAAGACAGCCCATTTCTCCGAGGTATCATAACAGTTTGCGATCTTGCAGTTGCTATGGCAGCTGCTTGTGTGTCGAACAACAAAGTACTGTGTGTAGTTAGATAAATCTGCTTAAGTTATATCTGTCCCAAGTTCCCAATGCTCTACGAAGTTGTTATGCACCCTTAAAAAAAAAAGGGAATGTAAATTGAAGAAACATGTTTTAACGTTGAACAATGGTATATAGAAAATATCTTCTCCATAAACATTGCCTTTCATGGTATTGTCATCATATACCTTTGCCGACTTTCCCATGTCAAATTCCTACTGCACAATTGCCAAATTCATGTAATTTATTCAAATAAACCAGTGTGGCATTAGGATGAGGTCTCAGTACAATAAAAACAATTACATGATCTCTGTGCATGTTTTCGTTTTAAAATCTGTTAACACAATAGGCTCTCTCTCACATTTGGTATGCGTTTGCTAAAAAAAATATTTTAATATAAAATAAAATGCCCTGAGATGTACCACTTTATCGTTCTATGTCTTTCATCTCCTGCCTCTGAGAGCCACAGCATTCCATGTAAAGCAGACTTCTATTATCATACCCCAACCATATAGCATATGCACGTTGCCCTCCACTGAAAATAATCTCACCAGCACCCAGGCCCTCCATTTCCTTCTCCATCCCATTGCTTTTCATAAAGGACTTCCTGCAGGAACACAGACGATTTGCAGTTCGTTTGCATACTACGGGGGAGAAGCTGTAGCACACTTCACAAGTGCTTCATTTGCTCGCTTTATCTCAGCAGGGATAACCAGCATATGAGCCAAGAGTCTTTTCCAGATGAGAGGTATCTGCCAGCAACCAGCTGACATTTTTTCATTTTAAAAAATTACCTGGTTTTTGCGGTAATACCTAAGCACAGATGTATTCTGAGAAGATAGCAACTGAAAACCAAGCCATTTCACAAAGACGAAACAATAGAATCAGAGATTATTGAGGAGTGAGGCTTGGAGACTGAAACAAGAATCATCATCTCTGCAAAACTACAGAGGTTTAAGTGCTCGGTTCATTAAAGCAGAGAAAGCCAAGCCACCGTTCCTGATTTCCCCACCAAATTCCTTTTATATTTTGTAGGCAAGAGAAGCCACATCATTCAGAAGTTGGGTTTCTGTCAGCCTAAAATCATCTGCACTAGCAAAACCATCCCAGGCCGTGACGCTGCAGACATGAGAAAGCAGGACTCATCACCACAACTGGTGATGGCACCCTGTGGACTTCTAGTTACAGACTCAATATGCCCAGAGGTGAGGGCAGAGCTGCAGCTGCCGGCTCCTGAAGGAAGGAACGAGCAGCCACTTGGCACCGGTACAAGTACTCACAAACACGCATGTGCACAAAAGCAAACATTCTGTGCTTCTCAGACCAAAATCAGATGACTTCAAAGTTAGTGGAAGAGCAGGAGAACCTTCTGGAGTCAAAGTCTTGCTCTTAACAGTAAGGTATTCTTTTGAGTATATTTGGATGCATGTTCTCCTCAGCAGGCTGGGCCTGAGCAGCATGTACAGAAGCACAACTCTTTGGAGCAGACATCTCCTTTATGGACTAGGATTCTAGCTGTAGGAGCCAAAGAAGGATACTGGTATGATTTTGAAGACATCCTTTCCCCACCTAATACAGCCTCTCCAGTGAGCCGAGAGCAGCTAAAAATTTATCAAGGCTAAAATCAGGAAAGTTAACTCTGCCCTCCTGAAGACGCAGGGTCTCCAGCACGTCCTGACAGTGAGCATTGCAGCGCTCCCTCTGACACGCATAATGGAGAGGAGCTTCACCTTTTACTGCTCTTCCACTGACACCACAAAACGAGATGAAAGAGTTGGGTTTATTTTTACATTTTTATGGCTTTTCCCACCCCTTTGCTACCACGATGGCGGCATTTCCCACCCCCACAACTGTGCCCTGACCAACCCCATAGGAATGCCTATGCCCAGCAGGGCAGAGTTACGGTTGCTATGGCAATGCTGCCTCCAAATTTCCTGGCGTCCATGCATGTAACATATTAACCTTATCATTTAATTGCTAGATACATTTCAGGGTGGCACATGGGCAATTATTTTTAAGTAGATTTGCAGAGGAGAAAGAGTCATTTTGACAGGCAGCATTCATGCACATTAGGGCAATTCTCTTCATTGCCCTACCACTTGACCTACAGCACAGATAAAGCATCTTCCTCCCTCTGACAGCCAAATCCTCCCAGGGAGGCCCTGCTGAAGCCTCCGGCTTGCCTTCTGCCTCACGATCCACACCAAAGCAGTGACCGCTCCACTCACCCCTTTCTTTTTGCTCAGTTGGAGGTTCCATGGATGGACAGGGTGGGCCCAGTCAGTCTCCCACCCAAGCCCAGACAGGAAGAGCATCTTACAGGATTGGGTCCTACAAGGAATAGCACACAGGGTCTGTCCTGCTAAGGTGCTCCCTTAGCAATCTGTTATGGCAAAGAGTCGTTGGGAGGTTGGCAAAGGAATACATCAAACTCTGACTCAAGGAAGTGATGCTGGGACCTTCCCCCTTCAGATAGCCCTAAAGCAGCCTAAAAATCAGCCTCAGGAGCAACTACCTTCCAACTGGGTGTTGGGACTGGTACCCACAGGGCTGGGAGTTGGCAGTGGGATGGCTGTGTCACAGCCCACCACATCACAGGAGGTACAGCGCGGCAGGAGGTGTGAAGGAGAGCCTGACACCCAGCCTCCTCCCACCAAATCCACTGCTCACAGCTCCTGTCTGAAACTGCTATGAGAGAAAACAGACCACGCGCCTCCGGTTGATCCCAAACCTCCTGAAGCATGTGATTCCTCCAAAAACTCCTTGTTTTCAACATGCCTCCTCTGTACAGAACTTCAAAGATTAAAAATCTACTTTGACCCCAGGGAGTGCTGTGCAAAACTCCTTGGGCTTGTGGACTATTAAAGCTGGAAATTTATTTTGTTGGCTCTGTAATTTTCTTGACCGTTTGTAGGAGTGAGACCAAACCACTTATCTTTTTTTTTTTTTTCTCAGCCACTTATTATGAGCACATGGGGAAAGGAGAGAAGTGGGAGGAATCTATTTTATTTTCTGACCACTTTACCTTGTTTATTCTAGAAAATAGCATCCAAACACATTTTCGAAGAAAACAGCACAATAGTAACTACCATCAGCAGCAGGTGTGGAGAGCTCTTTGCTCAGGAACCTTCCATGGTCTGGCAGAAAGACTAGCTTTTGCCATTAAAGGTAACCAAACCAATATAAAAATAAGACTATGTGAGTTTATTCACAGTTACTGCAACCAGTAACTCCTCACCAAACCATATTAGTCTGCAAGGCTAATGCAGTATTACATGTGAGATATTTCCACCCACTGCTTCTCAACCCTCCCACTACAATTTCGGTATTTTCAGTGCATTGCTTCATGCTATTGTTGTATATGCAACAAATCAGTGTGTTCCTCCAAAACTACCATTGGAGAAGCAGAATCCACTCCTACCTTCCCATTAGCATCTACGACCAAGGCTGTATTTTCTTTATGAAAAAATAAACCTCTCAGATGCATTGAAGGTAGACAGGCCACACCAACTTAGAAAGTCCCAGAGGCAAAGGTTACTCTCAATAGCTTTCTTTGGACACTGGCAATTTTATTCCCAAAGAAACAAAGGACCAGACGGCAGAAGATAAAATTTGCAAGCTGGTTAAATTTGTCTGCCTGTGTTCCCATTGCATGTCCACATTACGGTGGATCTTCTTTCTTACTTCTAGATGTTCTGGACAATAAATATTTACATGGAGGTCACTATGGCATGGCAAATCGTGACAGAAGGGTTATACATCATGCCTCAGCCAGCAGCATCCCACAGAGGGATAGGTCTAGTAGTACTCAGGATGTCTGAGATGCCCTAGGCAGGCCAGAGTGAATTCCCCAAATAAGCTCTGTTACCTCACTCCCACCATACAGACTGTCTTACACACTGGAACAAGGGCAAGGGAAGCGTGTGCCCACCCCACCTTTGCTGAAATTGCGGTCAAAGGGCACAAGACAGAAGCAGCTGGAATCAAACCCACCTTGAGAAAAAAACCCAAACTCACCAGGCAGGAATTAACTGTTCCAGCTAACAAAACCTCACCTACAAACCCCTACAAACAGCTCACAGACCAAACAGCATCATGCACCCTTCACTGGGCAGGGGTATTTAACAAAGAGCTGAAGGTATGTGGTAGGAATGCTGGAGAGGATCAGAGCAAATGCAACAGTTGCCCTTAAAAACAAAAGCTTTCATCATTTACACCACAGATCAGAAGCTGCAATTACTCAGGAAATCATCAAGGTGGAGTGGGAGAAGCTGCAGCAGCCAGGTCTGGGCTCCTTCCACAGCCTACTCTCCGGTCACTCCGAGCTGGAAAGCAAATAGCAAGAAATGCAGCATTACCCTCTCAGGTCCCATTTACACTGGGCATGGGTTGGATAAGTGAGAGGAACTTGGACAGGCTGATCGCCCAGCATCGGCCATTTTATAAAAAGTAGAGCCTGAATGTGCAGATGAAGCGTAAGAAATATACGTTCCTGCGTTTGCTACACCACAGCTTTCCTGCAAAGAATTAGCCACAGAAAAAGACCACTCTGCCTAACAAGCCTCCCTGCTCTGTTTATCTCCCCCTCTCTTCCGTCGCCACATCCTTCCACCTAGCCACCCAACCCCTCACAAAACCTCCAGCTGTCTCAAACTCATGTATACACCCTGTCTCACCGCCCTCACTTGGCAGCCTCGCTGTTTACTGCACTCAGAAGCAAACAGCTCTGCCGATTCTCACGTTAAATGTAGCTTGTGGCGGGCACTTCACCTCCTCAGAGGTGCACTTCCACCGACCCCGGCTCAGGAAGTCACTTGAGCATGACCAAGTGGAACCAGCTCACACCCCAGAAGGGAACACAGGAGGGAGGGAAGGAAAGCCTTGAGATTTCCATGGGGCACGTTACTTCTGTGGGTCACTGCTGAGGCAGACACTCTCCAGCAGAGCTCCCGGCAGGACTGGGGCCCTCCCTTCCACAAATCTTCACGGTCAAAATGCTCCAAACCCTTTGTTTCAAGTCTCTCTCACCCTTTGCCCTGTGCAGAAACGCGATCATATTCCTCTTTCTCCACCACCCTCCTTGCGCATCAAAGTTACAAGATGTCTTCCCTTCTACTGCAAACTCGCTCCAAGAGATGTCCTGCCTAAAACCCACACAGCCCACGAGGAGAAGCCTGTGGAGCCGGCCATATTGTTCCCAGCAAAACACTTAGGACGCTGAACACATCTCTGCTTCCTTGTAGGAACTGCAGCAGCATTGTGCTGTGTGCTCTTTCCTCTGAGGATATACCCCATTAACCTGTTTGCCTGTTTTACAGCAGCCATATAATAGTCCGATCACCGCAAGGATTTTTCCATAATAACCTCGAAATCCTCTCACACCTGCTTCCTGCTAAAGTTCTCCCTATCCATGCAGAGACACACACTCGCTCTGTCCACTCTTATTGCTGTAGTCATTTGGACAAATAGTCTTCAGCTACCTGCAAAATTAGAGAAACAGGCACTCAAACCTAGTTTTAATAATGAAATATAAATTGCCCCACTGCTTGAATGACAGCCTGCACATTACTCACTCCTTTCTCAGCCAGCCACTGCCTCCTCATCTGTAAAATGGGGCAATCGCACTTCTTGCATCTGAGTGACAGTGTTTGCAAACATCAAGGAACGACTCCACAGAAGCCAAAAGGGAGTACTCTATTTGCATGCAAATTCATGTAAAAAATTAATCCTCACGTGGTTCCAGAAACATGATGCATATAAATACATTACTGCAAGCCTAAGAAATTTAGCTGAAGAAACGCAGCCAACTGTTTTCTACACTGACTGGGNGCACTTTCCTTTCTTTAACTGTTAACTCCTTATTCTAAATCTAATATTGATCCTTAATTTTCCATTGGCATTTTGACTGCAAGAGAGCAGGGGACAAACAGGAATGGCAAAGACAATCCATTTATTTCACCCTTTCTTCATTCCTTGGGTCAGCTACTCCCTCTCTGAATCAGTGCTAGACCTGCTTGAATAGCTGAGAATGAACCTACCACAAAGTGTGGATTTACTTTTACTAAATCCTCTAAGTATTAAAGCTCTTCACACCATTTGGTCTTGAAGTGATGCAAGAGCGAGGTGTGGACACCAGTGACAATAAAGAACCATCTGGCAAAGTGAACTCCAGGCAAACAATGACAAGCACAAGTGAAAAGAATTGCAATGATTTCCACAAACATGTGAAATACTATAAACTGTGTGACTTAGCAGCTTCCTCCTCCTAGCAAGTAAATAAACATGTCTGCAGTAGGCTGTTTGGTTCTGTCTTTTATATGAGCTGAGAATACACAGAGACTACCCCATTTGCATTCTGCCTTTAAAAAAAATATATGCAGATTGGTAAGCAAGGAGAAAAAAAGGCGAGAAAGAAAGAAAAAATAAGAATTAACCAGACTTCACTTTTTCTTGGTTCTTTACTGTCAGGGTGATGTACTGGAAGTCTTTATTTCTTTCAGCTTGGGCCCCTCAGTAGTTCATTCTCCTTCCAGCCTGTTCTCATGCCTTTCTTATCACCTGCTGAGGCCTTGATCATGGACAGAGCAGACAAGCAGCAGGGGACAATTAGAGAGGAGTTCAGACTTTGATCATTTGACCATATGTGAATACAACAGCTGACCACATGTTTTAAAAGACAACTAACTTAAAAGTATTAAAAAAATCACAAAGCAAGCATAGATACTTAAATTTACATTTTAATTATCTGGCACAATGGCGCATTCAACTTTGCAGAATATTGAATTTTTTTCCCTAAATGTACACATCTCCAAAAGGAAAACCAGCACTTTTCTGCTTCTCTAGAGCCAAAATAAGCACACTCTCACTAAAATAAATATTTGGATGATTTTAAAAATAAACAAACATATCTATCTAGTAACCTGCGGCTCCTACTGACAGATAAATTCACAATTTCTGCCCTGCAAACAGCCCAATTTAAACAGAATAACCCAGTACTACTTTACGTTTAAAAACACCATGTACTTAAAAGTACGCGGACATACTGCCCTGTAGTACTTAAATAAGTGATTTTTTTTTTCCAGAATCTGTTAGCCTTTAAAACTTAATACAGAAATACCATAGGATTTAAATGTTCAGCTATTGTAGGGACTCAGTTCTGATTGCTCTCCCGCCTGCTTTTTCTTAAAAAAAAAAAAAAAAAAAAAAAAAAATCTTCATTTGCATATGGTGTTACTTTTGTTAAATCTTTAAATTATCAAAGCAGAAGGGTCCAGTTGTGAGCAGTTTAACTGCAATCGCCTGACCCCAAGTCCTTGGAAAAATCATTGTTGGAAATTTTTCTATTTCCAACAATAGAAGCTTTATCATCATTTGTGGAGATACACCATCCACTTATCTTCTGCACCTACCAGGTAATTAACATATTCATGAAATGGCTATTTACTCTCAAATAGGAGGATAATAGAAAAATAACACTAATTGTTTTGACAGCAGTTTGCTTAGGAGTTATCTGAGGCAACAAATGTTTCTTTTGTAGTTGTAGGAAGGCAGAAATGCTCCTTTCTGTAAACACTTCTGACTTCAGCTTTCCTTGTCCTCTGAATTCTGGACACTACCAAGGAAGAACTGTGGCATCGGTGAAAGGAGAAGGAAGAGGATTTAAAAATATAAATTATATTTAGTTTTGTTTGGGTAATAATTGTTTGCATATTTTTATTATAATGCAAACCACAGAGCATAACAACGTTTTGGAGACCGAGGTATGTTTTGCAAAGTACAAGCAGAACTATACCGCACGCTAACTAAATGAAACAATGATACTTAATGGGGCACGAAGGGTGCGTACGTAATTTTTTAAGAGACTCGGGCTATTCGGACACACAGTCTTTCAAAGGCTATTTTTTATGTTTCTCTGACTGGACTATAAAATGTCTCCTTCCTGGCCCAAGTCTGCTCCTAATGAGGAGAGAGCCGTGAGTGCTGACAGCAGGTCAGTGAGCACGTTCTGCCTTTGCCGTACTGCTGCAGCAGCAGCCAGCACCAGCGACCGGTCCGCGTGCAGGATCGGGGCCTCCAGCGGGACGGGCACGTGCTGGCTTTGCTGCTGCGGCTCCTGCTCGGCCACGCTCAGGCTAACCACAAAACTGCCAGCTTCCTCACTTTTACTCCAGGCAGCATCGCACCCAGACACCCAGCAAGGGATGCCTCGAGGTGGCCTCAAAAGCGGGCAAGGCCGCTCCAGCTAACGGCCGTTCCTCACGTGCTCTCAGCTCTACCAGCTGCCAAGGCCAACCCTGCCAGCCTCACGGGCCGCCTCGGACCCGCCATCAGCCACAGCAACCCAACCGTGCAGGATGGGAACGTGACGGCCATTTTAACGACACGTTGCGTCTCCTTGCCCGGATTCCGAGCCAGAAGAGAAGGAACACAGCATGCAGCTGGAAGAGGGGAGTAAGCTCAGAGAATCGAAAAGGAAACCTCTCCAAGCCTGGCAGCTTATCAAGAGGAAAAAATAATCAGTGCGATGTTTGTCTGCAGTCCACCAAGCCTCTCACGCACAATGTTAGAAGATATTAAAGCTAATCAAATATGATTTATCAGCAAATTTGCCACTTTCTTTTCAGCCTGAGGCTAGGAGGTGAGTGGCAGAGGGTTTCTGGGCTTTCCCAGGTTACCCTGGAAGGAATTCGGGTTTGGTTTTAAAAACCAAAGTTCACCTCCTCAGCACCGTACAATGGCTCCAGCACTCACGCGCAATTGTTTTCACTGAGAATTTTCCTGCACCTAAGGGCTCTCCGCAATAAAATATGAATGCAGTATTAATTAAATATAGATGCAATTTCCTCCTCCTTTTTCTCCTTAGCTGCTATCAAGAACATTAGTGCAGGCGCCTAAGGAAAGCATTGCTAACAGAGAACAGCTGCCACACTAATTAAGCACCGTGGTCTATTGGCCAGGCACGGGCCCAGGAACCAGCCACCTGACTTCTTCCCTTCCAATTCACGCTCCGGGCATGTGGCTCCAGGCGTGTGGCTTCAGCTCGTGGTCACCCAGATGCTTTGCACTTGCTCAGCTGTAAGCACAGGAGAAGACACCGTTGACTTCAAAGGAATGGGATTACCACTGACCCCCAGCGGGTTTTGATTTAGCTCCTTAACTGCAACAAGCATTGTGTCTCTACTGAAGACACTGCTAATTGTTCAAGTTTGTGAAGCATTCGGAGATATGCTTGGCAGCATTGCCATCTTTGGGAAATGTTAACGGAAAGCTACTGCCAAGGAATAGTGTCGCTGTGTATGTGCTGCCAAGAATTCCTCCCCCAGCAGACAGTCTGTTCAGACTGCTCTAGCAAAACAAAGCAAACTGAGCTGATGGCTGCGTTTTAGACTGCTGGGCCCATCCCCACCTTGGAGCCACTAAGAACAGGGGTCAAACCCCTTCCAAGAACAAAAAAAACAGTGAGCAAGAGGGAAAGATCCTGCCATTAAGAGATCCTTTGCTTCCACTGTCAGACTAAGAGGACTCCTACCTCCATCTCCCATCCTGGCTGGGCAATTCAACAGTCTTTTACCTCTGAAATTGTACCACTGGGAGAAAAGTATTTTAAAACAAAATTCAGGATTGAAGAGGCCAGAACAGGGATAGGGCATGACTGGGATCTCACAGTCCACTAGCAACAACACTCACGTATGAGCGGGGAGACCTGTGTTCCCATTGCTGCACTGCAGGTGATGAACCATTTCTTGTGATGCCATTTTCTGTACCATGTGTAAGCAGCCTTCCTCCATCCCCAGCACCACCTGCTCCCAGTTTAGCCAATTACCATTTAATGTTCTCCATCTGTACAACAGGAGCAACGGTACTTCCTGACCTCACAGGTATGCATGTGTGTCTGCATGTGTGAAGATAAATATATTAAAGATTGGGAGGCATTCAGGTCTTAGGCCAATGGGAGCTATATAAGTGCCAAAGAGACTAAGACAAATGAGGGCCATATAAATAGATGGCTGGAGAGCCGCAGCCCTGAGGCTACAGGCAAGAAAGGGGCAGGGGCAGAGACTAGTGCAGGAGAACCGTGGGAAAGAGCCCTGTTTGGAGTGTCTAACAGAGCCCGTGAGTGCCAAGGAACGTGGAATAAAGCCCAGCTCCCTCACACTGAGAAACTGTGCTGAAACCCCTGCCATCAGAAGGCAGCCCATGGAGGAGGAGGTGGGGTTGTCAAAATAAGCCTGGCTTTAGATCAACAGCTGGATAATGGAGCCCAGTCACATGCATTAGCCCTCCCCTGGCTTCTGGAGAGACACCAGTGGTGTAAAATGAATCTCTGCACTCAGAACAGCTCTCAGCAGAGACAGGTCATGGGCTCACCTGACACTAAACCTCCTCCTGCTGCGGACAATTTGAGCAGGGAAGCAGACTGAGCAAGAAGAGGTGTCCCCACTCACTTCACAGGTGGCTCCAAGGCACAGAGATATTCATCAGGGACAGATCTATCCCCTACCTGCCTCTGCATCCCTGGTCTTGGGTGGACTTCAGTCTCCATCTCTGTCAATCCTGCTGCAAAATGCACTTCATAAAGTGTCACAAATCATAAAACACACCTCCCCCTCAGATCCACTGCCTCTTCTGCAGCTACTGAGGAAGAAAAAAGGCACCTGGGAGAAATCTGGCCCACAAAGGTTCACAGAAGACTGCACACAGCGCCTTGCCGGCAAAGAAAGAAAAAAGAACAGAGGAAAGGTAGAGACTGTAAGGGGTTAGAGGGAAAAGCAGCAACATCCTTTGAGAGCTCCCTGAGCTTTTCTGCATGGCAAGCTTTGGGGATCTCTCAGCTTTCAAGAAGGAGGCAGCAGCATTTTCCAGGGGAGAGGAAAAAAAAAAACAAACACCCACAAAAAACCCCACCAAAACACACCACCAAAAGAAACCCCAGCGTAACATTTAAGGGCTACAGATTCTAACCATCAGTGTATTTACAAAGGAAATGCGATGATGATGATTTTGCCACAGTGGGTCTTTAAAGCATCTCCCATGCCCCCAGCTGGCTGAGCAAGGGGAGAGACTAACAGGGTCTGCTCTCTGTTTCTTCACTGGTACACCCAGATCCTATAAAGCAGTATCTCTTCTGGGCTTTATTTAACATATTTCTTAAGGCAGTACCTAGAGGCCCTCCCAGGTCCTCAACAATGTACAAACATGCAGACAGTCCCACCCCCAAAGATATTTAAAGGCATACCACAGAGCATAGCAAGGGAGAAAGAACTGGCAGAGGGGTAGTAACAGAAAATACCTCTTTAAATTCGAAGCAGCTGAGACTGGGGTCACACAGCTGATTAAAGGATGGGCAATGCATTTTGGTGAGAGACCTCTGTTTAATTAGCTTATCAAAGCATAGGTTCATACACACCTACATGGGAACCAAACTGTGATAACAGCGTTTCCCAGTCTAGCAAAGGTCTAACAGAAGCTGAGGTTAAACACAGCCTGACTAGGCTGGCAGTCAGTCATTCACCACAGGTGATACAGATCCATCACTACAGTTTTTCAATGAAGACAAAGCAAATTGTTTAGAAAAGCACTCTCATTCAAACAAATTCATTCATTTCAGGAAAATCCTATTGCCTGTTTTGGAGGGGTGGTCAGACAGGGTGATCACAACAGAACTAAACACAAATTTCTCTGCACTCCAAGGATTAATCAAGCTGAAAATTATTTAATAATGTAGTAAAGGATGGCCAAAAAAAAGCAGCACTGGAATGCAGCAACAACACATATTTGTTCCTGTTTATTTCACAGGGACAAGGAAGAGCTTTTCATTTCTCTCCAGGGTCTTAAACTGCGTTAAGATAAAAATTAAGTTCCTCAAATATTCCAAACAGACTGAAATATACCGATATTTATTTTTTGCCTGGGGCTTAGAAAACTGCCCAGCACTGCCACATTCCATGAGTCTTCAGTTTAAACACTCCCTCCACTCTCCCAAGAAGAGAGATCTGAATTCAGTGAAATTTATATGGATGCAAAGCAGAGGAAGCTTTTTCTAGGAGAATTAATCTTCTCTTTTGCTCTCCTCAAAGAGACTGGCGCAGCAAAGCCAAAATCCCCACAGAAAAATACAGGATGATAGGGTAGTTTAGGAACCAGATAACCCGGACAGTTTTGGCCTGCTTGATGCTGGCTGCAGTGAGCAGCTCTCAGCTCTATCCAAAAGCTACCACAACTACCATTAACATACAAAATTAGGAAGACTGTAGTTTTAAGACATGAAGTCATTTGACAGTCTGATGACCAAATGTCACACAGCTAAACCCCACTGTGAATTTTCAGGAAAAAAAAAAACCACCACCAACAACAAAAATCTCTCTGTATTCTAGCTCCAAACCTTCACTCTGTTTTGGGGTGGTAAGGGGTTTTTTGGGGGGTGGAAATGGTGCTGGGTTTTGGTTTTGTTGGGGTTTTTTTTGCTTGGTTTTTGACTTTTGTAAGATCACTAAAGCTCTTAAAAGCCCTCCAAAAACTGCAACTTGAGGGGGGAAGAAAAAAAAAAAAGGTGCTGCATCACAAATTACAACCCCCCCTCCCCCCAACTAACCTCCCCCAGTGAGTCTGCTGAGCTGGCTGGGATGAGTTCAGCTGGTGGCACAGGACTTTGTCCAGGTATGTCCACCATGCTCACCAAATCATGATGGATCATTTTTAGGACAGGCCTTAAACACACCATGGGTCTTTCAAGGTCTTTACCTCACTTCTCTTCTTGTATTAAAGCTTTTCCTGAGCTGCAGTGCTAAAGAAGCAAAAGGAAAATGAGGCCCTTATTTTCACTCACCATACTAAACTGTTTTCCCCAGTCATATATACAGCTGAAACGTGTTGCATTTTTGTTATTTTCAGCATTTATCCAGCATAAATATCATCTGAAGTAGAAGAAAACACAGCAGCAAAATCCAGCAGCTACTCTTACTTTTTAAAACATAATAAATCAAACATTTCACCTAGGCTTAGCCAAAGAAGTTCAGCCAAAAAAAAAAAACCAAAACCCCAACCCACAGTTGCTTAAGCCTCAGGAAACATTTATGTTGTTAAAACAATGATGCCTTCACTGACGAGGGAAAGCGTTGAGTTTTTTTACAAAGAGGCAGGAAAAAGGACTGCCAGCTAGAAAGATCTCTGACAAACAAACCACTGCAGGGCAGCAATTGGAAGGGCATTAGGGGTTTAAGAGAGAAAGATACTATGTACACCCTCTTAGAGCTGGTCCTGAAATATTAATCTTGAAAGTAAGAGTCCAGTGCACTGGGAGGCAGAGCTCCCCTGGATCCAGTCCTACCATTTCTGCTCTGTGCAATTTTGATTAAAGCCATCTCCACTCCCTTGTGTGTAAAACAGGATAGCAACACAGCACGCCAGAGCCTATGGTGGGAAACACTGGACCACAACTTTCTGCATTGTGCCTAGTGAAAGCAGCTAGAGGAGAAAATCTCTTGCCCTCCTGTTGTAGCAGGATGCAATTCAGTAGCTCTTAAAAGTTTTAGTTCAGTTTTTCTCTCCCCTGAAGACCAGCAAGGCTGCGCCTGTTCTTCGGTCACTCAGAGCAAAGCATCCCCACCACCAACTGCACCCTCCATGCAACACTCAGACCAAAGGCAAGCGGTGCTCCTGGCTAAAGGCAGAGGACCCTGGCACATTATAGCTGCATCCTTACGCAGCCACGCTGAGTCAAGGGCTGGTCTAGCTATCTCAGCTGGTCCCTCATCAAACCACGGGTTTATACAGAGCTCGTTTCCCTTTGTTTGCCCTCACAGGCCCAACAGCAGCATACAATGAAAGGGCACATCCCCAACAGGGTCAAGTGAGCCAAGACAATAAGGAGAACGAGATACACAGCGATCCCCCTCTTTGTGGCATTACTCTTGATTTTTCAAGCATCCACAGTTACAGAAAGAGGACTGTAAATTTGAGGAGAAATCAAGACTTGGCTCTTTTCCCCATGTTTGCATTTAAAAAAAGAGAGAAAGGAACAAAAAAACCCTCACAGTATTTGTTCTTTGCTGGTTTCATATTTTAGAAACCCAGACTAAAAATAAGCATGGCTAATAGGAGCTGTCAGACTTCCACCATCGTGTCTCTGGCTTCTCTGAGTGACACACACTGACAAGGAGCTCCTGGCATTGTCCAAAGGAAAAATTAATGCAGAAGGTGAAAACTCTGCTGAATCTGAGGGAATTGGAAACCTCCCACACCAGCGGATCCCCAGCAGCAGAGATCCCCTCCAAACCACCAGCTGCCAGAGTCACATCACCCCAGGCCAGGGACTCACCCTTGCCAGGCAGCTGAGAGAGGCTCTCTGTGGCCCAGCCACCGCTAGAGGAGGTCAGAGTGCCACAGAGAGAAGGGGTTTGACGCTTCCCAAGGCTTTGGGAGA
This sequence comes from Psophia crepitans, assembly GCA_013399095.1. Lineage (NCBI taxonomy): Eukaryota > Metazoa > Chordata > Aves > Gruiformes > Psophiidae > Psophia > Psophia crepitans. The sequence continues at coordinate 447,151 of VWZZ01001813.1, forward strand.
CAAATTACAGCCTAAATCATCATAAATAGACTTTGCACTCCCTTCTTACCTTTTACGTTTTCATAACTGAGGAGTGCCCTCAATTTTACCAAGATTCAGTACAAGTTAAAGGCGAGGAACCCAAGACATCTCCAAATTTTATTTAAAACGCAGAGGATCCCAAAACCAGTAGCCATCACTTCTAGACAATAGTCATCACTAATGATGCTACATCACAATGTTTCAGAGAATTTCAGCTGCAGAAATCAAGAGGCTGCCCAACAGACATTAATCTATTTTGTTTTTAAAGAAAAACTGAAAGTTTCTATTCCTTCTATTCCTTTCTAATATCTTCACAGAAAAAAAATCTTCAAAACATGAACTGTGTACAAAGTAAAAGTTGGCAAATCAAGACAGCAGGGCAGACTTCAAAAGGAATCCAGTTAAAACATAAAAGATAATCTTCCCATTTTTAAAACCATCTCCTCATTTTTGGTGGATCAAATTGCTAATTTTCAAGGGAACAGGACTGCTTATTTTGTGGGGAAAGCTCTGACATTGGCAGAGCAGGAAAAACCTATCCTTTTGAAAGATAGAAGACTGCAGACCTCAGCCAATTTCAGACTGTGGCTGCTGTTTCAGAGTTGCGATACAGAGTTGTATCAAGTGTTCTTAGAGCCTTAAAAAGGAGCAGAGTGATTGCTAAAGCTTCAAGTCTACCTCTCTGAAGAGTACATTGGACTGTATCCCACTTCCTAAAGTGATATACTGGAATTTAAACTTCTAGCCATGTTCTGAGCATGTTAAATCCAAGGTCCTATCAGCCTGAAAGACTCAAAGACGCAAGACTCACCGTTATGTGTTGCTGCAGTGTAGAGCACTTCTTTGAGGACAGCTGATGGTTTCATTCTCTGCAGGAGATGCTTGGATGGAGTTCCTGAATAAGGGCCACTCCAGCCAGTCAAGAAGCACATCACAAAAACAGCTAGTCCTAGAGCTCTGTTACAATCCCCAGAAAGGGAAAATTCCCATGGTAATGCCTTAAGAATTCAGCTGGAGAGAATGGGAGACTGTGCATTATTAAGTAACTGTCAACAGCATGAGTAGGCATTATGCATTATGCCAACTACAAGTCCAATTATTTATGTCTACATACACAGACATACACCCATATAAACACACACACATACATGTATACATTCAGCGAGAACAGTTTCTACTTTTTGGCATTGAAATTCCCTCTGCAGTTGTTTTTTCCACTTAGGAAACCCGTGTATGATCTCTCTATTCCTTTTACATAACAAGATCTCTGCTTTAAAAAAAAAAAAAAAAAAGCAAGCAAAAACAAACCGAGAAAGTCTTTCAGTTGCGAAAGCAAGTCCTGCTGCAGCAAATATATCAACTACAGCTGACAGTGTTAGAGTGAAATTTCAGCAAAAAGCAAACAATACACACTTACTTTAATATATAATCTACCACGGGCATTATGTTGGGGCACCAGAAACAAAAAAATTGATAAGACAAAAAAAACCTTTTCAAAGCACTGAATTTAAAAATCCTGTTAGAGAATAAGTTCTTCCCCAGCCTCCAGAGTGTTTTCCCACCTGCAAAATGAATTGCAATAGCCAGAACTGAAGAATTAGGACGCTCTTTAAAATACATTTGAAATGCTAACAGCCAAACTAGACAATGAGTGAAGTCTGTTACAAGAACATATTTTCTGAAACGTGGTATTTTAAGAGAATGGTGGCTATTTTTGAACTTTAAATAAACAGTACTACTTAACTGTAAAATAAACTCTACTGGCTCTTGCAAATAGCTCCATCAACTTGGATTAAACAGCATACATTTCATGTGGCAAGAGGTACACCACATTCAGTGCTGAACTTAGCTATTTTAAAAATTAATTAGGCAATTATACTCATGGGGAAACTGTTCTAGTAATTTAGCTGCTTAATCAAATCCCAGGTACCAAATTATGGACCTGATCCTGCAGTTCTTATTCAAGTCAAACTCCTATTGATGTCAGTGGGAGTTTTGCCTAATTAAAGATCAGGACATACGCGTGTGCAAGCTTGTTTTTAAACGATGGCTTTGAATTTAGTCTTAGGAATACGAGTATGGCTATGAATCCCAAATCATTGCCTACAAGTTTCTCACGTGAGACTGTGGGTATATTAATATATATTTTTCCTAAGTCTGGCTCAAATTAACTCCTAGCTAAAGTCTGGAGATTTAGCTAAAGAGTCTTCCAAGGCCCAATGGCAAATTGACCTAGTTTTGTATTTTTTTTAAAAACCAATTAGATACTGTTACAAAACAAGAAGCAGGTTGTAAAAATACTGGCTATGAATCATGCTTAGCAGCACTCACTGGGTTTGTGTCATTGTTTTGCTCAGCACAGTCCACACAAGCTGTCTCCAAGGGGTTAGATGAGTAAGTTTGCTTATGTCATTCCCCAAAGGGACTGTCTGAAACACAAGGATTCTGGGTGGTGTGCCCAAGTCTCCACTGAACAGGCTGCAACACAGAGAAGCATTTGGGGTGAAGGAGGAGGAACAGTGTCCTCCATCATGTTCTTCACGCCAGTCCCAACCACCAAAGCTGCCTTTGTGGGGTGCCCTTCAGGCAGGAGCAGGCTGGGCTCATGGGGTCATGCAAGAGAACTGTCTTCACCTCTGGCTGCTCATTTTGACATTCCTGACGATATCAAACCTTATGCCTTCTGAGCAGCTGTACTGACATACTCTGCTGATCTTGCCTCTTCAGATGCCTTGGTGATGTGTCAAGGGGCATACACTGAAGCTAGGAAAAGGTAAACCAAAATCAGTCAACAAGCAACGAATCTGGTGGAGCAGAAGATTGCTAAACACTGACAGTTGCCTGGTTAGTATTAGACTCTTAAAGGGAAATGCCTGTCTGCCAAAAAAAAAAAAAAAACGGTGAGAGTGGGCATGTACCCCACATCCCTTCCGCTCAACAGCAAGGAAGAGCAGCAAACCTCTTTTTCATTTAAGCAAAATAGAAACAATATTTGTCAGAGAGTACTGGGTTGTCTGTGTACTTGCTAACTTATGCCCTTAAAGCGAGAAGGACAAGAACTTGTGTGTGTCTGAAGATAGAAGGAAATCATGTTTCTCTCTAATATACTGGAGCAATTGACCATGAAAAGGTTACACGTTAGGAAATAATTATCTCTAGACACAGCTACTGACAGGGTCAGTGTCCACAAGGATTATTTCCTGCTAACCCAGTGCCCGCTGCCTGGAAGAGAGGTGGGTCTCGCCCAGCCGTATCCTCCGTTGCTCCCCGGCCCCACATTCCACTGATGCTAATGGCACTTGTGCACTGAGCGCCCCAGCAGCTGAAGCAGATAACCAGGAGTGAAGGGGTTAAGTGCCTGTCACAATAGAAACCTCTGGGGGCACTTGACCTTTTCACATTTTTTATTCAGGAATGAGCATTTTGTGCCTGTTTGAGGAAGTTCATCTACATTTGTCCTCATTCTTCACCCTGTTTGCTTATTGTCCCTTCCCTTCACTCAATGCCTGAGTGTCCCATTAAGTACTGAGCAACCTCTGTTGATGAATATGAATTTAGGGCAAAGTTACAGAGGGGACACAAATACTGCACATTGATCAAGTGACTTACAAGGAATTTTAACATATTCCAGGCATATGTTTCTGCTAAATAGCTTCCTACACATATAATACTCACCTGTCAGTACTTTAATGTGAAGAGGAAGAAAATCACACATACGTGAGCAGAAGGTCTACGCTGTCTGGAGCAATGGTCTCAAGAACATTAAAGATGTTTAAATCCTAAAGAATGCTAACACATGACATTGACTTTCACATGCTAAACAGCGTGTCACAAGAGAAGGTACCATGATACCTGGCCCTGGTCTTTCATTCAACAACTAGACTACAAACTCCCCCATCCCAGGAGGGAGGGTCTGCAAACCTCTCTGGCTGCAAATCCGTCAAGGAGGACAAATCTAGAATGTTTGTCACTGTCTATTTCATTTAGAAGCAGATATTCTAAAAAGGTACAAGCAATATTCAAGAGCTTGATCCTGCTGGGATCAAGGAGAGTTTTGCATGGGCTTAAATAAGAACGGGAGTTAGCCTCAAAGCACGTGCGTCCAATTTGTTAATGTTTTGGGTTCAAATAAAAAACAAATCTCCAGTCTTCCCTGCATGGGAGTTTCAACCACATTCTTCCACTGGGGGAGAGCATCAGGGCTTACACAAGAAAGAGTTTCTGAATGATCTAAGTGAATTGTCCTGAGGAGACTGGCATTACTGTGAGCTTTGAACACAACTACAGAGGGTCTTTTATAGATGTACTCCAGAGGGGAGATCCTTAGATGGGTCCTTTAATGCCTGCCCCCATATGCAATCCAGATGAAATTCTTTATCAGATGGGGCCTGGATCTTGCTCCTATTAAAAGTTCTGCCACTGAATTCAGTGGGAGCAGATCTATTTGTCTTAGATGCTTATACAGCTTCCCTTATCTCAGTACCTCAAAATAACCACACTTCATTCTTTTGAGGCAGGGGAATCCTATTTTCTTTGCTTTGCACACAGAGCACAGCCAGGCTAGGTGATGTAGTTGTGTCACATGCAGATCCAGGTCAGGAAAGGGACTTAACTCCAGGTATCCAAAACGTTAGACCAAAGTACTATCCCTCACCCTGTCACCATCATGAAATCACCTTTCCTGAGTGGAGATGCACAGGTCAGATTAAGAGCAGCCAGCTTCCTCCTCCTGCTTGGACAAGGAGGAACAAAACCACCTGAGAAGACAACATTCAAGTATCTCTTACTTCTTCCAAACTAAATAACTAAATAAGTTTCTCCAACTGGACCCCTTAAGGTAGCGTGTCGCTGGCCTTCCTCAGCCACTACGGCATGAACAGGAGTCAGCCCTCAGCTGCTGAGCTGTGCTGCAGTTCTAGGAAACATCCTGCACAATTTTTACATCTCCTGTGGCAGCTTTCTAGTACTTCCCAGCTTGGTAGCCCAGCCCAAGGTAAAAGCAGTCCTCTAGTAGACCAGTAGGTACAAAACTAGCGATGTAGCAAAATGCCAGGGACCTTCATTCACTGTGCACAGTGTCCAGGACATAGCAAGTAACAATTGTCACCAAATTGTCCTTGAAGCACACTCACAAAAGACCTTTTGGAAGGAGTCAGTGCAGAGGAGACGGCAGGTCGTGGACTAGACCAAAAAGTAATTGAAGGCACCTCAGACTCCCACAAGAATGCCCCCTGTGAGTATGGACTGCAAAATCCCTGAAGTGCTGGAAGAACCCCAGAAAACTCCCCTTGCATAGTCCCCACTCCCAAGGGACAGGCGTGCTTCTCCAGTCACCACTTGCTGACAGTCCTACCCCACATTTCCAGGGATGCTTGCCAGGACAGGGCCTGATGGCAGGGAGAAGCAGTAGTACCTCAGATAGCCCACACTCTGGAAACACACCTGCACATGCAAGACATCACAGCAGCCTCCCAGAGAGGCGGCAGCATACACTTCCATGGCAGCTTCATGTCATACCTGTCTACAAGCCATTCAGCATGCTGCTGCACCTGACAGCTACTAATCATCATTTAGCCCATGGCTACTTGAGCATTAAAAAGGAAAGCATTTTGAAAGCCAAATCACCTTCCTGAATGTTTGTTATTGCTTACATTTCTGTTAGTTCCAAAAGGGCTCCGCCTGGGAATCATACCAGGCAGTCCCTGTGCGCTGAAGGTTTTGTGTGTGCAGAGCCAGAGCGAAGGCTGTTAGCACCAAGGGGAACCTGGGAAAGACATGGAGAGAGGGTCTCTGGGTGCACTCAAAGTAGAACCCAGGTTCCCCATTTCCAGTCTAATACCCTGCCCAATGGCTCCCTCTCCATTTTCAAGAGTACTGACCCAAATACATAAATGAAAACAAGCATGTGTTGTTTATTTCCAAGTATGAATGGCATGGTTTCCCCTGGGCTCCATGTTTCTTGTAATTATTTGAACTGGAAACCAATCAGCCTGTATTCACTATTGATTTATTTTCTAAAAATCTCTCATCCCTAAAGTAACAGTGCCTTTCCGTGTCTCAGCCTGCTGTTTAGTGACACAGTAATCTAAAAGCTATTGATCACTTGGGTCTCTACAGCCATAACATATCTTTCTAAATGCCTTCATGTAGGACTATATTTGCAACATACATTCTGCAAATGGCAGATTACTAATGCAATCAAAGATTATTAATAGAGACGTAACACTTGCAAAGTAACTCAGCATGGACAAGGGTCAATAGAGGCCAGCATCAAGAGGGAACAAGTACTGTCATTATGACAGAAGTTGCATTTCTCTTTGCACACAAGATAGGTTTCAGTCTAAACAGGAACCCAAGCCTGGACATATACTGGTCAAACTTCTCCCTAGCCGAGCAGGGAAGTATCTGTGCTGGAGAGACCAAGATGGTCTCGTTCTGCTCCAGCAGTTCTACTTGAGTTCAGGTTTATCTGTAGTTCACAATATCCTGCATATGCTTTTGCATGTTTGGTGGTGTTTACATGTCACGGGAGACCTGCTATTGCAGAAGTTCTGTGCACTCCAACTCCTATTACTTTGAAGGAGTGCTGTTAGCAGGTAGCACCTTGGAAGTCAAGCTCCTCACTACGTTGTTTTTTTTTTTCTGTGCTCCTCCACAGTCTGTATGACCAAAACCATTAGTGCTCACAGTCCCAGCTGATCCACAGAACACAGCAGCTCAGATGACCAGCAGCATTTCTGTGGACCTGCCTCAGAGTCACACAGAAAGAGGCTATGTTGTTTAGACCACATCCTGTTCCAGTGGAAATACGTATAAGTACATCAAATTAAGTCAGAAACAAGGTCTCCAGAGAGGACAGTCTAGTGTATTACCCCAGATGAGACATCCCATGAGCTACAAATTCAAATTAGAAACATGTTGCCCAACACAAAGATAATGTGTCTGCAGGTCAATAGCTATCAGCATGCACTGCTTTACCCAGCAGTGAACTGCGACTGTCCAGCCCCCTCCTCCAAGGAGAGCCACGATGCATCTATTTTAAATGGCATAACACAGCTCTGCAGCCCAGACTCCGTCCCACGCTCTGAGCAGTAGCGTTGTATTAGTGACCAGAACTGGACATTTCCTCCAAAAAATTTTACCAGTCAGACAACAGGACAGCTCTCCCTGATGCTGATAGGCAGCATGCCTGGAGACAGCCGTGCTCAGTAACTGTCTTCCAGAAGCAGCTTTCAGGAGACATTTGTAACCATTTAAAATTTCCCCACCCAAGAAGTTTTGCACTTGTCAGTTTACCTTATGCCACAGGTTTTTAATTTAGTTGTACGGGAAGAAACTTTATATGCCTCAAATTTTATATGTTAACGCCAGATGTGAACACACTAGCATGTGTTCCCTCTCCACCATGCTGCACTTCTTGGGAAAGGATGCTGTAACGCTGCAGCTCCAAATACTCAATCAGCAGAACTAGTGGCAGACCTGGAGCCAGAAGCCCCTGTTCCTCGGCGTTTCCCCCAGTGCTCCGGGGAATTCCAACTGGCGAGACAATCTGCTAGCACATACTTCCCAGCTTTCTGAACACGAAATGTCCCTGGATGCAAAAGGATTAAAGACAAAATTTTGATTTGCTAATTATGAAAGTTAATAAGAAAATTGCTGGAGACCATGCACTGTCTATTGCAACATGAGAATGCATTCCAGCTGCTTCAAATGTATTGAGAGAGTGGAGACTATTAATGCAAGCAGCCTTTAAATTAAGGCAGGTGCCAGAATTTTTCAACTACGTAGACCTGAGATGAATGAATGTGAAAAGCTGCAACTTCTTTTGATTATCATTGTTGCACTTTAAATCAATGAGCTCCCTAGTGCATTTTACTGTTGTTGGATTTTTTTCTGAAGTTAAATATTTTTGCAACTCTTATCAGTTATTAAAGTGTAACTCAATACACGATACCTGTGTTTGCCCTCCTGGACTTTCATCAGTCTTCCCAATGCATCCCTTACGACAAGCCATACAACTCCAAACTCCGCTAATATTATAAAGCATAAAAAATAGCATTAATTGCTAATGGTGTTAAAGAGCTTGCACATGTTAAACAATAAGCAATATTTTCTTGTTAGTGTCACTGACAGGACCCTCCTACCCCAAAGCTTCGGCTAGAAGAAATGGCCAGACACGAACTCTGCCTCCCCCAACTCTACCTTTCATTCTCATGTTGATCCTTTAGCAAGAACTGCCCCTGCACATTCAAGGGAAACAAAATGGGTCCTGGGGACAGACAGGATGAGTGCCCAGGCAGAGTGGACATCTCTTCTGGCCTCGCTCTGTATCAGCAGGTACTTTCTACCTGCTTCAGCCTCCAACTTGAAACACTATGAACTAATGCATTTCAGAGCAGAGTCCATCCTTAACAGGACACTTGTGCAATTCAGAAGCACATGCGTGTGCCCCCAACCAGCCTGCTTCGAGCACTCACTCAGCATTATAACCTTGAGCAAAGCGGGGGGAGAAGGGGCCCAGGGCAGCTCGGCATGGTAGTGCAGAAGCCACGAAGGGGCCCATTTCAGTTTGATTTGTTGCGGCACTCTAGATGCAAGATGAAATCTGAGAGATGAAATCTGAGCAATTTCTTGCTTCTCTTCTTTCTGGACAGTATATTAACACTATAAAGAAGGCTGAACAGTGGGGCTTCCCAACTCCATTATTGTCAAGGCCTATTTCAAAGGCAGTGGCTGAAATGCCCAGTGCTGCCTTTGTTGATCCTGGACTCAGGTCTCCTCCATGTTGCACTTCTGTCAAACCACAAGGCTGAGCAAATTTAAAATAAGCTTTCTCCAGAGGGGTGGAGGAGGGGGGAGACGGGAGGAGAACTGCCTGAGCCTACACACAGTGCCCACTACTTTCACACTACTCAAGTTCCTTGTATAAAAGTAGGGAAAGCAGAAACATGGCAACAGATGCCGGTCCCCTTACCTGAAGGCCTGCACCTGACTTTCTACACGCCAGTGTGAAGCCAAGCCATGGTTTGGGCTGTGAGTGCTGCAGATCAACCAACACTGTCATTCTGCTGTACCTGCCACCAACCATTCAGGTCAGACAGAAATACAAGATGCATGGACTCTTTATTTTCCACCTCCAGGAGAGGGTTTATTTGTCCCATGACAAGCTTGTTACAGACCGTTTCAATTCGAATCAACTTGTCAAGAAAAGAAAGTGGAGAAAACGCATTAATTAAACAGCTTTACTCATGCAGAAAAGCTGCCAGCATGAGCATTTTAAATTACCTGGGCACACCTAGTGGATTTGCATTCCCTTGGCACAGCTTTACTCTGGCCCACAAAGCATCATCCACTTCATACTTCCATGTGAGCAAGGAACAAAAGAGACTGACAGCCCAGCACCACCTTCCCCGCTTGGGGGCTAGCTCCCTTTCCGAGGGATTTTGTGTCAGTTTATGCAGAAACCTTACTCCTGCTAGATGCAGGGACAGGAAGTTTGGATTCTTCTATAAAACTAAAGACCAAGGCAAAAAGAGGCCTTCCAGAAACAAAGGAGGTGGAGCTGTGGCCGGCAGGGGGGTAACTGCATGCCATTGTTAAATATTAACATAAAATAAAGCAGTAGAAATGGATGTCCATCAACAGAATTAGAAGGAACTAAGTGAGTTTAAGAACAAAAGGTTTACTTATTTAAATTACAGGAGATGAAAAACAGCTGGGAACGCAATTTATAGCACAAAGTACAAAGCTACAAGACTGTTAAATGCAATTATATTTCAAAGTACTTTTCCCCCTCCATTTTAAACTAAACATGTACAATTATTTTAACTAATATAAAACTAATGACAATGTAGCCTTTAGATGTTCCATCCCTTCCCTCAATCGCTTTCAAATTCAGCTCATCCGTTTACATTAACTGAATAGTTTGATTCCCTCATCCAAATAGAGGTCAGCCTTTCAGATAGGAGACTAAAGCTTGAAGAAAGGAAAACACTATGAGCAGATCTTTATTTTTAAAGATTACCTCTTACTACTGAATCCATGGACCTTCTTGTACTTTCATATTTGTCTTTATCATTTCTCTGCACAAAGGAAGAGTAGAAAAGCAGCTGACTAATTAACTTTACTATTTGTTACATTTGATGTGTACATTTGGTCGTAGCAAGGATGCCTATCAGTAAAGATATTTAAAGATATTGAAAAGTTTGAGGCTTTGGGGTTGCTTTTTTCCCCCCCCCGGCTTAAGGAAAAAAAGCACCAGTGTTCAAAGCGTCTGGGCCACCAAGGCCTGGCACTAAGATGTCAGGGCTGCAAAGGGCCAGGTTTTCAAAACCATCCAGCACTGCCTTTATTGTGCTTCCACTGTTACCTGCAACAAAACTCTCCAGGTGAAAACTCTGCCTTCACCTGAGACGCTGGCTTGTTTTCCGCTACCTCAGAGCTGCAGCTCAGTTCCGCTGAGCTCAGGAGCAGCTGAGTCCAAGTCTCAACCAGCAGCTTCCTCACTGGCTCCACTGAGTCCTGTCCAGTAACGGTATTTTTAATTCCGGGTGTTTCTAGCACTGAACCACATAGCTGGACCCTGCCCTGCAGGGTGCTGAGCCACCTCTGTCTCTTGAAGCTGTCCCTTGTGCCTTACCTGATTAGATTCTTTATTTAGAAGAGGGTGCATTCCACTTCAGCATAATAAAGGGTTTATGGCCATCCAGCAGCGGTGCATCTCTAATGGTCACTGCTGAAAGCCATGGAACATTCAAAATTAGAGCGAAGAGGTTTTCAGAAAAATCAAAATGCTAGCACAATCAACTTTATCCCACTATCAGCTTTTCCAACAAGAATGAAGTTCAGGATCTTAGTCACACATCAATATATTACATTTCTTTAAGTTTCCTTCTATTACAATTTTCACGCTTAAAACACATTCAAGAGCTGAAACCCCTTTGTCTCCATAAAAACCCTTTGATTTCTTTCAAAATGAAATGGCTCACAACTCTGTGCTGCGACAGATTTTTCTTGGTTTAGGTCATCTTTAAAAAAATTGTATTACTTGTTTCAGATGCCAAATAACTGCCAAAGGAAAAAATAAAATCAGTTACTTGGACAGATCTTTTTAAAGTTAGGAACATACTTCAAGTGTTTCAGGGCTGCAACAAGCCCTTGGTTTTGATTCACCTAAAGAAAAAATTACTAATTCACCAAAAAAAGTACCAGTCCATGCTAACAAGCTATACAAAACACATGCACATATAAATTGGTTTATGTTCTTGTTCTGAAAACCGCCTGTACCAGATGTTTCAGAGAAAGACACAAGTCTTGAATTAGACAGATGTGAGATAATCTGCCTCCCACCATGGGTGTCTTCCTAATCCTTTAAAACCTGAAGAAGCAGCTCGAGGCTCTTTCCAAAAACCATTGCAGCAGTTTCTGTTTGCATTAACTATTATTAAAGACAAAGCTAGAAATTACACATTTTAGAAGCCCTGTTTTCAATTACTTATGGTTTTGCAAAATTTTGGACTGAAAGTTTCACACCAGGTACCTTTCTTGGACTAAATTTTTTGTATTCACTTTTGACAACTTCTGCAATAGATGTTAAGGTAGTTTTCATTAAATGGCTTGAGGAATATACATCGTTCCATAAACATTACAACAATTTTTTGCTGACTATCTCAAGGCACAGATAGCTTCCCAACAAAACAGTCCCTTATACTTCAGCAGAGGGATTTTGCTGGTGACAGGGATTTTGCTGTGCCATTTGCTAATTTAAAAGAAATAAAAAGAAGGGAGGGGTGGAAAATCACATTTGGCCAGGTTGTAAATCTCTGGGGAAGAGACACTCAGCATAGTTCTCTTAAAACACCATATGCACAGAGCAGTCTCCAGCCTGGCTCAACAGGGGCCAAGGTAGATTTTCTCTTCCCCTGCTCCCCAGAGCGGCAGGCAGAAAGGCAGAGGCTCAGGATGTCGCCACTCCCAAGATCCCACTGCTTCTGGTACCAGCACAACATGACAGGCAGCGGAAAATACGGGCAGCAAGAACCACATCTGGGAGAGAACAAACCAGGGAGAAACATTGAGTGGGAGAAGTTGGAAGCTGATAACTGCAGATGAGGGACTGATACTGTGGCTAGAACATGGGAGCAAAGCCTGAGGAAGACTCAGGCATGGTACTCATAAGAAGTAAGGAAGCAGTGGCAAGAAGAACCACCGTGTTGTGGTCCTTGAAGGTGACAGAGAACAGAGACAGAATCAGCAAGTGCAGGGTTTGGTACTGATGTAGAGATCATAGGAGAAAGCACAGGACAGGGCTATCACAGGGAAGAACTGGAAGAAATCCAGGATGAAGATGCCATGCCTGGAGAGATAGGGAGTGCAATGAGACCACTTCATTGCAGGGACTGAAATGGAACCAGAGGTTCCTCCATCAACAAATCTGTCGTATCCCTAAAAGGTTTCAGTCCTCCTCAACCAGTTCACACAGGCATTTGCATGTTCTTCTGCTGGTTCTACTACAACTACAGGAAAGGCATATGAAATCTGTCAGGACACTGAAGTTTTGATTACTACAAAGTTGCAACACTGATACAGATGTATCCGGGGGGGGGGGCCGCGCGCAGAGGGAAGAGCCTGATCACCTAAAAAATACTGCAGTGTCTTGTGCAGCAGTCATGTCAGCACTAGACCCACAGTTCCAACATCAGTGTTTATCTCTTCACTTCCATACAAACAACAATAGATTATTTTTTTTTCCTCTTTGCAGTTAATCTAGGTGTTTCATTCAATACCAAGATTGCAACAGGGTTCGCTTCCATCCAGCTTCTGGTGGCTATGGGCTCCACAGATGAACACTACACCACACCCACTGCTAGAGGGAACGATTGGTCAGACAAGGGGACAGGCAGCGAGGACCACGTTTCACAAGCACAGCTTGTTTACACACACGCTTTTACTGGCTTAACACAATTTGCAATCTTAAATCATTTCAGCGAACAAAAGCAAAAGGCTAAACAAACAATGTTTTTATTTAAAGTAAGTCTTACTTGGGCTTATCTTAAACAGATTAGGAACAGGTTAAATTTAAGATCTCTGCTGGACCATTCTGCACTGTATTTTGATTTAAAAGTGAAAATACGCATGTAGGCAATCCACAAGCAAGACAGTTTTTGCCAGCATACTTCAGTAAAGAAGGCCAGATGCTCAGATGCTGAAGTACCCTCCTTTCCTAACATTTAGCTGCAAACAAGATGTGGACAACATAAGGAGGTGCAAAAATAGTTATCAGTGTCCTGACAAAAGAAAAGGGAAAAAAATAGTCTTGTTCCCAGGAGATTACTATCAGAAGAGAAGCCTTGTTAAGACATTGTTAATTTTGCAAAATGAACTATAAAGTATTCAGTATAATAATTCCAAATATACTGTGCTCAACAGAAAGGAGAGGTTTTTTTAAAGGATGCATTATCTTTGCTTTTCATTGGGTTTGTTTGAATATTAATTTGTTTTTCCAAGTTGTAGCTCTACAAAAGTTTTTCATGTCTGAAAGTCAGAATTGACAGCATGAACATATGAAAAAGTCTTTAAAGGGCTGGAGTCTTCCTGTATTTCCCTGCTATAGTCTATACACCACAGAGACAGCAAAAATCTCACCAAAACCAGGAAGGCTTTAATAATAAATAAAAGCTTTCCTGTCACTGGAAAATATTTTCACCACAAAAAGTAATGCATTTTTAATTATAACCTTGAGCATCTCTTCAACATGGGGATGTTTGCCTTTTAGTGAAGCCCTAGCACAGATGCACTGCTCACAGGGTGACCTCATCCACTCAAGCACGGGGGAAACATCACCAAAGCAAGCTTCATCTTACAGCAGTTGCAGCATGCCTCTCATGACTGGGATTTCATCAGTGTAGGTAAAGCAGGTAGTAAAGTTCAAAATTCAGAGATGGTCTTTGCATACGCACAAAAAAAAAAGGTTGATTTTGATTCGTTTGGACAGGGAAGCAGCCATTTTACCCTATCTACCCCTAACCTGACGAGTTCTTCACAAGACCGGGTGGAACATCTGGGGTTTGTATCCTTTCTAAAGGACTTTTTAAGCACAGAGTCAAAAGAAAGCAATACACCGAAATGGGAAAGACAACTTCATACAAGATCCGCAGGCACTGGTGCTGAGGGCAGGCACAGCAATGATGGGGGCACAGGCACAAGAGCACAAACTGCACACTGTCTCACTGCTGGGCCACCAAACCCCTCATAAATCCTCCTCCCAGAACAATGAGAAAGGATGTGATGGGAAGGATCAGTCCATATGGTGTCAGACCTTGGTTATCCATCTCGGACAACCACCAACCTTGGCACTGATAAGGCTATTGTCAAATTGTGTCGGGCGATCACGCTAAGTGTGAGCATGATCCTTGGGTGAATTACCCAGGAAAGAAAGATGGTTTAAGTGTTTCCAAAAATGATGCAGACTCCACTGACTAAAGCTGAGCTGGGTTCTCTGAATTACACACCAACCTTTTCATATACCTTCTTTCAGGTGTGTGCTTTTTGGGTTTGGTTTGTTGGGGTTTTTTTGGGTGGGGGGTGGGGCTGGGTACCTTTTAAAGCTTTTTGCTGATTTTCCACTCTGTTGCATCAAAAAAACCTTGCAAACACTGTTACAGACCACAGCGAATCATCTGCAAGTTATAAAACATTTAAAAGCTTTACATTTAACCTATCTATTGGCAATAAAACATACTCCAACAAAAATGCATTATTTGAGACAGATGTTTGAAATATGAATGAATGTTTGAATATTCAGTTTTAAATACTCATGATAAAAGAAGCTGCAGAGACATGCCATTGATCTAATACTTGTTTGCACATTCCTTAGGGCTATGCATGAAACATAATGGGATTTCTATGTTCCTAAACAACAAAAGGTGTAAAAATGCCTTTTGAGTTGCAAACTTTGTTCATTTATTTCTGTGGCAAAAGAATGCAAATCTTAAGTCATTTTTTGTGCACTGACACCAGGTCTCTCTCTCACAAAAAGTTCCTTAAAGAAACAAGAAGAGAGTTCAGAATAAAGTCATGCTTCCTCCCCCCACCATGTCCCTTAAAAAAAAAAAACACACAGAAAAAAAAACCAACAAAAACAAAAAAAGAGAGAGAAGGAAATTTCACTTAACTCAATTGTACCTGCCAGCTAAAAGCAAAGGCTACTTAAGTGAGTGAGTCTAAGCTATTAGGCACGTATGTCATTAATAAGAAGGGGTTTGCAAGATACAAGTGAAACATTTGTTTCCGTACGGTTAAGCCTTCAATGTATCTACCGCATGCATTTCTGCCCCAGCCCTATAGTTTAGTGACAGAACCTGTTTACAAACACAAATGGCAAAACAACTCTACATTAAGGCATAGGATGGTACCTTATAAACATGAGCAAGAAGTTACTCTGTTACAAAGTAACATTCCCTGTTAATCCCTCTAATTTTGCTTTTTCAATCTTTTATTTGTAGAGTGGAAGGCAAGATTTATTTATTTTTTTTACTATAAAATTGCAGATATTTAAAATTAATACTAAATCAGGAAATGAAAGAATGGGGTGCTGGGATGCATTTCCAAGGAAGAGTGTAGGGAAACAGTGTTAATGTCAGAGTCAATCCTTGAGCTATGAATAACTTAACTTCAAAGCTGATGCTACTGTCTGACTGAGCACCCTACGTCTTCAAGGAAGATAAAGCCACGTATGTAGTCAAACCAATGTTTAATTCAGATTACGCAGAACAATACAGAAACTTGACTGGAGCCAATTAAACTAAGCTTTCACTGACTGATAAAAATGCCATTTTGCATCCTTTCTGTGCACAGCAAGGAGCAGTTTGAGAGTGTTAACGGTTCCGAACCCACATTTATCGACCTAAGACGTTTTTGTACTTAACACATCAATACCGGGTTTTCAATTACGACATTTTACATTCACCTTTCAAAATGGGAAGCACTTTTACTTCCACCAGGGACAAACCCTCATAACCCTGTAAGGACCAGGCAGAAGTACAGAAAGTATTTTCTACCAAAAATATAGTTTCTGTGGGAAATCACTAAAAAAAAGTTTGGGAAATGCAAGATACATTGCTCAGGCACTGTTCATACATCAACTACATTTCTCCTAACTGTCTCACTACTGTAATTCAAAAAATGTAGGCAAATCCAGGCCCTGTTGCTGCCCATGGCCAGACTCTATAATCACACACCCACCAACAAATCTACGATGTCTCATGGGAGACAGTCTGGCCCAGGGCCCCACCATACATGAAGAACAAGGACCGTTGTCTCCCAACTCATGTCCCTGTAGAGTAATACACCGCAAGCAGCAGCGCTTAATAGCTGAGCTGCCCAGAAAAAAACTCCCAAACATTTTAGGTTTAGAAAAACGTAATGAAACATTTCAAAGATTTCAAAATTAAGTACTCTGAGTCATGGATTTTCAGAATAACAGTTACTAGCACTATTGGCAGTGAATACAAAAGTATCCAAATCCAAGAACTGACAGTTAACCTAGATTAAACCTTTTGGGATCTGATTC
The DNA here is from genome assembly GCA_013399095.1 of Psophia crepitans. Lineage (NCBI taxonomy): Eukaryota > Metazoa > Chordata > Aves > Gruiformes > Psophiidae > Psophia > Psophia crepitans. Next base: position 463,742 of record VWZZ01001813.1, read on the forward strand.
CATGATAACCAAATTGTACAGGTAACCCATGGGCGTCTATAAAAGACTACAAATCACCACAGTTGTGCACCAAGATAGGCTGGTCACAAAGCAATCAGGTGGAAGCTTGAAAAGAAGCACCTTCATCCCTGCAGAAAGAAGCCAGAAGATTACACTATGGGTTATGTTCAGCTGCAAGTCTTCCACAAAGCCCTGTTTCTAAAGGGCTGGTCCCAGTGTTCCTCCTCAGTTCCTTCAGGAGTTAGTTTCTCTGTGCCTTAAACCCCCACCTGTAAAATAAAAGCAACTTTTATTGTTACGCATTACCTACCTGTCTATACAAATACAAGCTCTTTGGGGTAAAAGAACTGTAGATAAGGCCTCACATTGGGGTTATGGTCTTTAACAATAACAAACACAAATAAAAATTGTGTGTATAGGAAGTAGTGAAAGAGTGTGAGCAACCTTTGGAAGGAAGCAGAAGTATGAGAACAGCTGCATTACCTTAAGTCTAAACTTTGCCATTGCTATCAGACAAATGGCATGCAAGCAATCTTTACTGCCAGCAGTAAACTTCACCAATAGGCAGCCAGAAGCAGAGGAAAGAACAACTGAGCTACTTTCCAAGAAATTCTGTGATTTTCCAGCTAACCATGCAGCTGTAAAACTGAAGAGTCCAGGCTGATTTATGTAATAAGAGAAAGCCAATATTATAGACAGTCAACATACTTCAAAACACAGCGGTGTACTTTCATTGGTATTTCTTCTCCTCCTTCCTTCACCCTCATCTTCATTTTATTACAACTTAAAATCCACACTGCTGACATAGTTTCCAGGGGGAAGGTCTGTGCTGGCCACCCCTCATTCTTCTGCCACATACAGCACCCGGCCGTGCAGATGCCCCAGTCCTCTCTCGTTGGCACACACAAGTCAGGAGAGATTAACAAAGAGGAGAGTAGGGTTTCTTAAGAGCTCTTCATAATGGACAGTGTCTGACTCTATATGGAAGGATAAAAGGAGAGCGATAAACTCTGTTGTTGTCAAGAAAGAGAAGAGCACTTAAAAAGCCTTTCAAATAAGCAATTTCCCCTCTCATCAGTATCCTCTTGACTGGTAAGCTCTTTCTTTTGTCTCTTACCTTGAATGGTCATCAGCAATGCATGATTAGCCAAGGGGCATCAGCTGTAAGACTAACAACACAGGCCAGCTGGCACTACTGCGGCACAGAAAGGAAAGGCCACTCTCCTAAAGACCTATCTATCTACTTCGTGGAGAAGGAAAAAGCAAAGCATGACAGCTTCATTTGCCTTGCCTGTTTTGGCAAAGGGTATAGCATTTGTCATCTCCCATATTAGGCTGACTTAGCATCCCATCTCTGAAACGAATCAGGATTGAATGTGCAGGTGCCAGGAACATCACTGCCAAACAAGTTTCCACCCTACATCCATGAGGTGGTTTCTGCTTGTATCCCGAAGGGTGAGGGTCAGTAGCTGTTCCGCTCTCTGCATGCTTCCTGTCCTATCCTCAAACAGCTGCACTTCAACCAAGACATTTATTCTTTGTAAAGTGCATTTTACCTTCTGGTCACATTTGTCTTGTGCTTCAACTAACTGGCACATGCCTAACAGCAACCTCAGAGCTTGACGCTGAGTCAGAAATGTCACAGCCAAAATGGAACAATTTTATTCTTTCAAAAGATTTGGTTTCTCATTAGGAATATTTCATCTGTTTTACTTTAATATTGCTGTTTAACCTGGGTGCATGATCAAAGGCTTTCCAGAGCTGCTGTTAGCTATGCAGAGACTAAATCACTTCTTCACTAATCCAACTCCATCCAAGTATGGAGCAAGAAACAGAGTCACAGCTGAGCATTTTTCATGACAAATCAGAAATTTGCAGTAGTCTTGTGCATAAGCACCCATCTTCCAACCACCAGAAGACAATGCAGAGCACCTCTCTGCCCGACACCCAACCAGTATATTTTTAGCTATGTAACAACTTTCATGCAAGACTGTTCAGACATATAGCTGGCTCCAGTTTAGTCTTACATTGCCAAGCAAACTCTTTCTCCAGCCAAAAGATATAAGGTTAATATACGGCTTCGTGAATTGAGGTTTTTTAAAAAGTAATCTCGAATCTGCTGCAGCAGTTTTAGCCAGGGCAATTCGCTTGCCTCCAGCAAAGCTTTGCCTTATTTTGAGGAAGCTGAAGGAGAGAGAGATGGAAATGAAGAGCATGAATGTGTTTTTCTGGACTTCAGAAGATCTAACACCAACAGACCAAACATGTTAACAGAACTACTGTACAGACTCATACAATGCCAGTAGAATAGACTTCTGACCATCGAACACCTCGGAAAAGATTGGGAGGGGAAAAAAAAAATTGACACTACCAGACTGCACACCCCATCTGAGACATGTGAAGTGATCTGCAGAAGTGCTGAGCACTCTGAGAGGCCAGTGAGACCAGCAAGGCCTCTGCCCTGAACATACGAAGAATATAAGTGACTCTGCAGTCATACACATTCTGTAAATTGGACTTCCCCACAAGTTAACATCATCTCCACTCCTCAGTTTTGCCACAGGGTCTGTGTTACCATCCCAGCTCAGTGTTGTCATGAATGTCCTTGCAAAGTGCTTACAAGCCAGAAGAATTTCAAAAGAAAAAAAATGAGTAACTCTGTCCACAGTCCAGGGTTTGTGTGGCACACTGTGCTTACACAGTCCATGTATACCAATCAGATAAAGAAACCTGGCACACGAGCCTTGCTCATACACGCAAGGGGACTCACTGACAGTTGCATACGCAGACTTCACTAGTTGCCTTGATGCAAGCCAAACACTTGATTTACATTGGACACTGTCTTTGATACTGCCTCAATAGGGTCGGCAAATGCTCTGAGAGCTGCCAAGCTGTTGAGCTTCCTCAGTTCAAAGAGCTGAGGGCTTTCTGCACGTACAGCTATGCACAAAGGCACTATTTTCCTCAGTTTTACACCAGGAGCTAATTCTGATGACCAGTGTGTTACCAGGTTATTTCTCCAAGGGCCAGACTTCCCTCTCTCACAAGTCTTAGAAGTTAGAATGAAGTTTTAACTGGAACGAAGCTTGTTACTGTCAATACTACCCAAACTTCAGTGAGATTCTCCATTTCAAGAGCACCTTTGAGAGAATGCACTTTGTAAAATGAAGGGTGTTCGTTGGTCCAAAACCCAGGAAAGAAAATGTACACAGTTACTTCAGTTCATGCCTTTGCTTCAGACATTTATAAGGTTTTATGCGCTCAGAAACCAAATTGCCTTTTCCATGAAAAGTTCTCCATGTCTTTATCGGTACTTTCACAAGCCATAACTTCCAAAAGTTGTTTTTCCAAGTTACACAGATACTAACCGCAATTACTCATCATTTGTACTCTCACAAAGCCCACAGTGCCATAGGTTATGTGCAGAGCACCACAAAGTCAGAGAAGAGGAGACCCTTCCCCTTTCCACTGACTTCTCTTTCCAGTAATATGGTGGGTTACAAACAAGGTGGTCTTTCCATCAGGCATCGGGCAGAAGTATAATCATGATCCTGAACGTCCCAAGCTCCTACTGACTTCAGTCATCGTTTGCATGCTCAGGTCAGAAAAAGTATTAATCTTGTCCTTTGAAGTCTATGCTCAGGTGCTACACACCACAGCTCCCCATTTCCTTAACCAACCCCAGAAGGCCAGCAGTTCAGGACAGACACTTCACTCTAACAAACACTAATTTTCAAAGATATGTTGCTGGGGGAAGGGAACTAAAGGAACAGTAAATTTTGTTTAGAAAACAAGAAAGGAGCACACAGAGTTTAAGTAAAACAAAGCGGAAATTAATACAGTCTGTTACTTTTTGTGTGTGGTCATTTTTCTAAAGAAAAAACGTTATCCGGACAAGTCTCTGAGCAACAATGACCTAACAAAGACATCAGATATTGCACCATTTGCACAACTAATTACACATCATTTAGATATTTGTCATCCTTCTGAAGGCATCACAAGGGAGTCTTCACTTTTTGAGCACATGCAACTCCCATTAACATTAATGAGAGCTACTCTCACATACAGGATGGACAGCAGATCTCTCGAGAATCTCTGCGTTCATCACACAATTCTGTTCTTTCCTGAGACAAGGTAACAAAGTCAGATCCTAAATCAAGGAGGCTTCAGTCACTGAACCACAATGCCTGACTCTCAGCATTTGTCATCACTTACTGCTCCCTCAACTCCTTACGAAACATTACTGTGGTGCTACTCGTCATGCCCTTGAACAGCACACCTCTGTCTCCAACTTGGCCTAGAGCTGGTCTTGCTCTGGCTTACACCAGGCAAACCCACATTCCCTCCATATTGAAAGTGAGTGAGAATCACTTACTGGGGATCCTGTTTCTCCAATTCAAATTAGTGGATCAGATCCAGATTTTCAGATTCTAGTTTTTACCTTGGACCTTTCAAATGTAGTGTCCACTAACAAATACAGCACCGCAGCCAGCTGGTTTTGCCAGCAATTTCTGTTATGTCAATCAACCTCTCTGGTGTTACTGCCTTCAGGACTGACATATGCAAAGGAGAGCAGAAGTGCTAACGCTTCTCCACACAAGTGTGGCAGCCACATCACACTGAGACAGTACTAGCAGGTATCTTAACCCCTCCTTTTCCACCTCTTCAGCCCTGTCACAACTCTAGAGTACTAAAACTGCTCATCTCAGCTATGCCAGTGAGGAAAATACATTTCCATGTGTTCTACACAAGCCTCTTCCTGCTTATATTTCAGCAGGAGCTCCAAGAGAAGGAAGATGATGGTCTCACTACCAGAACAGAGGAGTGGCCACCATCAGGGGCTTTGAGCTCTATACCCAGTTTTCCTGTTCGGAAGGAAACCTTTTTTCATTGGTGTCTTAACATCCAAAACAGTGACCACACTACTTCTCAATCCTTTATAGAATGCCAAGAAGGTAGCCAGTCTTTGTGAAGGGCATTTAAAAGAGCAGAAGTGCTTGTTATCCTTGTGTGTCTATGCTAGGCCTTTTTTCCTATCCCTTACAATGCCTCTCCAGTCCCTTGCTTTTATTTCACCCAAATCCCTGTGGCTCCAGCTCACACCAGTGAGGCTGATGGGGAGCACTCCCCCCCCAGCAAGCAAGTCCACCAGTAAAATTCATAGGGCTTAACCAAATAAATAGAACTTCAATTGCAAGTGAGACACTTCAAAGTCACTATGTTTTAAATAGTAGCGTAAGTTACAGCCCGAAACTCACAAGCTATTATAAAATTATCACACTTGATTTTCACTTTTATTAGCAGGCTCTGTGCTCAGTAGATAGAACCAGCAGTGACTTCCATGGCTGCAGCTCCCTGCCCAAACTAGATGGCTCCCTACAAATGCCTCCTGTGATGTGCAGCACTGTTTCATGCCCTAAGAAATCCTTCACTTACATAAAATGCTAATCTAAATATATCACTTTATGACCAACAATGGTTGATAAATTGTGTTTCCTTTATTTGTACCACTCCATAGTCATTATGAGACTTGGTAAAGAACTTTCTCCAGAGCAGTTAAACCAGATCTAAGCTGTTTCATAGTGCTGATTCAGCTTGCTGGTAGTTTATCGCTCAGGAAAACACAATTGCGTAACCTAAGAAAATATTACAGGACGCTCCAAAGAGTAGGAGAAGCAACATTTTAAAAAAAAACAAAAAAAAACTACTTAGCTTCTCTTTTACTAGTTATCACAAAAGCAGAGCTTACCTTTAAAAAAAACAAATTAAAAGATATTATTTCAGAAAAAAACCCCAGCTTCCAAGATCACGATGCCATATTAAATTCTTTCCCAAGCCCAATAAACTATAACTTATAAAACTTATAAAATCTTTACTAGACTCTTGACAGCTCCACATGTGTCTGTGGCAAGAAGAATGGAACCTTTTGCTAAACATCTGCTAAATCTTGCATCTTGGCTAGAATGACTCTACCCGATAGCAACACACTGTCTAACGCTTGCTGACTGCGGTCTGGGACTGTGATGGAATCTGTCTTTCTGCATGAAAACACCACGCTGCTTTGCCATGGTGCTTTATCATAGCCTGTATTCACAGCAGCCATTTCCAGTAATATTGCATAATGGCACATCGCTTAGGGCAGTTGCGCTTCAACAGTGGCACATTGTTCATCACGGGCTGAAATCATACAGCTGCCAGCTACGTTTTCAAAGGGGATGCACACACAGCGTCTCCGTTTGTACACACTGCTCCGGAAGTTAGGAGTCCAGCAGCTTTGTTTGTGAGCAGTCAGGGTACAAATCTAGAGGATAGCTTAAAAACAGCTAGTAAGTTCAGCCAAAGAAATTTCTGAGAACAGTCAGAGAAGTTAGAGAAAATAAATTTGCTCATTTGTGCAACATATCCGAGAGATTCCTCTATGGAGTATATTTAACAATATTCTCTCATTCTACAGAACGGTGACTTCTAGTTTTACAGGACAGATCAAGATGTGTATGTTAAGTCCTACCCATATATAACCAAGTATTCTGAAAAACTAGTGAGTCTCATGTTTCTAAGCTCACGCTGTCCTGCCATTAATTGAAACACAGAAGACACTCAAATAGGGACAGTATCCCCACATCTTTCAGGGAGCACTCACATCTGCTTCAGAGGCGTTTTGCAATGGACAGTGCTAGAAACAAGGTACATGGCTAGTGCCAACTTAGGCCTAGTCTAGCACAACAATTAAACATTTCCTATTTGATCCTCTACGAAAGAACTTTAAGAATCTTTCCTTGACACAATTGGCATTTTCCTAATTTCCTAATTTGAAGTCATCCTATGGCTCTTGATAAACCTTGATCAAAAGGACTCAAGTGTCTTGTATTAATACTAGTTGGAGTATATTGCTAAAACAATTCAAAATACAGAATTTACAAAAGCTTCACGTGATTAGGCTCAGAGCAGCTTTTCAGCTTGAAGGAGAAGCTAACAGTCTCGCATTATCCTGCAGAGATGCAGAGCAAAAATCAGACAGTTTCATAACCCACTGAGTTTAGTTTCAAAGCACCAGACTGCATAGCACAAGAAACAGTTCTGCTGAAAGACAGCTTTGCCCATCTATACCGTTTAGATCTGCTGGTCTATGATTTAGATGTGGAAAGAAGTTGTATGCCTACAGATCAGCTGAATTTCCCGTTCTTTAATGATGTGATCCCTCTAGCTCAGTTCTGCTTCCTATTTTGAGATGCTTACAAACCCAAATACTGTTTTGAAGTCAGCTATGCCACAAGAAACTTCCCACAGAGCAGCATTTTGCCATTTAATACTTTTGGTTTTTTTAAATATTTTTCTTCCTGACAGTCCACCCAATGCTGCTTGAGGTGTTTCCCCCCATTGCACCTCTGCACAGCCAGACCACTCTGTAGATAATTCTCATGGGTTTGACTGATTTTTGACAATCATTTCTTCCTCCCTATTGTAAAACCTTTGTTTTCTGAGGCTGTAACACTGGGGAAAAAAAAAATTATCTAACCCAAGTAGTTTACCTTTGAGTAAAGCAATGCTCAATACATTCTTTCTGGCTTGCTCTTCAGCATGTGGTACATCATAAGGCATGATATCCAGAAGTTTTTCTTGCTGTATATCACAAGTACTTCCCCTTATCGGAATGGATTCTTTGAAACAGATCAGTCATCTTGACCACCTACTCAAGGAGACCTTTCAAAAAAATGTGCGCTGCACCACTACATTTATTCCACACACCTCCCTCTTCTCAGATGGCAAAAGGATAGAAAGACAAAAAAGCATATCTGCATTATTACAAGACAAAAAAGTATCTCTCACATCTGAAAAAGAAAATGCTATAGCAATCTGGGAATTCCGTTGCATTGGAAGATGAAAGATAAATCGTGTTATGTGAATGTTGCACATGTTGTTGTTATTATCTCCAAGTGGAGGACCCCATTGTGCTAAATACTACACACGCTCAAAATAACAGGCAGTTCCCGCCCCAGAGGCCTCATAACCTAAAGATAAAAGCAGTATTGTTGTCCCCTTTTTATAAAGGGGAAGTGAGACACCAGAAGATTCAGTGAGTCGAACGAGTTACTCAATGAAATGGCAGATCTGGGAATTGAACCCAGATTCAAGTCTCCATCCCATGATTTAATCCACACATCATTGCTCAAAATCATTTTGAGTTAGGCAGCAACATCTAAGCTTTCAAATTGGTAACCATGATTATTTCTACTTATTTAATGAGGAAGCAAAGTACTTGATCTATTGTTCACTTCCCCATTCATTTTAGATTCCTGTAAGATTCATATTTAAGTATATGTCCAAAGGATACCACACAGTCACAAAGAAATAATTTGTATTCATTTCACAGTCAATTCCTATGACACACTGAGTCCATTTGTAAGTGGAATACTTTAGCCTTACCTTCATATTTAATTTTGTAGGCCAGTGCAAAGGATTAATTTGAAAATATTTATGCTGTTTCTAAACATGGGACATGGTTATAAGATAGTGCAAGAGCTTCTAGCTGACGGAACACAGGAGAGGGGAGAAGGCTCAAAAATATCACATATTAAAAAATAATGCAAAACAGCAATCTGAAGATGCTTGATAGATGAACAAAGAGAAGTTTCTGCAGGAGGCATGGCGGTTAAGGAGAAAGAAGATGGAAAGAAGACACAAAGGGCAGTCAACAACAAATTCAGCAGGAAGAAGAAAGCAGAGCAGGCCTGGTCTGAGCTGCGAAGGGCATGGGAAGTGAGGATACAAATACTTGAAAGTTGTTCTTGATAATTTACATTCCGTAAGTCCAAGTTTAATTGTGGATTGCCATGTAATTACTACCAAATGGGGAAAGAATCCCTTTCCAAAAGGGTCCAAATGAAAGGCTAAATTGTAAAGAATAACGGACTACGATGGGGCTGGGTGTCTCGGGACAGCCCTGATGAGGGAATACAAAGGCTTCTGCTTCCATGTGACTGTTTGAAGTGTTACTTAAGGCAGGAGAGCTCAAAAACAACCTGCCTGCTGAGGGCAAGCACCGGACCAGGACTACACAACACTTACTGCTCCAAGAAACAAGAGTGCCCAAAAAAGGAGGCTTTGCTAAAGAAAAAGATGAGTCAAAGGACTGGCCTACTAAAAACAAATTAGTTACATATTCAAATTCAGAGAGCACTGACATTTGTCTTTAAACAGGTACTTAAAAAAAAATCACATGCAAGTGCATGCAGCAGCAGTATCATGCTTCACAGGTGGTCACAACTTAGAAAAAAATATTACAACCATTGGGAATAGGAGCAATTAAGTTGCCCACGAGTGTGACATTAAGAACAGAGTTGCTCAAAATTTTCTGAAAAATCAAGGCAGTATAAGTCAAGTACCTAAAAATAGAGATAAACTAATGGCTATCCCAGTCAGCAGCTTCAAATTCCTGCTTCATTTCACCATATGAAATAAGTTGTGAAAACACACACTTAATAAGCTACTTGAACATTCGTCCATTTAATATCTGAACCCAAACCAGTATTTCCAGAGTCTTGAAAATGTTTTCTTCTCTTGGCAAATTAGAGACAAAAGTACTCTAAGACTTAAAAGAAATTGAGGAGGGATACAAGTTCTTTGGAGATGCACAGATCAATACTAGAATTTTTAACCCTAAAAATGATGCGAGAGCAAACTTACTAATGTAGAGCAGCTGAGGAGATGTACACTGTGAAACTGCGACCTTTAGAAGAGTTAACCTTCAGCCTAATAGAAAAGTTGAGGTGGAAGAAGATATTTGCCCAGCAACAAGGCTAGACAGGAAGCTGCACCCTGGGGAACCGTGAAGTTTGTGCAGGACAAAAAACAAAAACTAATAATGAAGTTCAGACACTTTGGGACGGAGGGAGAGTGATACAGTCTCGCCAAACTGGATGGCTCTACTAAAGCTGGAAAATGGCCTTTCTTACAATCCAAGAGTTGCCTGAATTGCAGCAAGTTCTTCCAATGATTGTAAAGAAAATATTTGCAGATAGAATTCTACTTCTGTCCAATGGGCTTTACATACCTTCATGACAGCAATCAAATTTAATTTGTTCTCAATATGCAATCAGAGGTTTGGTTTTGGCCATGTTTTAAGAGAACTAGTCATAAAAGGTTAGAAGTATAGAGGAGGGAGCAGAAGACCAGACTGCTACTGTATTAACCTGGAGGTCACCATAGTGATCGGAGCAAAAAGCTAACCATGTTTGAGAAAACACTGGCTACAACTCTTCAGAGAACCGATTTTTATTCATCCCTCTGGAGCAGAGACTGAGAAGTGCTTTCCACTGCTGCTCTTGAGACCTCATGGAGTAAGGACCAAATAAGCTGACACCAGAAACTAAATTTACACTGTACATTTGGAAGTGCATGTAAGTAGACTGCTCTTTTCACTGGTGGCAGTAAGCCATTCTCCTAGCCTAGTTATGATCACTGAGTTTTAAGTCACTGAGCTCTATGAACTCCTATGGATTTCTGTCTTGAAAGAGTGCACTTATTTCCTCTTTTTTAGGCAGAAAAAAATATAGGGCTACATAATGGTACTAGACACTGTATTTGGCAAATTGGGAAAAGTAAAACTATGTTGGATTACTGAAGCTGTACTGGAAAATTTCCCTATTTATGTCTGACATTTCAACTTGGTCAGTTCTGACAGCTGTCTGGCTTTTCAGCAAGAAACCCTAAAACAAATATTTTCAAGCACTACCTCAAGAAAATTAAGTTTGCAGAGTTGCTTTGGACAGGCCTTTTTTTTAAATAAAAAAAACCCCACAACCCCAAGAATTCTAATATACATTTGTTTTTTCCTCCTCAAAGAATAGAATATTTTCTTGTTAAAGAGCTTCAAAGACTAGCAAACATTTTTCTGAGAAATTCAAGTTACTCTAGAGAGTACTTCTGGAAACCTCATTTTTTCTATGCAAACTTTCATCCAGTATTAGCATCCCCGTATAGTGATCTTAGTCCTCCACTGAACGAAAGTACACACAAAAATTTTTGCCAATATATTCCCTTTCTCCAGGGAATGCCACACCAGCTCAGAGCCTGCCTTCGTTGCTGTGTTACTTCAGTTATTATCTGGATAGCAACATGTAAGTCTTCAATTACTAAGTCTGAGAGAAAGATCACTCATCTCTCTCAATCTTCTCCTTGGTAATATATCATCTACTGCTTGGGAGGAAAAAATAAGAGAAACATTGTATTCTCTCAGGAAAAGTCAGATCTGGGACACTACACTAGGAAAAAATAATTGGTCCCATTATCATCATTGTCTCTAGCTTTACACTTAAGGGAGAAATATGTCTGAATAGCTGGTTACATCAGCAATGCAGATAGAGAAGAAATTCCCACAGTGTGAGTAAGTCTTCACACACTTAGAGAACGTGACCACACACAATACACATTACAGTGGATAAGAACAAAGCAACCTCAGGAAGTGTCCCTGATTGTTTTCGGCTGATTAAGGACATATGCCAACAAGCCTCTAGTTGTTCAGGGAAGCTTTGCAACTTGGGTAGGTCAAATTTACATAATGCAATTAAAGATATCAAACAGTTTGGGTCTACATAAAACTTGCATTGAGAACAATGTAAGGTGCAAGTTTAAGACAATTTTGTTGTTTCGGACAAGTTCAACCAAGGGACAGCTTTATCTTTCAAGTCAAAAGAGCAGGGCAGAGATTAAAAGTCAGCTTAGCTAATGTAAATAGCCAATTTACATTAACGTCAGCCATTTGTTTCAGAATCAAAATGCACACAGACTTCAAGCAGTAACAGCAGTTTTAGAAACCAGCATTAAGCTGGCATGAACCATCAGGCCTTTGAACAAAGACACTGCCTTTTTTCAAAAGTCACTGTGCAAAGACCTAAAGCTTTTTGAATAAAATAAACCTCCAAAAGCTACCCTGAAGTTAGCAGGAATTTGCCAGGTTGTTGCTATTATCAGCAGAGCAGCCAGAAGCGCCAGTACCAGGTGTTGAGCAGGAACAGTCTTCGCCAGCCCCAACAGCTTCCACCAAGCTACGCAGCAGGGTGAGACACTCACTCCTTTGGGCATCACTGATGCTGGTATCACCTGCAAGCTCAACAACAGGGGAAGTTTTAATTTTGAGTTAACCAGCTGCCAGCATCACCTCAGTGTTGGGCCAACAGTGCCAAGTGAGGCTTTGAGACAAGGATAGCTCACTTCTCTCCTCCTTCCCCAAGTCAGCCAGCCTAATAAAAAGGTATTAAAGTTTCCCTACAAATCATTCAGACTTCTGTAGAGAAGCATTAAAAAAAAGCCACAGTAGTTTGTTTTTTTTTAAAAGATAAACTAAACATAGTACTTGGAGAAAAATGTAAAGCTTCCTGTAAATTAAACTGAACCTTTTTACATAATAGATCGCTCACAGCTATTTGTAAGGAAGTGACAAAGCTGCAGCAGATCTTAAGATATTGTAGGGAGGTTCACAAATGCACTTATGTAAATATTTTCTGACAACTCAGCTGCTACTGAAAACATTTTTGAAGTTATCAAAAAGAATTTAAAGCATTTTCCAGTCTAGTCATTAACTCTTTATTTGCAAAAAGGTGCCACCAGAACTGTTAAGCAAAATGATCCCTTCTGCAGAAGGCACAAGGCCAGGCAGCAGTGCTTCTAAACGTGCCACCAAAACCTGACCTCCAGCACTGCTGTCAGAGGACATTCCACTATCAGCTTGTTGTCCCAGGCCAACAGGAAGCAGGTTCTCCCATTCAGAGCGATCATGCTCCACAGACCACTTTCAGTTGATATACAACACCAGACCAGAAGCACTCTTGCACAGGGAGCTGATCGGGCAGCTACGCCAGGGCAGGTTTCCTAGTCGTTAGGCTGCCAGATCTAACACTGTGCTAATTTAGCCAATGCAGTTGTGTTGTATGGTGAGAGAGGAACAGTCAGAGCCTTGCCACGCTCAGCTTTAGCAACCTGAAAGAAGAGAGACAGAACACTTTACTCTGAAACCATTATCTATTTCTTGGCATTACAAGTAGAAATGCTACATGACCTGGCACTGGTCCGTTAGCATATGTAGTTTATCTACTGTCACATAGGCATTGCCATTTAGCTGCAGTTTCTTTTAGAGCTTATTTTTCTCTCCAGACAGTTAAATTGCATCTTTTTTTTTTTTTAGTATGTGCTTAACAGTAAAAAAAGACATCTACTAAGTGAAGACTATACAAATTCGAGACAATTAAGAGCAGCCCATTAATTATTTGTTAGGTCTCTAGAAATCTCTTGGGAATCACTAGTGGACACACCTGATCCTGTTAGATTCCATATTCGGGTCTCAGATTTGAGACAAAAAGCTTTGTGAAGACATGTCTCAGACAGCTTTCCCTACTGGGTACTTATGCAAGCCACTTCAAGCATGCAAGACATAAGGCATTACTGCTAAGGTCAGCAAGAATTCATATGACTAAAAGGAGCTTCGCTATAGTTCTGTTTCAGATGGTACAACAACGTGGTGCTTGAGGCTTGATACCAATTGCCTGGGTTTTGCCCAAACAGCACACCCTTGGCAGGGTGGGGGTGGTAAGGGCAAAGGCTAGAACAAACCCTCATTGCTAGGGAAGATCAGGTGATAGCAAATCACCAGGAGACCACATCTGAGGTACAAAAACTGCTTGACAGCTCCTCAACCATGTAATTCATTCCTCTTCTCAGAGCTACACAGGGCAGATCTCACAGCAGAGCAGATCTTTAGGGCAATCTGCCTTCAGAGTTCAATATCACACAGCGCTAGGAATGCTTAAAAAGTGTAAAAGACAACCAGACATATTTACAGCACCATCTCCTGACCGAAGTATCCAATTAAAAATCATATATTATAGCAAAAAAATATTTTAAAATTAAATCCATTCACCTTTTTTGGTCTATGCTCAGATATCAACCCCATACAGAGATTTCTTCAAGTGCTTGTTATTCTAATAGAATTAATTAATGCCCTTTTTAGTTGATTCCTTTTAATTGTTATTTGATTTCCCTGTATGGGTGAGAAGTATTTATAATACCGTTCCCTGCACCAACAGATCAGGCAGGTCACACAACCCTGGGGAGATGAAACAGATTCTTCCCTCCAGAGGAAAAGCCACATTTAAAGTCAGGGAATGGTCCATGGGAGCACACTCTCTGCTGACTATAAAAGGGAGCGGAGGCAGTTTAACCCTACAAACACCCCCACAGGTTTTTCCTCTGTTGTCTGAAGGCGCACATACAACTTTGAGTGCTCTGGTATTGCAGCCGTGACACTTATTTTCTATAAAGGTGTTTGTGCTATAGAGCTTCAGTCGCAAACACTGCAGCGGACATAACTCCAACTCTTTGTCCACACAGCTGGGAGAAAATCTTGATGCTACTAAAGTTCAAGACAAAACTACCACTGACTTCAGTGGTGCCTGAATTTCACCCTAGTTTTAAAGGGATCTTATTTTTGGCTGGCAAGATTTCAACTTTCTTTAATTCCCAGAAGCTCAACCACAAATCCCTCTTCTCCTCCCACGCAGCTGCTCTGAAACTCCCCAAGCTCCTCTAAGACAGCAGCTGAGCAGGCCTCCTTTGGAAGACACAGGGCTTTGCTTGAAGGAGATCCCCACCACCCCAGACCATGTCCCAGCTCCAGAAAGCCAATTTGTAAAAATCTTGAGATCAAGAACAGACACCCGCTATGAGTTTACCCCTTCCCCCTCCAAGCTCTGCATATCACTGCCCACAGCAACTCGCTCCTTCCCACTTTTCCCACACCACAGCGGGGGGAGCGCAGACCCAGCACAGGCAGAATTGCGGAGCTACATACGCATGGCCCCAGAGTCTGGGGCACAGTAAAGGACTCCAGGAGGCAAAGGACCTTGCACTGGGTTCAGGAATCTGCAAGAATGCCATAATGTCACAAGGATCTAACTCAGAGGCTGGCCCTCCCCCAACATTTGTTTTTAAATGAAGCAGACATTAAACACAGATAAAACAAAATCACAGTGACAGGAACAAGATCAATCAAGTATTGTCCAACCAAAAATTAAGAACCCTGCTTTTTGGTGTCCCCAAGTGTCTTCCAGATACAGAGCTTATCCCAACCATCTGGCCATCAAACAGACAAGACAGAAACAGCCTAACAGAAGGCTAGATGTCAGAGAGTGACAAAGCAGCATTTAACAGGGCAAATAAAAGGATGAATGCAGCCTCCTGAGAAGAAAACATCACTGCAATTGGAAGGAGAAACGAATGAAAAAGTTGAGGAAAGTTTTCAGACTAAGGGCTTACAAACACCAATGTCCACCAACCATCCACAGGCTTTGGCACATTGATTTTAGATTCCTTCGACAAAAATCTGGTACTTCCAGCAGTGTGAACGATTGGCATATCAGGGGGCCATGGGCACAGCACTGTCAGTGGGAGTAAGTGACCCTGAGAAAATAGTGTCACATTTGGTTTAATGTGACTGAAACACTGCAGTGCTTACAGCAGTGGTCAGTTTGTTCAAGTGCCAAACACAGCATTAGCTGGCAGGTCACGGAGGAGTTAAACCCTCATCCTGCAAAGGCTCACCATGTGCTTCACACTCAGCCACCCCACTGGCTATGGAAATACTCCCACCCACGCCAGTCTTCAAAGATTGGGAGACTATGCAGCTCAGTCTGGTAGAAAAATCAAAATTCCTGGGGCTTTTTTATTTCTGGCCAATCTCATTACCTTTTTACTCATGGTGCAGTAAAGCCTAGAGAGTTTTCAGTCAGAAACTGGAGCCATTATGCACTAAATACTGTTACATTCACATAGGAAAAGGCAGCCGTTGACTTGAGCACTTGCCTCCCTAATATGAGGCAGTCAGAGTGTGTCACAAAATCTTTCTAGAAGCCCAGAGATCCCTTAGGGAGAACAAAAAGACAACAAGATGATTTCATAGTTAAAATACACAGGCAGCGCAGGTTGTGATACCCATGAGCCAACTCCTATTTTATCCTGATCAGAATCAGGCCTCCCAGGTTAATCCAGTGTTAAGCACTATGCTCCAGTTGGGCACTGGCAGGATTTCTTCACTCTAAGTATTCAGGACAACACTGTGCCACATCCGGGCTTTAGCCCCTCATTCCCCCTATATTAAGTTAAGGGCCATTTTTTGGCATGTCCTTGCTTCATCCTGATCCATACACAGGAGAAAGAATAAGCAAATCTTCTACCTTTGGTGGATTTTCTGTCCCTCATAGGATTCCACAAGGAATCCCACCTGGCAGTACTGATACCCGCTCAGGGTCATTCAGCTTGGATCTGACCATGTGCTCTAACCACGTGAAAGATCCCCACAAAACTTCTTTTAATAGCTTCTACTTCCCATGTGTTACACATCTTAAGGCCACCATCACAACACAGCATTCAGCAGGGAGCTGCCATCACACTCAACGGGACAGCAAAAGTCATCCTGTTTGAGGCAGAAAAAAACATCTCATATACAAAGCACTTCCAAAGACAGCCCATGCAGCAGCTCCCAGGGGTGAGACGGGGCACCAGAACCCTTTATGAGTCACAACTACCTGTCTGCAGGAACAGGGTGACAGTCCCCAGAGCCTTTCCTCAGCAACTTAGTAACCAGCTCCCCATGGCGTTATCCCCCAAGGTTGCTGCAGCAGAGAACAGAGTTGTCTCAGAAAGAGCCTGCCATAAAGCATGATCCAACACACAGCACCTCAAGTCCTGGGCTCTGGCTCCCTAACCTGGCCCTGTCACCTCCCCTTCTGCAAAGGACAGCCTCACCAGCCCCACAGTCCCATCCACAGAGTAGCCCTCCCTCGGTCCCCAAGGTGCCTCCTACCTTCCCTGCTCGGCAGGATGCAGAATTTCAGAGCAGCTGTGCCACCACTGAGGAGGTGATTAGGCTTTTCCTCAATGCTTTGCAGGCTGCTGCCATTGATTCACCCAACAAATGTATTCTACTTCACTTGCCAAAAACATACAGGAGCTATAAAAAAAAAAAAGAAGAGGAAGATGTCCTTCAATAGCTCCTAAAATGACTTTTGCTCCCTTCCCTAAAAAGCTGCAACATAAATTAGGACAGAGATGAGCTGCTAAGGGAAGCTCCTTTGTCCCTGTTGCGTTAGAAGAGAAAAATAATTGTTGGCTTTCCATCAGCCAGCAGGAGCAACTACTGCAGTGCCATGCCAAAAGGATTAGCACCTCTCTGTGCTTCTTTGTGGACAGCTATGATCTGCTGTTCTCCAAGTCAGTGTTTCTTTATTATGGCGTGTATCAAAAGAGCCCCATTGTTTAGAATATGCTCCTTATTTCACACTGGAAAGGGAAAATGAGAGGAACACAGGGGCTCAAAGTTTAGAAGATGAAAAGGAAAAATACAATAAAGACAGTAGTCTTTGAGCTTACGAGACTCTGACATGTCACAACTGTAAGCACTGAATCATCTCCCTGGTATACCTTGTGAACCACTTCCACTTCAAAAATAAAAACAAAGCGCTAGGTTTCTTTATGTTCTTGACAAAATCTGCAGTGCATGGCATTGAGCTGTGTCACATTATTTCCCTTACAAGTGACCTGGGAGTGGTTTTTAGAAACTTGATTTCTGTTTAATTTCTTATGTTTCTTTACCATGGATAAAGTCTGAAGGATCCTCCCCTCCCTCAGAATCTCCTCCTTTTCTCACTCACTGCCCTCAATCTACTTTATTTCTCACTAGTATCAGCAACATTCAATACAGTCTCACCCCTCTATACTGCCTCGTCTCACACCTGTGTTGTGGTGTTTCCCAGTCAAAGGAAGCGCTAGGAACATCAAGCCAAAATATCTCTATCCCCCAAGCATTTATGAGACCCCAGTATTCATGTCTGACTTAGAAGCTACAAGGCCAGCTCTTGCTTCCTGTCCAGGCACTTAAAGTAATAATTTGTACAGCTTCTGCAGGTGTTCCACCACTGCATGCTGCAACATCTCACCACACCGACCTGCAGGCAGAGCAGCTGCTGTTGCACAGAGATGGCATCCCACATACTCAGCTTTTCAACAGCCTGAACTACCTCAGGTAGGGTACTAGACACTAAACAGACAAGCCTACCATTTCTCGTTGGGAGGGGTGGAGCCAATCCCTAGAAGATTCCTGCTTTTGCTTCCAAGCAAGAGACTTTTCAAATGTGTTTAAGCTTCAGAAAACATACACAAATCCACTAACCTAGTGTGGTGAGCCCAACATCGTGAAATCAGAAGTTTTGCAAATTCTAGATGTGACCTGGACCTTAAACTTCATTATTTTTTTGTCCATGTGAGTATGAGGTAGCATTGACCTTCTCTCCATTAGAAGGTCAGAAAGATGAGCTCTGAATGCACAGACCAAGCCAGTCTTCACTCTAATGCAGCACGCAGGACTCCTCCAACCCCCTCCTGCTCCAAATTCAATCGCAACTGGATGAGCATACCCTCTGCAGCTGGTTTCTATAGGACAACATCCCATCTTGGTATTAAAATTTCCAGTAACAATGAATTCACTGTATTCCTCAGCAAGGGATTTCAAGGTTTAGCACTCCTAACGTGAAAGATGTACTTTTTTGACTCTGCATATTCCTACCTCAGGGAATTGTGCGGCATTATGCCTTTCTTCATTAGATTAAAGAGTTCTCTATTATGAAATATCTGCTCCCACATAAGTAGGTGCAAATCATGAGCATCTAAACACAGTCTTAATTTGCTCAATTCAAAGGTGTCCATCGGTGCCTTACCTACTCTGATGGCTGCTCTGAACTGCTGCAGTGCCCTTCTTAGAGGGGGAACACCAGCACTGGGCAGCGTTGCAGCAGGAACTAATCCAGTAATCCCCTATTCTGAATAAATAGCCACCGGCTGGTAGCCCTTTCCAAGCATTAAAAACAGGCAAAGACCTCAGTTTAGTCAGACTTCTGCTTCCATACACGAAAGCAAAGAGGCAGTGGGGTTTACTGGGTTGCCAGGTGGGCAGGAATGCAAAAATCCTGGGTACCAGTCTCAGTTTCCCCGGTGTCTGGCATCTCTGCTCCTCATTTCTGCTGGAGATAAACAAGTCGTGACCATCTGAACCTGCTGGCTGTTTCTGTTAACAGCACACCTTTGGCTGCGCCCTCGGAAGCCAAGCTGCCCACATTCAGGTCTGTGCACTGCTCCCCATCATGTCACCGTGCCCAGATGTTCCCCTTCACAGCTGCCAGTCCCTGGCCTATTCCCAGAGATAAGTTATACATCAGGCACAGCCAGCTCTCCCCAGTTTTGTTTCCAGGGGCAGCTGCTGTCTCTCATCATGGATTTACACTTGGCCTTACCAGCAATAAAGGAGGAATTCAGAAGCACAGACCCACTTGCCCCTCATGCACCACGAAGTAGAGGGCAGGGAGCTGCAGCAGAGAAGGGCCCCGTTGCTGTTGGGTCACTAGCCCATGGCTGCCTGCAAAGCACAGCAGGACTCCCCCGGGTGACCATCTGAAGGAGTTCTGAGAGCCAGAACAAAGCCCAGAGCACTAACTATCTAACTGGTAATTACTTTCTGGTGAACACTGAAAAATGGGTCATTAAAACCATATTAAACTGTTTTCATTAATACAAAAACCTGATTTACATTTTTTTTCCCACAGAGCCATTATGTTCCAAACGCGTTGCACGGATGATTTGTTTAATCACAACCACATGGAATAGCAATTTTAAGGGCCTGTGACAATCACTTTTTTAACCAGGAAACCTGGTTTGCAATAATTATCATGTTTTCTGTTAGCCACCCTTCCCACTGCTGTCATAAACCTGCTCCTTCCTAAACACGCTGCCTTCCCAGTTGCACATAAAAGCAGCACAATCCGCTGATACAATTAATAACACTGAATATTTAGGTCAACGTCAGTTCTATTAATTTTATCTCTTAAAGACTCGCACATTTTCTAAACAAGTCTAGCCCTTTGGGGGGTTAAACTGTAATTTGCAGTCTGGTTGTGAGTCCCTATCACATAATAGATCAATTAGGTTGAACACTCTAGTATATTAATCTTATTCACACATAGTAAAGTCAAATATGGCTAATTACTGTATTACAATATTGCCTACTTTTCCCAAATATGTATTAAGGAAAAGGGGAGTTTATTACATTGAACTATCAAATAAAATTATCTTGATATTAAACTGACAGTGAAGATGAATGCCTGCATTAATCCACCTTATTCTTCCCAAATCAATATCCATCGGAAGATCTGTTTATCATTACTGGTGTGCTGGATCTGTAGGAGAGGCGCTCTCTTTCATATCAAGAGCTGAGCATTTCCACATAAAGCATGGCTTCTCAATCATGGCATTCCATAGAACACAGCAGCATGATTTCTTTTACCACATCTATCAGCTTCATATTTCTACTTTCAGGTTATGAAGTAATGGGTATGATTGCAGTGACTCTGGAGAAACGCAGGTAGAGATCCAAGGCTATTTTCTGTGCCTTTACCTGCAAATTCCCATAGCCAGAGGGCTTGTCTCTATGATGAAATTAATTGAATTCAGTTTTTAAAACTACCAAGTTAATCAAGATTGGCACAGCATCTAACTGGTCAGTGGAAACAAGGAAAAGTCATGGTCGGCACTATGTTTACCCCAGGCAAGCTGAGGTGAGCCTGAGCAGGATTCATCTGTGTCTAGATTCACTAATTAGCAGGTACCAGCTAATTCATCCATGGGCTTGTAATAAAATGGGGCAAAAAATTACTGTAAGAAGTCACCTAGTCTGCCTCGAGGCACCATGAAAAATGAGTTTAGAAGTGACTAAATATCCTAGCAGAGACCTAATTATATTCCCTGTTCTGCCACTGATCTGCTGTGTGACCAAGCCACTTCCTCTCTTTCCCCACCGTGGCCATTTCCCTCAGTCCCTGTCTCATTTAGCTCCCACTCAGGACCCCAGAAGGCAGGGATTACCCCCTCCCACCCACATGGCACCCACCACAATGGGGCTCGACAGGAGCTGGTGCTCTAGGCATTACTGTAGTCAGATGTTACACGCTATTAGTAGCAAAGACAGGGCACAGATTTAGAGGATGGCTGTGCTTAGTGCTTCCTTAATGTTTTGCGTGTTTGAATCTTCCAGCAATAGCTCACAAGCTGTGAATTTGTTAAAGTGGAAACCAAGCCAACAAAAATAAAGTCAAAAATCTAAATGCTTGGGCTGCTGCAACAGGAGTCTTGTATGAAACACCTGACAAAAACATAGAGATTAATTTGCCCATATAACAGACAGTAAATTCAACAAAAATATGTTACTTCAAAAAAAAAGGTGCTATTTCCTCTACTCTGCTGCAGCATATGGAACAGCTTGGATCTCAGGATCATTCCATGGGACAGTTGAAAACAGGTTCTTCAGCTTTTCTAAGAAGCAGCAAGTGTTTATCCTAAGCACCTACACATCCCAGAAGCCAGTCACTAAGGCAGCCTCTACACCACATGAAACACTTTGGCATGTGATTATTTATACGGTTCCAGATACATGCACACTCCCACATACAGGAAAGAGGCAGAGCCATGGAGAACACAGGAGCCAAAATGTTGATTTCCTGGCTTTGGCTGACATCATTGGTTTACTATTTGCTATTGGAAACCTCCTTGCTTGGAAGCATTTCCCAGACTTCTTGCATCTCTTCTCTGCAAGTTTTGGGAAGACAGGCTATTCTCAGGTGATCCACAAAATAAAATGTTCCATAATTGATTCTGCTGAGAGCTTATACAGCTGCATGCATTATAAATTATTATTATTTCTGCCTTGAAAAGCATTATTACATAGTCTGAGGCTACACTGTGACTTTTCCTTGGATAGACCAGTTCCCAGCTTGAGCTGCTTCAAACACGTAGCTGTTGCATAAGTAAATCTCAGAAATGTTTTGGGTTCCCCTTCTTACCCCATGGGCCTCTAGCTTCAAGTCCTCTCTAAATTTATTTTTTTTTTAAACTGCCAAGTCTAAGGAATCCATAGCCAGAGACATCCAGATGTCTGTTACAAAAGATCCAGAATGCAAGTAACAATGCAAAAAACAAACTTCCTATTTGCTTACAGCAGAGTCAGATGATCTCTGCACTCAATTTAGCAGAAGTCAATTATCTAGTTAAATCTGTTCCCATTGTTCAGAAGAGTAATCTCAAAAGAAAAAGATCAGTCTCTCAGTTCTAAGAAACCTGTGCAAAAGACCACTTCTCTCCTTGATTGCACTAAAATGTACAAATCAATAGTTTAATAATATCACATAGAGCCAGCGCTTGGATTAATCACTCTGACAGAAGCATGACCAGCAATAGGACTATTGTATTCATAGTGCCAGAAGTTCCCCAGGACCCAGACTCACCCCATTCAAAAGAACACGTAAGGATTCCTGGAGACAGAAAATATTCTCCAGGAGGATCTTCCAAACATAGAATCATAGAATCATTAAGGTTGGAAGAGACCTCCAGGATCATCTAGTCCAACCCACTAAAGCATGTCCCTAAGCACCACATCCAGCCTTTCTTTAAACACACCCAGGGATGGTGACTCCACCTTCTCCCTGGGGTGGTGTGATGTATCTCCTGCTTCCTAGAGACACTTCCACTCGGCAACAGTACCCTAGAATGCATGGCAGTGCTCAGCAAGGAGAAGAGCAGGAAGAAGTGGCTGAAGGAGCTGGAGGTGATTTACTTCCAGCACTGTGAAAGGAGTAATCAGCTCTGCCAGAATTATAATTTCAGGCAAGAATACATGCTCTCTTCAAAGAAGAACAGCATCTGGTGAAAGCCAGAGGCATTCTAGACCCACAGCCACTGGAATAAGGTTTGCCTGCGCTACAATCAAAGGACTGTTACCCTTGCAAGCTTTTGCCTTAGCTATATTCATTTATATATACTTCATCTGTTTTCATCTGAAATTCAGCATCTTCTGTCTGACCTGATAAGTCCATTCTATGGCAACAAGTAACAGTGAGCCTTGAACTCTGTGACCAGCCAGGTATGAGCACACCCAGCAAGCCCCAGGTCCAGAACAACTCCAGGCAGAGTTTTACAAGCTAGGTACATCTGTTGGAAATTAACTGGGGTTTGGAACTGCAAATACAATGTCTTTAAATTTTTGTGTGTGTGCTTTTACAATTAAAAAAAAAAATCACTTTGAAAAATTTTACATTTACAGGCCACTTGCTTGTGACTTAGTATCTCCAGGTCTTCCCTGCTACTACAACGTACTTTTTCAGGGAGTGTAAGGATTAAATAGGTAAAACACAAGCAAGCAAATTGTTGCTACTGGACATTCACACGAGTCATTTTCAAGGTTTGCCTTTGTTCCACACTGCATACTATTTCTGAGTATGCAACCAACCATCAACACAGCTGGATATAATTTTTAAGGACTCCAAAGGAGCCAAGCATGTCAATAATCCCAGAATCAAAAGACGACTCACAGACAATACACAGGAGATCAGCTTTGGGGGATGGGGGTGTAAAGCATCCTATAGAACTAAAATTAATGCTCAAAAAGAAAAGTTAAACTAACATAAGGGTTTGCAAGGTACTGTAAGAGTTAATGCTCTCTCCCTCCATTAAGCACATCAAGAGCGTTCTTTTCCTAATGAGTTAACCTCTTATTATTCAAGTTTAATGGGGACATATATTTGTTTAACCCTATAGCCTCAGGAGTCAGAATTTCCTGGTGCTAATTATACGGCATACATGCAGACTCTTTGCTAACAATGTGAAATGGCAATTCCTGCCAAACCTTGAAACTAGGAATCTCCAGCAGGCCTTGGTCTGACAGAAGAAATAAACCTGAAGGTTGTAACTCCCCACAGTTCCTGAAGTCCAAATCCTGCCCTCGTTGTAGGGCAGTGGACAACGAAGTTAGCACACATGTTACTTCCCATGGCTAGTTCAGCCTTATGCAAATTGAACAGGCATGATGATGCCAGGAGAGTGCTTCACAAAGAGCAGGGCAACACTGCCTTTCCTTTGTCCGGAAAGGGAAGTGATCCAGACAGATCACACGCCAGTGTAGAAATTCCACCTGGGACTTCCTATTTCAACTCCAATACATACGGAAGTGACTGTGCATGCACAGCACACTCTGCTCTGCTAAACAACCCTACCTGAGGTTTTTTTGTTGTTTGCTTCATTTGCTTTGTTTCTTTGTGGTTTAGTTTTTGGTTTTTTTTTCTTTCAAGAGAGAGTTTAGTACCAACCTGCTCAGGAAGAACAGGACCCACACTGTAACAAGATCTTCAGCCACACCAGAGTACTGCTTTAAGCAAGAAGCCAGCCCAGGGTATCAGGCACAATTAACGGTGTCACAGAAAGAGCAGGGGGTACTTGTGGCCAGCATAGCTCTGACTTGGGATAGAGCTCCTCTCAACACATTCCAGCTACTTCACCTAACAGTACTGAACATGAACAAGAGATGCAAGGGCTTAGGGATGAAGGGTGTTACCCACCTCTCCTCCAATTATCTGCTGGATGAGACAGGACACACCCACTTCACTTCTTCCATTCTTCAGGTCTTCTGCTTCTAGGCAGTAGAGACACCCAACCCTTTGTCAAAGCAGAGAGGCAAAGCACAGAGTTTCACACCTGCCTATTGCTGCCCTTGCAAGCAAAGCTCATCTGACCTTCTGCCCAACCTATGTAGGCTTTGGGCTTCCAAGGACCTACAAAACAAAAGGCCCAGGTGGAGCAAGATGCTGCACATCTGTTTCCAAGATGCTTGGGCAGGAAGCAGGATATGCTGTCCTACAGTGTGAGTCCTACCATTGTACTGCCAGGGGATGGAAATGTGATTCCAACTGACATGTGAAAGGGGGGCACGTGTGACACACACACATCAGACAGCACTAGTTATGGAAGGGAACGAAAGACATGAAATAAATTTCATTCAGGAATCTCCTCCCTGAGTTTTTGCAGATAAAAGCAGACACCTTGGTAAATACAAATACCTTAAGAGTCAAGGTTACCATGGTTCTGTCTGTTTGATGACCATGCAGGCCCAGAAGAGCATAAATCCCATGACAGCAAGAGGATAGATGTATGAATATGGAGGGAGAGAGATACACAGCAAGCTGTAGCAGTTCCCTCAAAGGTGATCTCTGAAAACCAGCCCCTCAGACCACTGATTGTTATCCCAGAGAAACATTAAGTCACAAGGGGCAGACACGCAAAAAAATATCTTCTTTCTTTTTCATTCCATGATGCAAGTCACAGTTGGTTTAAGCAAAGAACAACAGTTGCCTTTGGTAGTGTCACTGATTCAGCACCTGCCCTCCACCTTAATTCTCTGCTAAATTTGGTCACTCAAAAGGAAGGAGGTTATTTGCAGCAGCACAGTGGCTAGCGGGAGGCTGGATTTCCCCTTCATAAATAACAGTAAAGGAGAATGAGTTTCTACTAAAGCAGGAGACCAGGTCAAATTGCCTCAAGTACACAGTGACACATGAACCCTGCACTCCTGGGAATCAGGGAAGAAGCATACTTAACTCTCCGGGAGCCAAACTCCACCCTGAAGTTGTGTCCTCCATCACCATTTTAGGCTACTGACAGGATCACCGAGGAAAGCCATCCAGAATATATTTAGCACTCAAATTTTGTTTTCCTTCCAATAGATGGAAGATACACACACAAGCCCCTTCTAATTAACTCAGAGAAGTTCCTGGGTCTGGAACAGTGAGAGTCCTCCAGAATCCCACCAGCATCAACAGAGCTGCAGGTCCAGTGGTCACTTCCTTGGGACCATCACAAGAAGCCACTGTACTTCCACCTACTTACAGATCAGCTGAGCCTACCATCACCCTACTATTTCCATCCTGCTTATTGCAATGAAAATAATAATTAACAGCAAGTAAGAAGATGATTTGCACTTCTGTAGGGCCCTTCCACCAAGGAGCTTGTTAACAGCCCATCCACCTTGTGGGAGCCATTGCTCTCCCATTTCACAGATAGGGCACTCCACATCCAGCAGTGAGCACCTCCTACAACGGCCCTGGAACAGCCCACCAGCAAGGAGAGGCGGATGCTGAACATCTGTGCTCTACCCACTAGACTGCCCTTGACTTAGGGGAAAAAATGCCAACAGCACAGGCTGTATTCCCAGACACCTTCAGAGCAGTAATTTCCTTTAAAGCCCTCTCCTTGTGAGAGAAGCAGGTTCCTTTTTGTTGTGCAACACTGAAGAGACAAAGATTTTTGTGGTGGTGGGCAGAGTTGAACACCAGGGCAAAGTGGTTATTTCTAAATAACCATACAGCCATGCATGGCTTGTGAACCATGGTTAATTTAATACCCACACATGCTCATTAGAGCTATTCATGCTCCCACTGCAATCAGCTTGTTTACACACTTATCAATGACAACTTTCAGATTATTACTTTAATTAAGAAAACCCCTTCATTCGTTGGGATTGTATTACCAAAACACTTTCTCTTCAACTGGGAGAAAACTAGCACTTACAGGAAGACAACGAGCTAGTCAGTACAGCTGCCGGTTGCTATGTGGAGTTCATGCTTCGAGGAGAAAGACACAGGGAACCAGTGTCAGATGCCTCCACCACAAACAGCAGAAGACAAGGCTGCGATGAACCAGGACAGGCCTGTTGTCGGTTATACCACCTGCAGCCAGTGACCAATGTTTCACAGCAAGTCCTGTGGGATTCGCTCACTTCTGAAGGAATATCCTGTTAGGATAGGGCCAGCCACATCTTTCTAGCAGGCCCTGGTGTTCCTGGAATTTCCTGAGTGCCCTAGAAATGGTAAAACTCAGGCGTCCCCACAGCGAGGCTAGCGTCCTGTGCACAGGGCCGGGCTCTCCTCAGGCAGGACACAGGTGATGACGGGGAGCTGCCACCATGGCTGCCTTCCTGCCCCAGCACCACAGGGCGGAGGCACCACAGCGCCCTTACGGACCAGACGGCACAACGCCATTGGTCAGAGGGGCACCACTGGCAATTGGGGATTGGCTGGCCAGGACAGATGCCAATGTAGGATTGGTCAGGCACACCCAAGCACCTCAGCAGAACCTTGGGGACCCCGAGGTCTGGCTGTCCCAGATCCCCCCCCTCCTGCACAAGGGACTTGCCCCAGAGGAGTGGATTAGGTTGGAGATCAGGAAAAGGTTCTTCACCCAGAGGGTGGTGGGGCCCTGGAACAGGCTCCCCAGGGCAGTGGTCACCACCCCAAGCTGGGCTGAGTTCAAGCAGCATCTGGCCAACGCTCTCAGCCATCTGCTGTGATGGGGCTGGTCCTGTGTGGAGCCAGGAGTTGGACTGATGGTCCTTAGGGGTCCCTTCCAACTCAGGATATCCTATGATTCTGAGTGACAGCAGCAGTGACGCCCAGGCCCAGCCAGGCCCCATCACCAGCCACCTCACAGCGGCGACACGCTCCCAGCCCCGTGGGGCCAGGCCAGGCCCAGACTCCGCCAGCTGCAAAGTGCCTCGTTTCCACCAGCCCCACAGAAGTTTGTGCTGGGGCACCAGATCCTCAAAACCTGTTACAGATGCTCCCCAGAGGCCCCAGCTCAGAAGAGATGTCTGGTAATGCCAACGGCATCAGGAGCTGCGAGGAACCTGGCCAGGAGCCATTGATGCCCAGCATCGGCTGGTGCCGCTCACTCAGGTCCCACACCAGCACCTCAGCACCGACTGTCTGGTGCCCTGCTGGAAAATGGAACCTGAATACAAGTTGACCTGATTTTATCACAGGAACAAAATAATTCCTTACAGATCTTAAGACATCAAGTTTTTTTGGTTACAAGTTGACAACAAAACCACCTGCAAGTCAAAATTATCTTCCTATTACCTTCAGTTGTAGGTGGTGCAGGACTCAGCTGCAAATGAACAACTGATTAACAACTGGTTAACTCCACCAGCATTTCATAACATCCTCATGCACTATCTCTCAGTGGCACAATATGTGACATTATTTCCCAGGAGGGGATTTTAACATTGTTACCATTTCATAGAGCTAAAAAGACTGTGTTAATAAAATGCATAATTGAAATTTACCCATCTTATCATACTAAGAAGCTATAAAACTTCTGCGCTGTCTGTCCTAAATATTTTTTGTATTCTACAGCTATAAGTGTTTCCCCAAACAAGTTTTAAACTGGCACATAAATCAGGTATTTCTTTAGCAGCTATTTCTGCAAAGGCAGTCAAGTTAATCTAGGTTATGGCATCTGATTACAAAGTATCCTACAGATTGCTTTTATACATTTGCCAAATACTTTCCAAAATGTGGCGTGGAACAAGTCAGAGATAAAGAACATAACTCTGGAAAACACTAAAAAATAATAATATTTGTCTATTTTTTCCAGCTCATCAATTCTCTGTGGTTTGGTTTTTTTCCATGTGTACTTCCAATTTTCCGGTATTAATCTCAAAATCCACTTTTTCCCCCCTTCTAAAATCTCAGCTAGTGACACAGAGGAGATTCTCTCACGCTTTCAGTGGACTGTAATAATAAGTTGTTGAAAGAAGGAACCTCGTACGAACTGGTGTGAACGAAGGCACTGCTGGAGCTAGCTACTAGTGCTTCTTCGGTCTGATTTTCCTCTACGTTATCCAAGGTTTGTACTACAAGCTAAAAGACAGAACAAGATAAATCACTCCATTTGTCCCCCCTTCCCTTTCAAATTTGTACTCATCTTTAATGCTGACACAAAATTCATTGAACTACCTGGGCAAGTTGTGCATGCTGCTGCCCCAAACAGCTACAGCTTGGATTCGGTAGTAAAACATCCCCTGACTTTAGCAAGCCTCTTTCTCTCCACACACAGTCACTGCTCCAAAGAATTCACGTCCCGAGGGAGCCAGAACCCTCAGAGCATCAACTTCTGGAGCAAATGGCTTTATATTCATAAGAATCTCATCTATTCTCTGTACAATCAAGCCCTGTCAAAACCCCTTTCCAGGTTACTAGTAGGCAGCCACAGAGTCATTTGTAAATACACGTCTAGAGTAATAAATCAGGAGAAGAGGAGATCCTGAAGAAGCCCATCAGAAACAACGGGTCTGTAGCAAGGCCCAGAGCAGATGCAGTGCTGTCTTTCAGAACCAGACCTGTCTTTGAGGAAGTGCCCTAGACCTATTAGCTCAAGCCCATGACCCAGACAGATACTCAAATAAAGTTCTTTTCATTTTAAAGCTCTGTCTCTAAGCATCCATTTGTGGCATCAGGGCTTTGCCCTGTGCATACAATTACATATATAACCCCCAGGTTAAAGAGCACTGAGTAGGCTCAGAAAATCTGTGAAGACTTTTCCCCTCCAAGAGGCAGGAACTTTGCACTGAAGGTCTCCTGCCTGCTGTGGCATACGCTGCTGGGAGGGCTGGTATCCAACCCGCCTGCTGCCACGCTGCTGTTTCTGCAGAAAAAGGCAAGAGCTTTGTGAAAAGACGACACGCATTTGCTGGTATTTTATGCCAACAGAGTCCTCAGTAGATGCAGAATGTAAGCAGCTTCTGAAAACTTCCCCAATTCTTTGCCAGGTAGGAGGGGAGGGTGGTCATGGACAAGTTACACAAGTCTTTTAACAGAGCCTTCTCTGGGGAGTTTATCAATGCATAGAAAACAGCCCAGGATCTGTAATTCTGTTACTGTAGCTCAGAAAGGGTGAGGAAACACCAGCCTGAAGACTCTCATGGACAAAACAAAACAAAACATAAATATAAACCACATTCCATAACGGAACTGCCCAAAACAACCTCCACTGATCCAGCCTGTTTCTCCCAGTGCCAACAGGAGCTCTGCCATCTGCTTGGATGGGATTAGGGCTCAGCTCTAGATAACGAGCTCAAGTGGAAACCACAGACCACGCACTGCAACCGAAGACACTGGAACTGCAAGGCAGAAATAGAAAGCTATGGGCCAAATTCTGTCACCTTTATTCGACCCTCCTTCCTCTGCCTCAAGCAAGCTCAACCCTGGCCACTAAAACAGCCCATCTGCTGCCTGGCAGATTCTTGGTCCTTGATACTGGGTACAAGGATTTACAAGCCATGTTTAGGCATAAATAAAGATCAGTCTCTCGGCAGGATCACACAAGGACAGACCGAAGGAGCAGCCCAGCACTGATGACACCGATTAAGAGGGTATACTTGAAGCAGTGAACCAGCAGGAGTCTAAACCAGGGCTGGCACAGCACTGGCACCAATGCCAAGTACAGTGAGAAGACTAAGACCCAGCGAGCTCCCCCAGCATGAGAAAGGTTAGATCCTGTGGGTGCTCGCAGTGCCCCAGATGTCAGAGCGGATCAGTGCCGGGGGTAGCAGGGGTGCTGCGGTCCTGGGGTAGGGCTGGATAACAATGCAGGGCACAGACAGAGCAAGGGCTGGTCATTAAAGCTTGAATAGGCAGAAAGGAAAAGGAATCTCCTAATCATTTCCTTTAGCCATCTCGGCTCCCCTCCCATCCTTTCCCCCCTCCTGGCCTTTTGAAGATGCTTGCTAATAAGTGTTAACGAGTTGCCTGACAAAGGAGGAGGAGGGGGAAGGGGAAGACAAGGGACCAGACAGAGGCTTGTGAATGCCATGGCAAATTCTGGATGTGAAGGATCCTCGGGACAGGACCCCCCCACCCCAGCAGGTCCATTTCAAGAGCGAATCGCTCTGACTGAGCTTTAAGTTTTGGGTGGGTTTGCTGTTTGTGTTGGGTTTTTTGTTTTGCACACCACGTCTCCTTTCCTTTCTTCCAGTCCATCTGAGACACACCTGCAGCTCACACACACCAACTCACCACTGTACCAGTGCTGCCACTTTCAATTCCACCACTCGTTTTCTCTCCCCCCTTCCATTTCAGACCTCCGATTTGAGCCAGTACCCAGCTGCCACACCATAGCACCCAGGGCTGCCCTGTTTACCTCATCCTTTCTGCCAGCCACAACAAGAACGCAACTCCCCCACAGCCCACGTGAAAGACTCAGAGAATACTCTCTGCATTTTGCAACCACCTCGACAGCATCTCCTCTTTCTACCTTGGAGGATTCATCATCTTTGTCACATTCACACCCTTCAGCCTTAAATGCTGATATTCTCCCTCCACACAGCACTCACCCTTTGTATGGAGGGTCTGTACCTCCCATTAGAGCTTCCCTCTGGACACAGGATGCTGCTGTTCCTCTGCCCCTTTGCTCAGTGTTTCACATCATTTTTGTAGTGGACCAGCAACTATAAAAAGTTGTGAGAGAGCAGAGAATCAGACCCCAGCATCTTTTCCCACAAGAGAGGTTATCTCAGCCAGCTTCTGGCATGGCTCCATCACCCAAACTGACCAGCCTACTTTCTCAGTAGGCAACTGCAGCACCAAAAGGAGATGCCACAACCAAAAGGACCACAACCACTTTCACTCTCACCTTAAAGAGGAGACCCCTTCATTGCAAAGCAGCATCTCAGCCCTTTTAGAAGCACCACCAGGACTCCAAAGAAAAGCGTTAAGCATGGTTTGCCTCACCCAAGTCCATAACAACAGCCTGAGACAGAGCTCCTTGCAACCAGAGCCCCCAAACAGCAAGACTAGACCTCTAGTGAGCCCTGCTGCTAAGGCACTCCTTTATACAGCCCCCACCCCAAAGCAACCAGCTCATTTCTCCCAGCTGGTCCATCTCTACTCTCTAAGAAAACACTACCTGCTGCACAGGCCTTCTTCTAGCTGTTGCAAGGGGCTGATTAACTCCTTCCCTCCCTGCCATGAAGTGGTTCAACTTGAAATCTCAGCCCTGAGGAAACTCCCCCACCTGCAGCTGTCCCTATTGACTACAGACCTCTCTTCGTTTCTTGTGCCAGCAGAGAGAAGGTGAAGCTGGACTCTGTGATAACCCCGTTAGGAGGTATTTGTGCCAGCTGAATCCAGCCTCAACGGAGTTACAGAGTAAATTAATTTGACCCACAATTTTGTTTCCCACAACATACAGCTGAGACCCTCAACATATGGATATTTCTTAAGGAAGTGATTTTCTGAGAACAATAGTGAACTTGAAGAGCCTGACAATGTCTCTTTGGTGGTTTGGCTGGTAGAAGAAGGTGATCAAGTCGTCTCAGGGAAAAAAAGTGAACTCTGAACTACACATGCAATTTTTGAATTGCCAGAAAACCATTAATTTAGTATCTAATCAGATCATTGTGGTTTTGCTCATTCATGCTCAATTCATCAAGAATAGCGGTTCATTAATCTAAAGAACTAGGCATAAAATTTATATATTGACTACTCTGTTTTATTGCCAAAGCCTACTGTATTATACTTCAGTTTTATGTGTGTTATAATAAAAAGCATGTGTGAATTCTCATATTTTAAATCGGTTGTGCATCCGTGTGGTTTGAGTTAATGCTTTTGAAAACATAGTCTCCACACGATGCTATCTGAAAATAGAATCGGCCTACATTAAAACTTTAACTCTTGAGATGTGGCATAATAGCATTTTGTAACAAAAAGAAATCCATTTTTGGAAAAGGGACTTTAGCCATGTGGTCAGAAAATATTCAAACAAACAACAAACTTCTAAGGAGGGAGAGTAAAGAATATGGAATGGACCAATTCACTGCAGTACAAAACAATCTCACCTCCACTGAAGAGAAAAAATACTTTAGACATTACAGCATGGGAAAAAGGGCGCAATCCCAGACAGGTTGAAAGGCTAGAGTGAGTACATTAATAATTAATCCTTATGTTTTACCCAAAAAGGGGGTAAAAATTTTCAGCCCAGTCGCATGTGAGTACTGTAACCTGGGAAACACGCAAATGGCAGAATTAATGTCTATATTCTTCATATATAATAAAGTCTCCAGTTGCAGGATGAAACAAATGTTTGTTTCTATCCAACTGATTCTACCTATTGATAGTAAATATCATCAGCAGAGATAAGAACAATATCCAGTTTGTATTTTTCAGGATATTATTTTTCAGGATATGTGTATTTTCTCCACCAGAGAACAAGACCTCCTGCAAACAATGAAAAGAAGATGAAGGTAAATGAAGCTCTAAATATTTGTGCAACATAACATTACATTACTTACATGCTGAAAAACAGTACTTTTGTCAAATGATGGATATGATTTTAACCATTTGCGTGTCCACAATTTTTAGCCCAGCTCTGTGTCCTTTGAGGATGTGCTAATGCAGGAAGCAGCATGTTCACAATATTCGGCATCTGTCATATAAATAGAAGTGATACACCATCTTCATTTGCTTCACTGCTAACAGGTGCTACCATCTCTAGTCTTCACCAAAGGTCAAACACAGCTTTCTTAGAAATACTGAGCTCTATTATGCTAAGAGACTTAAATGCAAATGTTTTTTTCTGCTAAGGGAGAATTCTGCGTAACAATCAATGTCACAATATGGCCTATTGTTAGAACAAATTACCCAGTCCATTAATTACACAGCTATCTTTCCAGTCAGCTAGGAAAAAATACCCCCAATTACATACACATACTAAGTAACCTGTTGTTGCAGTACGGCCAAAATAAATGGTGACGTAAAAAAACATCGGTGTAACTCCCCTGGCTCTCCTGAAGTTAAATCAGGATGCTTTTGGCCCATTTGTCTAAGGCAGTCAGGGCTTTTCTTGGGTGACTGATTTCTAGTGACAATTCCTAAGTAGTTGTCATATTCTGAAGTTGCTCACCCTGCCCTCCAGGGACAAGAGGCCTGCTTGAATTAGTATTTGTGTCCAAGCAGTGGGAGCCTGACTCCGTTGCCCTCCTGCCCTGGGGTATAGAACCAGTGCCAAATTACCACGTTGATGAGCTTGTTTGGTTGTAGCACCTAGACATTGTAGTCATGGACGTCCTTGAGCCAGGCCTCTGCTTCTCAATTCTCTTTGGATGTAAAACAAAAAATCCTGCAATTAAGGACTAGAATCCAGAGCTTCCCCTTCCCAGGAGACACACCTGGGCTTCTCAGTCCACACTGGATCACATCCTGAGGCTCCAGCAATATTTAGAGGTATCACATTAACGAACTACTTAGCAAACAATCCATTGCAGGGTGACAGAAACTCCAGTCCCTGGTGACATTGTGTCAAAGCTTCAGTATGCCTCAAGTGAGTGAAAATGACGCTCAGCTGTACAAAACACAGTTGTCTTCAGAACACGGAAGACCATAGAAGCTTTTTTTTGTTTCCAACTGTTTGACTTTGTTATTGAACCCAAATAGCTGCTAAAAGGAACCCAACATTTCACGTGGAAAGAGCAGTACAGAATGTGGATTACAGTAGTTGGAAGAATGGGGGCCTCATGAAAAATGAGTGTATGGTTCCCCCTGTGACAAGATCTGAGAACTCCAGCAAAGCCTGGAAACCTGGTTACCTCTGCTGCATAATAGTCCTCCAAAAACACGTTCCTCTTTCGTGCAAATGGGAAATCTTTACTCCTAAATGAATCTGGGGCAATATCTAATGACATGGCCAAGCAAGCCCAGCACTCCGCCTTCCACGAGGCGTTCAGAGCAACGGATGAATGTATCAGTGGTATGTCTGCAGGAAGAGTCACAGACAGACAGACTTTCTCCTGCTCCTCAAACAAGATTACTAGCTGAGACTCAGCACCACTCCACATTAACTCTTCCTGACCCAGGTTGTCCTGGGTTTAACCAGCTCACAACAGGCAGCAGGAAATGGGGCTGCCTGTCCCTGCCCGAGGAGATATAGCCAGTATCTAACAAAGACTGCAGTCCGTATCAGATCTGCACTCATGGGACTGGAGCTTCCAAAGTGGTAATGGAGAAGCAACACCTTCACCTGACGATGCCCGACTAGACTCGCACTAAACATTCACATGAGGTAAACGAGCTACAGAATATTTCTGATGGCTCTGACGGTGTTTCCCTTTGCAAAATCTCTGGTTAAACCCTGCTCTTACAGTTTCTTGTTCAGAATTAGGATACAAATGACTTGTGGGTGTGTATTTTAACCAACCCATTGCTACCGCTATATGGGAGGATTCACTGTTCACAGAGCAGTATTTTGCAGTGAGTTTGGACACCTATATCACAGCACTCTGCGCCATACCTGAGCAATACAAATAAGCTCCATCAAATACCTGGTTTTGTCTTGGTTAATACATCTATTCAGCAAAGCAGGGGCCATCAGGAAGATTTAAGCATATACATAAAACTAAGCATACGTCTAAGA
This sequence comes from Psophia crepitans, assembly GCA_013399095.1. Lineage (NCBI taxonomy): Eukaryota > Metazoa > Chordata > Aves > Gruiformes > Psophiidae > Psophia > Psophia crepitans. The sequence goes on from VWZZ01001813.1 coordinate 498,899, forward strand.
GCTTTACTGAATACATGTCCCTTGCAGCCTTGTGATAATCATGTATGTATCTTTGCAGAAACAAAATGTTAATGAGTATTCGTCAGAATCCTTTTTGCTTCACATTAAAAATACTCTTTGTGCAAGTGTTCCCAGGAGAACAAGGAAGAGAGGATGGAGATTTCACAGCTCTCTGAAGGCTTTTATACAGCATTCATCCTATTTTGTCCAACTCAATAGCGGCTTCTGCTGCAACCACAAGTATACGTCACCATCGCCGCTACCCCCTAAAAAGGCAGATATGGATTCACACTAAAAATGACTGCGGTGAAGACAAACTTGGCTGAGTGTCATTGTGTAAAAGAGGGACAGAAAGGACCGTGTGGAGGCTGTAAAAGAAAAATGGCGGGTGGACAAGAGCACAGGCACAGAAAAAGAGCAGAAAGCCAAACTGATTTAAATAAGCCCAATGCCAATCTCAGACAGACATTGCTTTTCGGGCAAGGGCTGACTGAAAGCAGCTTGGAGGGGGAGCAAAAGCTGACTCTGGATGTTTTGTTTACTGCAGTGTCCAGGAGCTGGTGCATCTTCTTGGTGAAGCTTTAGAAAGTCATTTGTTTCCCCTCTTACCAGCGAACAATCTCCATGCTCCAAATTTTGTCTAATCACCTGATTCAAAAGCAGCGAGGCTCCAGAGCAGGCAGCCAGAGCGGCTGCTTGCCCTCCCAGAGCAGATGTGACATTATGACTGAAGTTAAAGACACTGAGGCCAAAGAAAGTCTGCACCTGGAGTTCAGGTTCATGCTCATACTTTAACAGGTTTCAATGCGAATCTAAGGCCGTATGGTGTCCTTGACTCCAGTGAGACAAGTTTTATGAGACAGTCAGTAGTGTGACACCACCTCCCGGCACTCAGCCACATCCTGGGGCTTTTCAGCTCTTCACAAACATTTGGGTCCCATAAAAAGGGATGTTTGTTAGCCCTGGCTGTCAAAGCTCCCTGGGGAATGCCCTCCACCACCCTTCCCACGGCAGGCACCCTGCAGATTCCAGCTCCCACAGCCACCTTCCAGGACACAGAAACTCAACGGGCCTTGAATTTCAGGCTTTGGACCTGAATTAACAGTCACAACTTCCCACTGACTCTTCTATGTCACCTGGGGAAATGCGCCACCAGACCAAACACTTCCCCAAATATTCCAAGGACTTTGCAGCATCTCCCGGCAGGCGTTAAACATAGGAATGTTTGAAAAACGAATCGTGCCCTCCGACAGAGTGGCCGTTTTTCTGTGATAATGCCGTGCAGGCAGCGTTTCCCCACCCCGCCTTTCATGCAGTCCCGGCGGTGAAGCAGGACACAGATTCCCATTATTAGCAGCTCCCCAAAGCACAAGAGACAAATTATCGCCTGGTACTAATTATTAACGAGAAGACTATTTTGTACTCTAAGATTTTTTTGTTTACAATCTTGCATCGCAAGCAGATTTTGAATAATCTCCCGGCCAAAGGAGCAGAGAGACACAGGCACTAACGCGCTCGTTTGAAGCAGGCACAGCTCAGCTCCTACAGGCTGCTGCCGCAGCACGGTGCAAGCAAAGCCACCGACCCATTTTGTACAGATACGCTTTTCAAACCCGAGGAGCCCTGGCAGTTCAAGCGCAGCCACCACTGGAGGGATTTAGCTGTGCTCGTGTTTGCTGTTACACGTCACTCCCCGAAGCCAGGGATCGGACTTCCCAGGCCTGTCTCCTAACTGCGGGAGCGCGGTGCCCTCCCGAGCCCTCCCCACCCCTCTCTCAATGCCCTAAACTGACTGACGGAATTAGATTTGTGGAGTGAACTCAGTTGCTTTTGATCTCTATTCAAGGTGCCATCAAGGGATCTTAATAGGTAGTATCTTAGCAAACGCTCTAAGGCCTGAAACCGTCATTAAAGAAACTCCTGATTCTCACACTTGTCTGAAAGAATAGAGGAGCAAGCTGGCTTCAAATGCCAGTTGACAGATGGGAAGACATATGGACTATAGGATTGCTGATCTAAAGAGTCAGAGCCATGGCCAGGCTGAGGAAACATACATCTTTATTTTGATGTTGACCTCAAAGGGAAGAGGTCTGAGTCAACAGAAAGGGGAAAGGGCAGAAAATATCACAAGTCTGAGGCCAGGATTGCTTTGAACTTGAGGACAAATATACTAAACGGTACCAAGTTGACAAAAAGGCTTCCTGACACTCCGTGTCTACAAATTTAGCAGTCTGACCCATATAGCTGCTTGATGCATTTTCAGTAATGAGCCGAGTGAGGATAAGTAACGCTGATGCAATCTCTTGTGGCACCCAAGAAGTTTGTCAGTTCTTCCAGCACCAGCTATTCACGGAGCCCCAGCACGGAGCGGGACGGAGGCACATGGGGGCACTTTGGGTTAAAGCCCCCACGATCCTGATCCTTCTGCCAGTCTTTGCGGGGCTACAGTTGTACAGGATCACTCCGAGCCACAGATCAGCAGGTCCCTGCAGATCATTTCTCCTTGAGTCCTGCATTTGTTTCTGTACTGGCTCTATACGGAAAAGCGTATGACCCCGTCCCAACTCATTAACAGTGCACATAGCATTTTCTATAAAACTCCCCCTGGGACACTTAACTGTATTCCTTTCCAGCGCTGAAAAAATGCTCAGGATAAAGTTTAGACATTTGGAGCCTTCTGCTGAATTTAAATGGCTGTGCGAGGAATCCATGAAACAAATGAAGGGACAGATATCCTATTGTCTTCCCAGAAAAAAGCAGGGCCTTTTGGTTCACTGTCTTTCTTCATGTCGTCTTTTTATCACAAGTGTGCGCTGATGAAACTACTTTAATGCAGTCTGTTCCAAGAGATTAAATTGAATGTCTGTGTAGAGTTTCAGGGCTCAGAAGCATAGCATGGCAGCTTCGTTTCACATCTCCGGGACACTGGGCAGGCATAAAAATAATTGCAGACTCAGAAACGATCAAGGAATGTATCCCGGCTGCAACAGATGCTGTATTAAAAGGAAAGACAAAAGCCAAAGTGCATAATGAATTTAAAAAGACTTCTTTATCAAACACGTCATTTGTTTGAAGGACTGAATTGCTGGCATCAGATGTGGCAGATCAGCTTGTTACCAAAGTGAAACATGAGGACTGCTACGCAATGGCAATTGATGAGTCAATTGAAATCACTGATGTTGCTCAAACGCGCATCTTCATTTAATATGTCAATGGTCAGAAGTTAACCAAAGACCTTCTGGTTTTGTCGCCACAGAAGCAAACCAAAGGGTACAAAATACGCTGTGCTAGCGCTGAACCTCAGAGGCCCTAATATACTTCACGGGAGCTGACGTTCCGACTACAGTTGTCTGTGAAAAATAATTTCTGACATACCCCTAAGAACTGAACTCAGGCTCGTGAGCATCACTGCCTTGTCCATCAAACTATTCTCTGAGCTGCATTAAAAGCGAGATATTAAAATGGCATTAGATTACCCAGAAACACAGTCGTCTGTCTAAGGCTGACACTTATTCCTCCTGCTGATTATTTCAGCTTTCTCTTTATGGGGATGCTGTTGAAGGGAACAGTTTACTAAGTACTCAGGTGGTTTCTTGATTGATAAAAATACAGGTAATGCTTGGTAAAAACAGAGAAAGCTATTTTCAAAACTCTTCTCCCCTCCAAAACAAAAATAAAACAAAGTAAAAAAAAAACAAAGCCAACCCCAAACAACTCAAACATGTTTCCTCCGCCCTTCCTAGCCATTTCTAGATTACCTGGATGGAAAAACCTTTGCGAGGTTGAATTTTCATACTTTAGAAACCCAGAGCGAGAAAGCAGGAAGGGTGACTTTATACAGGCCAATTTTCAACAGAAGCACCCATCTGGATTTTTCACTGGAGGAAAGAGCAAACTGACCAAGAGAGTGTAAAATCTCTCTCTGAGGGTCTTTGGGACATATTTTGAAGCTTTTACTGCAGAGAAGCAAGTCTCCTCTGAGCTTGGTAAATAACCCCCTGACTAAACTTGCTGAGAACACGCAGGCAAATTTAACGGGTCAGGAAAAGCCTTCAGTATGGTTTGCTCTAAGGGCTGCACTGCTACAGCTTTCTTCTGCCTCGAGATTTCCATCTCCCTTGCTGATGGAGGCAGACAGGAGCAAGAGGTGAACAGCCTGGGGGTCTCCCGCTGGCACCCACGGGGCTGACCCGAGAGCAGGAGAAGTTACTCGGTGCCTAAAAATATGGAGAGAAGGCCCCACGCCTCTGCCCATGACCAGCATGCAGCCTCAATGCAGCTGCAGTGCGATGCCTAGTAAACGCTCTGGGATTTGTTAAAAATGAGGCTTTTTCTAATACGCTTAAGATGACAGACCTCAAGTTGTCATATATTAAAATGGTGCATACATTCCTTCCTCTGAGTAACCAATAATGGGACAAAAATCCTTGCCAACTCCAGTCTGCCTCCTGCCAAGGATTGTTTGAGCTCGGCTCATCCTGAGTGCCCCCATTGGGATCCAGATATAGATTAACACAGTTTTGAAACGCACAAGGGCCACAATCATGCAAGGCTTGATCCAACCCAGACTGGAGTCCGTGGAAAGGTCTGCATTGACGTAAGCGGATAGCGAGCAGCACCATCGCGCCTGCTGCTGAGAAACCAGCCCCGGCCCCTCCGCCGCGGCAGGACCCAGCTGTGGCCTCCAAGAATGGAGGGGAGCCGTGGGGGAGCAGGAGGGCAGCAAAGGCTTCCCGAGGTTCCCTCTGGTCTCAAGCCCAGTGGGCACAAAGCTGCCTGCAGGAAGCCAGCCCGCTCCTTCCCCCTCGCAGCTCAGGTCCGGATTGCCAGCGGGCTCCGTCACTGGTCACGTCCCCCAGCCCTGGCACGGGAACGGTGCCGGCAATGCCCACGCCCTGCATGGCCTTACCACAGGAGCCAAAACTCGCGTAGCATGGAGGGTATCTCACCCCAAGCACCACACGCCACTTCCCACGAGGCAAATCCTGTGCACGTCTCCAGAGACTCACACACTTTTGTGGGGGCTCTGCCTGAACAGCCTGCAAATGCGAAAGGCTCAGCTGGGTGTATTCACACACAGGACAAGGAGCAGCTCCTCGCTGCTGCACCCGCCCGGCCGCCTTTCACTCCCCTATTCCTCCTTCGCCAACCCACATCTCTTTTGTTCCTCCTTTACTTATTCCCACGTTTTTATGCTGCCCTCCCAGGCATTCCCTGCTTCAACTGACAGCCTGCCCTTCCACGCTCTTCCCCAAGTTTACTTCTCAGCCATCGTTTATTTGGGATTTGCTGCAGCCAGAGGCGCAAGAATCCAAACGGAGAAATACCAGCCTCGGGTCTCCCTCGCTTTTGCAGTCTCTGGTACTGGTGTGGTCCTAGCAGGAGACGGTACCAAGGCAAGGGGGGGGGCAACATTCACGCACACACTAGCCCCCAGCTTGGAGCCTTCTACTCTACCACAGCAATAAAAAAACTGCCCATTCAAGTCCTTTGTCTTAAAGATTTCCATCCTGGCCACAGCAAGTGCAGATTTATTGGTGGGACCAACTGCAGGAGGAATAGTAAACAGCACGCGCGTGCGTGCCTATGTGCCAGCGCGCGGTATGCCGTGTCCCTACCAAGCGCGGCAGAAACTCACGGCAGTCCAGATTAAATATGTGACTAACATAAAATAAAATGGGTTTCCCGGTGCTTTTTTTTTTTTTTTTAAATAAATAAATTATTTGGCATCTTCTTTCATGACATACACGGCACAGTCAGGGCGCTGTGGGGAGGCACTGATGGGGGAGAACCGAAGCCAAGAGAGACGGCTGACTACGCTGGATCCGAGGAATCAGACACCTGCCTTATTATGAACAGTGATGCACAGCGTGGCCTCTGCTTTCTCACAGGCCTCCACTCACGCAAGCTAAATTGCACAACCCGTATCCGCTGCTGACCGCTACGGTCCTATTTAAAGGCACAGCCTCACACCCACTGCCAGAGCCCGGCCAAGGGGCAGACCCCAGGCTTCCCACCCCAAAATTCCTCCTGCAGCCTCCCAACCCTTCTACAGAGGCGCACAGAACACTTCAACACTTGTTGACACTTCAAAATAATACATTAACATTGATAAAATCAGCAGCCGCATCTTTTGTTGACTTCTGTAGAAATTTTGCCGGAGAAAGGATGGCAGGACACGACTCGAAGCACGCTGAGTGACATCTTATATTTTCCAAACCATCCTTAGATTTTTCATAACATCTAGCGAGCAAGCTGCTGACAGAAGCGGGATGGTTCCCTGTTTGTTGGGCAAGAATACTTTGCGATTCAGTAGAATACCAAATTTGGTAGAATGTCTTCCACTTTGGTAGAAGATATTACAAACAACTGTGCATTTTAACACGTTTTCGCATTACACATCATTCATTCTGGGGAGGGGGGTGGTGATCATTTTCTGCAGACAGCTAGCAATGCTTCCAAGAATGAAAATGTTCATCGAAAGATAATGAAAACCAGACATTTAGTAACATTTTCATTTTGCATGTTTAAATATTTATAACTATGTTCATAAAACCGCATGTTTGCTCTCCTAATGCTCCAGTGATTGTGTTTATGAAATGCAGTATTTCTCCAATGCCCCTTCCTTGCGTCAGCCTCTCTGCCGGGCGCGATTTACTCGCGCTGCGGACTGACAACTAGCTTTTATGTAAAAGACTGTCCAAGATTAAGAACAGAAAATTCTTGAAAAGAAGAAAACGTATTTTCAGGACATTACCGTCTCACTGATGCATGTGTGATTTTAAACTTTGTAGGGGGCATTTATGCTGGCGTAATTCTTTCACTGCAATTTATTTTCGATCTGGAAGGAAACTATTTCTTAACCTACGGTAAAACAAAGAAATCGAGAAATATAAGCATGATAAAACTAGGATGCCGATGTAAACTATTGTTCTCACTACAACACTTTTTTCAGTAACTTGGATGCAAATTTAATGACAACAAAGAATTTTGCTTTAATACAGCAGTTTCTCGGCTTCATGTTATAAATTTCTAAAAAGCTGATCAAGTGGCCGCAGCCTGAAATCGGGACTAGAGCACTTAGCAGCCCTCGGTGTGATCCCACTGTATTCTGCTCTGTCCTCTGATTACAGACAGCGTGACAGAGCTTACACGGTCCGTTCTGGTGCACATAACGTACGGAGAACCCACGGCTGCAAGGCAAGGCTTGCGGCGCTCAGCCACACAGCTACGGACCCACTGCAGGGCCCAGTTATTATCAAATAATTTAGTTCTTAAAATGCCTCGTGTCAGGTTGTAATTTCAAGAAGGAACTAATGATTATGCAGGTCTGTTTTTTTAATTTTCTTTACCTTTTTTTTTTTTGTGTTTCCTCCTAAATATCTCTAACCTGAGATTTTTGAAAGGGTCGGGGAACTCCTCTGAAATCAAGTCCTCAGCACCAACAGAGTGGTTTTATTTTAATCTCAGCCCAGCATCCTCCCGAAGGCACAGGGAGTATCTTCAAGGTGCAGTTTCAATTCCTTTGGTCCTTTGCCTGCCTTCTCCATCCACATCAGCAAAGAACGGAAAGGAAACAGAAAAAAAAGCAGCAGATTGCAATGTCACATTGGTATCTCGTTTTAAAAACAAAATGAGTGATGCAAACTCATTAAAGTAAATCACTCCACCTACTGCATTATTTTAAAATACTTCTGCAGGCCAAGATTAAAAATTAAATACATATTTTACTGCTGCAGTTTTGCCAATTCTTACAATGTTATCAATAGTCCCATTTTTTAAAATATAATTCAAGCTCCAGAATCAGGCAATTGCATGAAATCTCAAGCTCCACTTTAAAACACAGATATATGCTCCTTTGGCCTTAAAGCTACCCAAAAAAAAAACCAACAACAACAAAAAAGGCAAAATAAAATCTGCCCAGTAAGGCTTGTGGCACTGAAAAAAGAAAGGAGGAAAAATTATTAAAAAAAATAAAATAAAAACCACTTTCTTTTTCTTTCTAAATCTTGTCAGATTAAGCAAGTCCATTTCAGGGGTGCCTGGAACGTGATTTTTGAATAGTTATGATTGACAGTTTCATCAAGTCCCTGCAGCATCTTCTTTCTAGTAAAAATAAATATTATGGGCAAAATTAGTATTCTGGGGAACATCAGTCTCCCTTTGCACCAGCGAGCAACCAGAGTTGACTCCTTGCAAACTCTGCATGGATCGAGGGAATTTTAGTCACATAATCTGCTGCACAGAGATTTTTCTCTTAATTAAAGATAGTATTTGAGTCCAGATTTAGACTTTTCCTATAGTTAAGACTGAGTTTCTCTCACCGATCTCAACACAAAGTTTACTTTTTTCTTGAGGTTATCAATAATTACTGAGAAGCTCAACTCTATGGATTTCATAGGATGCTAAATGCGAACAAAAGAAATGTTTATTTTCAGTAAGAACACAGTGACGTGGAGGAAACGCTAAATTCAACTGCATTCTAATAAGACAAGTGAAAGAAAAAGAATGAAAATAAGGGAAAAAAGTGAACAAAAAGAACGTCATCATCTTCTTGCTCAAAACAGTAAAAGAATTATGCCATGTAAACTACAGAAAGTGGCAAAAAAATACTTAAAAAAACACCCAACAAAACTAAACACAAAATTTTGCACTGGAATGATGTCTCAGTGAAACTGGGAGAAATGCAAAGAAGAGATAAATAAACAGGCAATTTTATTTAAAGCAAACGCTATATGCTGATTCACCGCCTCTGGAGCCTTCCTGGCCGTAGCTGTACTTTCCAAAGTGGTTATTCTCCGTGGCATACAAATGCAGCAAGCCCATGGCTAGCAGAACCCAAAATCCTGACGTTTTCTACCCTGCTGTGACCCTGCCAGCTAGAGGCCACGTCACGGCCTGTGAATAAAGCACAACACTGATTTTTGCTCCCTCTGAAGCACGGGGAGCGGCGACAACCCCGCACCTGTCCGCGCACAGGCTGCCGAGCAAAACACCTTTTTCCCCCCATATCAAATCCTGCCGATGTTCTACTTTTTTCCTGCCCACAGACCAGTTTCTGCCCAAACATTGGAGATGGAGATGCTGGAAGCCAGGTAGGGCACAGCCTTCTCAAAAGCTTCGGGATCTCTGCCCAGCACCTTGCTCCACCATGCCAGGTCCCCCAAAAAACCCCGCCTAAGAGCCAACGTGCATCTGTGGGACTACCACAGGCCCACATAGGACACTCTGGAAAAGGGCAGAACCATGGGAATAGCCCTGTTTCACAAATATCCTTTATGTTCCTCAGCCATTAAGCCTCTCCACCTTCCCCAGCATCTTCCCAGCTGCCGGTGACTTTTCCCCTCTCCGACTTTCCCGGCTGCCGCAGGTCAGGGTACCTTGCCCAGCGTGCACTGGAACAAATCCCCCACACACAGGCTGGGTCTCCCTCCAAACGAACTTCACATATCGCCCATTCAACCATTTCAAAGTCGAGCGTTGGCAATTTCAAAGCTGCTACTATTGAACAAGCTGCCAAAACAAAATCATTCAGCTAAACTCTTTTTTTTCTGCCCCCCCCAGCCCTTAATGTTTCTCTTCATACAAACAAATGAAATGGAGAAACACTACCGACGTGTTAGCGACAAGAAAAACCTAAGCAACACACAACCTTCCTTACTGAAATTTAAAATTAGTATCTTATTAAAATATATCCGCACCTCCTTGGACAACTGCCTCCCCGGTTTCTGCCGAGGGTTTTTGCACTGCTAGCGCTGAACAGATGTCTGTAAAGCCATCCTAAACCGTCTCCTATGAAGTCTGCGGGGCAGGTCCTTGCTCTGCCATTCTCACTCAGCAGCGTAAGCTCTTATGAAAGCGTTTTTACTGCCTGCAGTTGTGTCCAGGTGAGTAGACTCTTGCAAGACGTAGATTCTATCTCTATCCCGCACAAACGGCATAGCGAGGTTACCCAAGTGTCTTGGTTCAGGAGATGTGCAGATTAGTCAGCATGATACAAATCATTTCCTTCTGCACACTCCACAATAAAATTAGATTTCTGCAAAGAATTTAAGGCCTCCTCTAGAGTTTTACCTCTCCAAAACAAAAGCGCATCTCTGCAGATTTTTTTATATAGTTTGATCACACTAACAGCATAAATAACAGGGGTGGTTTATCAAACAGTCATAAAAGTTAGGCTCAGCTACAAGAGCTGGTGTTTGTGTGCGGTGCTTTTAATCCGGGAATGTTATATTACCAAAAACAAAAACAAAAAAGCGCAGACACACAATAAATACTACACCCTACCCACTTTTTACAGCCGCCGGACTTATTATAGGAACTTAATTTCTGGTGCCGTAGCGCCGAGATACTTGAACACAACCTGATCAAATGCCTCCAGGACTCTGCCTTCACACTGTGTGCAACCACTAGCTGCTAATGGCACGCACAAAGCTTAAAAGAAAATATATTATTTTCATAGGATTACACCAGACACAGAGACAGATATGCGAAAACAATGACACCAAAGGAATCAAAATATTCACGGCTCATAAAGCGTGGTAGAGAAGGGATGGCTGCAGCCCATCGCCTGCCTCTGCTTAGTTTCTTTACAGCACAATGAATCAACATTGCCCCTTTTACAAAACCATCCCGAGTTCTGTTTATCTGGGGACAAATCCAGCTAATCCCGCTCATACAAGCAAGCACAGCAACTTCAAGGGGGCTACCAGTCCGGGAGAGGACAGCAGGATACGGCCCCTTTTTGTGAACAGTCCTGGGACTCTTCTGGGGTGTGACACAAGATCCATTATTAATGACACGCTAAAAGCTGAGCTAACATGGCACCTGCTCTGCCAGCGCTGTCCTGCCCCGCTCGGCTCGGTAAGGCTTTCTCCGGAGCTACGAGCACAGGGAATGCCCACGGGTCCCCCCTGCCAGGCCCTGGCATGGAAAATCATGAGCTGCCTCACCCAACTCACAAAAACAGCCTAAGAAACCTGGGAAAAAGGCAAGTCTCCAGGACTCCAAATCTCCCTGCAATAGGCAAGGCTGAGGAATGGAGCCTTTTTGCTTCTTTTTACAAAAAAAAAAAAAAGCCACCTTCTTATTTGTCCATGAGAGCTGAGGACTCGGCTGCAGGGTGAGACAGCTCTTCCCTGCCCTTCGCTCCCGAGGTCTCGGGGCCAGCAGCAGCTGGGGGGGGCAGAGGCACTGCATGGACAGCAGCGCCCACCAGCACAGCGTGCTGTGCTCAGGGGACATACCCCCCCCCCCCCGCCCCCCCCCCGGGG
>VWZZ01001814.1:0-23873 GCA_013399095.1 Psophia crepitans
GCCCTGAGGAACACCGCTGGTGATTGGTCACCTGCAGAATACCTGCCTGCAGACAGCAGTTTGCTCTCTGGCCCCTTCTGTCCCTGATCCCTTTGTGACCTATTATGTCTGCCTGCCTGATGGTTCCCCTGGCCCACTGCCATGTGTTGGAGGCCTGTCACCAGCACTCCAGGCTTTGGTCCCTCCAGAGGCAAGTGGGAAGATCATTCTCAGCATGTCTATGCAGACTTCTAGAGCTGTTGGCTTTGGAGAAGCGGACAGAAGAGTCTGCACACGACTTCGTTTGAGGATAAGTACACTCAGCATGATGAACTGTTGGCAATCTGTTCTTTAGAGTGTCCAGGAATCGAAGTTTAGTAAATAAGGAAGGAGGAACTGAGGGAATTATGTAGAGTTTGTTATATTTGAAGCCCTAGTGAAATGGAGAAGAAATGAAGGCATCCATGGAGAGGGTATGGACTTAAACAGCACAAGCTTGCAGGGATGATGAACATAAAGACCTGCCCAGAGGTTGCATCCTTGGGATTTAGCGGGTGCTTTAAGATGAGTCTGTCTTATTTTGGCAGCTCGAAAACTGCAGCAGAAACGCACCCTTCTGTTGGAGGAAGAGGCAGAAGAGGATGAGATGGTAAAACAGATGCCTGAGATGAGCGGGCAGTCCAGTGTCATCATTGAAGGAGTTGAGTACAAGATTGACAGACTAAACGGAAGGAGCATCCAGGCCCCAGCAACTCGGTAAGACAAGACTGGTAGCTCAGTACCTCCACTTATGTCAGAGGTGTCCCAGTATCAGTAATTTTGGGGGAAGAGGGCTGGGCAGTATTTCTTCTTCAGCATAAAAATTGGCAGATTTTTCCAGCTTTTTCTTTTCAGAAGAATAGCTCCTTCAGCTGTGCACTTGGGAATGTAGAGATGTTAATTTTTAGATAGCTAATCTGAGTTAAGCCCTGATGCTGAACCTACATTTGGATTTTTTTTAGGCTTTTGTTTCCTGGTTCTCCTGGACTTGTCCTCCAGGTTGTCTTGATGTTGTTTTTCTAATTCTTGGGCACAGAACTGGGGAATCAAGAGGTTTCTCATAAGACTTCAGATAAAAATAAGGTTGCACTAGAATAAAGCTGAAGTTGTCCTTATCTGACTCTTTCTTCTGAGTGTTCGGTACAGACATTCTTCTTTTCACAAACACTTTTATTGTCAGTCTTACAGCGGCTGAAAACACTTATCCTGTCATTTTGAATCTCATTTCTCTCCATTGTTCCTGACCAGTTGCTGTTGAGGAACTTCTCACATAATGAATGCATTGAGACCTTTCACCTCCTGTGCTGACTGGGCTACTCTAAGAAAGGACAGCAGCCAAATGCAAACCAGCTTCTTGGTTTGATGTGAAGGCCTACTTATCTCTACTATTTTCATATTGAAATGTGGAAGGTTAGAGAACAGTAAGGTGGGATCCATCAAATGACTTTCAGTTGCCTACTGTTTAGGCTTGAACAAAGGCAAGGCAGTGGAATACACTGGATATGTGTTTTTTGAAATATTTTTTGTCATGCTAGAACAGAAACTGAAATTTAATCAAAATAAACTAGAGCAGTAGAAATAAGGGCTCAGAGTCATGATAAACTTTCTCACTGCCAACTGAGCCACAGTAACCATGCATGTTCTTAACCTGTGAAAGACAGACTTGTGTGACTTCCTTTCATTACAGATCAGACTGAGTAGTATCTGCGTGTGCACAACTTGAGTGCAGATGCTAACTACAGTGCAGCTGAAGTTTGCAATAATTTGGTTCTGAGCATAAGGCCTCAGTGTGTCAAGCAGTTGCACACAGAGTGGTTACACTGAGAATCACTGTTCTGGGATCACTCAGGATTTGTCCCTAGCCCAGATGTGCACTCACGTACAACCTAGGAGGGTCGTCCTTTGTTAGTATTCATGTATATCTCACATCAGCAAAAGAAAAAGCTGGAAGCAGCCAGGCTGCCCATCACATAGTGACAGCCGGAAAGAGCCAGGCTAGAACTGTGCAAGAACTTGTCAGCAAACACGATGCGTTACATTTGAAGAGTGTGTGTGTGTGTTAGTGGATGGTTGACCTCCAAATGAAGAAAATTAGTTCTGACGTTAGAGAGCATGAAAATTTATGAAATCAACAAGGAGATGCTTGCAGCACTGGAGGAGGAGCTGTTGAGCAAAATCATTAAGGGTTGTGTCTTCAAACTGAAGCAGTTTGCTTTCTGGGGCTTGGATCTGTTCTGAACCTTTCCTGGGTATGCCAGCGTGTTGTACTGTTAGCTAAAGGGCTTGTTTTGGTCTAGGCCCTCTGAGGTCAATGAGAACAGCAGCTCACAGAGGAATTCACTGGAAGAGGGAATCAAGCCTGAACAGAGAACCAACTCTGTGTCTGGGTAAGTGATCAGCAACATCCTTTGCCTAGGAGCTGCCAGATGATGGAGCAGATGACTCCTCTGTTTTAGCAGACATAGGGTGTAAAAGGAAGGGTTTCGTGGCGAAAGGGAAACTGTGATTGGAAGCAACTTCTTAAGAGAAACTCACCTCCATTATGTGTCCTTCCATCTCCCAACATGATGTCCTTAGATGTGGTACTAAACAGTTGATTGGAGGTGTTGGCCATCACTTTTTATCTTGAAAAGAGGCAGATAAGAGATGTGATGGACCAGACCAGTCTACCTCTCACTGTTTCTCTGCCCAGGTTGAGTCCATTATATCCTGGAGCAGGGGATCCAGTGGCACCTGTGCGGACAGCCAAAGCTGAACGGCGGCACCAAGAGCGATTGAGAATGCAGAGTCCTGAGCTTCTGAGTGGTCAAGAGAAGGAGCTTTCTCCAGCAGAACGTCGTGCTCTGGAGGCAGAGAAACGAGCAATGTGGAGGGCAGCACGGTGAGACAGAATAAACTTAACTGTTCTCTTCACTAGGCTAGTTCAGGAAGAGGGGACCTGCTGCATGTCTTTTAGATTACATGGTATTAAAAACAGGGAATAAAACAAGCCTTTCTAAGTCAGATGTTAGGGGAGGTTATATAGTATCTGTTCAAACAGGGCAAAGCATCCACCACATGGCTGAGCTCATGTGCTTCTGATGGCTACATGGGTGAGATCTCCTGTATTTCAACAGTGCTTGCACAACCATGAAGACAGTGGAGTTTTTATAAAAACTTAAACACCCGTATGTGATGTGGAGTATATTCCTTCCCTCTCAGCACACAGCTTCCCACCTCCTTTGTAACACATGAAAAAGATTATATTTATTGAAGCTGCAAGATGACATATTCAAAATGAAAAATGGAAAGAGAATTTCACATATCCAGTGTTGCTGAACTGGAAAAGTTGCTGAAGCCAAGAAATTAGCAAGACAAGGGCATTCTTAGTCACACAAGCTGTTTCATCAGCTGTAAAAGAGTGATTAAAAGTTGTTGTGGAAGAAAGAGAACTTCCTTAGCTCAGAACTTAAAACTTCAAGCTAGTCCAGTTATTTACTGTGTCATATAAACCCTTTCAAAAATCAAACTGCTACTATAACTAATTATAGTTTTCTTCCCATAATGTTCCTGTAGGAGGCATTCAAAGGATAATCTGAAACAGTCTCTTTTGGGGTTTGAATGAGAGCTTTTAGAGGAATAGGGCTGCTAGTGATGCATCCTTGCCAGTCTGCTAGATACGATGCTGGAAGGATTACCATGAGTTGTGATACAGCTTGGCAGTTCCAGTGTTTGTGCTTAGACGTAGATGACAATGGTGCTGTCATTTTCTAGGGAGGCTCTGAGAGTGAAGAAATACATAGTGGAATCCTCAATGAGAACTGACTAATTATCTAGGGCTTTGAGGGTACAAAGCTTCCCATTGTTACTTGATCATGTAACAGATCTGCTTGTGGTTTATTTAAAGCTGGACTAATGTCCTAGTACCACGGCTTTTGCCCTTCAAGAAAAGCTTTCTTAGTTTGCTGCAACTCTGCCTTGGACGAGTCCTTTGCCTTGTCTCTCAGATGGAATTTTTTTTTCTGAAGCACTGCTTAGTTTCACTGCACTGCTCTGTAATGTCAGAAAGCTGAACAGATCACTGGAAAGAAAACCTGTTTGTTGTATGGAACCTTGGTTTAGAAAAGATTGATTTTGTCATCCTATAGCGTGTTTGTTAGACCTTTGACGCCGGCCACGCTTTGAGCGGTTTTTGGATCAGATGACCCCCAGAGGTCCCTTCCAACCTGAATTACTCTGTGAGTCTATACTTAGTAACCTCTCCTTCCCTGGCTCCCCACTAATGGGGATACCTGCGTACAGGCGCAATGATGAGTCAGGATGTCAACAGTGTGTGCTCTGGCAGGATTGTTTCCGCCCTGTGCTATTGTTTCATGTTCCAAATACTGTGAGATTCTGTCTGCCGCCCTGATTTACTGAATGTTCTGCTGATTTGGCATCTCACACCTGTTCCAGTTGATGTTGTTCCCCATGGTTTCTGTGTCATAACTTTTCAGGTGGCATCATTTGCAAATGGAAATTCTATATTTTAACATAAAGCCAGAAATTACCCTTTTACAAAAATACAAGTGGAAGAGAAATTGTAAACAATGCCTGCCAAAATAGACGCATTGCCCTTGTGTTATAGGGCTAGAGCCTGCGTGGGTGTTGTGGAACCAAATGTGTGCTTACAGACCATCTCTCAGAAGAGGCTGGCTGGGACTGAGATGACCAGATCCAAATTCTTGCTCTGGCATATACTTCTTTAGGACATTGGACAGGTCACCAAGTCCCTCGGCACTGCAGATGCATGGAGAGAGGGCTGTAGTAGCACTTCTCTGTCTCACAGGAAGGTTATGAATATCAAAGACATTAAAAACTGTCAGTATGATGCTGTGTAGGAGTAGACATCTAACACATAGTTGCTGCTCAGCTTTTGTATCTTTAAAAAAAAAGCCCTGCTGTTGTATTTGATGCAACAAAACAGAAGTTGTCTGTCGGGCTTTTCCTTCTGAAAATCAGCATCACTGTGCGGGGAGAGACAGTAGAGACTGATCTGTCATCCCTTCCCGATTAGATACACAGGGCTTTCTCTCCTTCGTGCCTCTGGTTCCCATGCGTATTTTCTAATATGATGGAGCGGTCTTTATGAGGTAATGGCAGCTCTGATTCCTCCTAAGCATTGACATATCCAGGGCATGCTGTAATAAAATCTTTGTTTAAGATGGGTGTAGAAAGGAGAAACGTGACACTGCCTGTGCAAACCTTTGAAAGCAAAGCCATTACAAGGACATTGCTCATGTCACAGAATGTGCACCACTTGCCTCAGGACTCTGTGTTCCTCCATGAACTTGCTGCTGTTGCCAGCAGATAAACAAATCTGAAAAACTCGGAGAGGGTGTCAGGATTTTTTTAGGTGATCACATGATTTGCTCCTATAACATTACTGTACATCTGACTGTGCTTTTGGGTTAGCTAGGATTTTGTTGAAATTGCTTAGGGCACGGTAGAAGTTCTACATTACACTGTAGAAGGGTTAGCGAATGTTGAGTGTAGTGGTTTTGTCCACTGTGGGCAGGAGAGAGATCCCTGCATTCTAAACCGCCACTTTCTTCTAAATATATTTTGTTCAAGGAAAATGAACTAGTGAAGGGAGAGCCTTTTAGAGGTAAGAACACATGACAAGGAGAAGCTACTTGGAGCTGTTTTGCTTTTCACATATCAGATCCAGGTTACTGCTTTTAAGTTCTGCACACCAGGTCCTCAGCTCCATTCTGCTTCTGATGCCAAGGTGTAGCTTTTTATTCAGTTCTTGGAGAAGTGCCTGGCTGATTCCCTGGGTAGGGTTAAGACCTTGCTTATTTTGGCATTTACAGGAATCAGTCAGTCACCATAATGTGCTCCTTTCTGTAAGACAAGGATGGACTGTTCCCTGCTACCACAGATCTCCCAGGATGATCTGGTGTTCTTAGGATCCCTCTTCTGTAACTGCTAGAGGAGGCATAGTGATGTGATGGCAGCCAGGGCTTGGGTCTTATTTCCAAAGACCCTCAGGCAGCACTACATGTGCTGTGTGGGAGGGAGGACTATTGCCCTGCACATGGTGCTGCAGCCTCACTAACCTGTTTTTTTCTTTAAGTGCATGCCACTGATTTTATTATTTTCTTTCTAATCTTCTATCTTCTGCTTCTTTCCAGTTCTGTGGTCTGTGTGCTGTCACTCGTGACCCCATCAGTTTGCGCCTTCTTGGGTTTTCCTTTTTCTCCCTGTGTCATCAGTGTTCTGCCAGGACCTGTGATGCGTGCCCCTTTTCGCCCCAGCACACACCCCTGTGCTCTGTTGGGACAAACACACTGGGACACATGCTACATAAGTGTTCTGAGCATACAGAACCACTGGCATTCGTGCCGTAGGAAGTGTGTGACTGAGAAGGTGCAGGCACGTACCAAGGGGGCAGTTGTCCAGCAAGGGCTATATGCGTCTTGGCGGTTTTTCCACCGTGCACATGCTATTTTTCTCCCCTTTTCAATTGCATGTGTTCCAGGGCCTGTGGCAAACAGACCTTTCCGTAATGTGCTTGTCCAATTTGCATCTCCTTTTCTTGTGGTCAAAGGTGCATGCGAACAGGTGGTCAGATATATGTGTGCAAATGTACACTAAGTGACTCTCAAACGTGTGCACACGCACTCACTCTGTACTCCCTCAGTCTGCTTCACACATACACGCTTCTTTGTAACTACCTCCTGGGCGTTTTCCATTGGTCTGCTGGGTGTCTCTGGTCCTCCCAGCCTGTGACGAGGGCAGTCTCTCGATGCCGAGGCTCTGAAGGCTAATGCTTCTGGGCACATCATGCCAGATTGCCCTCCGGAGAGAGGTTCCTGCTTCTTCTGCAGCAGCTGGTGTTGGACAGGATCAGGTATAGGAGCCTGTTTCAATAAGGCTACCCCCGTATCAGACCCATATTTCTCCTTGCCAGGGTATGTTCTTGTATCTGTTTCTTTCTTTCCCTGCGCTTGTCCGCTGCGATGTTCATCACCATCATCTCCTCTTCCTCCTCCTCCTCCTCTTCTTCCTCCTCCTCCTCCTCCTCCTCTTCNCCTGCGACTGTGATAGCGTGATGTCCTGTGGGATTTTCGCAGCTTGCGACGTTTCAGGGATGTCTTCTCCTCCCCCTCCTCTTCCTCTTCCTCCTCCTCCTCCTCAGATCCTCAGCTCTTGAAGACAGTATTAAACAGTACGAGCAGGATCTGGCCAGGAAGCTGTACCAGTCCCGACAGTGGGCACCTGCTCCCGGGGCCAGGCCAGCTCAGATGTCTAGTCCAATGCAGAGTCACGCCTCAAGAATCTCTGGGTCAGGAAGCCAATCCAGGTGTGCACAGCCCCCTCCCTGCCAGCTGCATGCTCAACAGTCCTGTCTGTATCCCTGCGTCCTAATGCAGTGCTCCCAGCTGTGGCCTGCTAGGGGTAGGGAGGAAATCTCAGTGGTTGCTGGTGTTCGTTTCCCTGAGGTCCCACAGACTACTGGCAGTTGTCTCAATGAGAATGAGGACGGATGCTGGGTAAATTTGACTGGGAGAAGGGAGCAGACTTTCTGAGGGCTGAGCCCACTTTTTCTTAGCTAGTTCATAATTTCCTGATGGCTGAAGAGGGTTAAGATGCAACACACTGAGAGCACAGAGTAAAGTCCTGAGAAATGATCCTTCTCATTTGAGCCCCTGCAGTTCCTTTCCCAGCTTGGGTTGCTCTCCCATCGTGTATGGCACCTCTGGAAAGGCCTGCAGCTTCTCAGTGCATTGATGCTTAGCTCTAGGCTCTGTCTGTTCAACACATATGGCATGTGAATTTCAGGATGACAGCAAACCAAGCTGTTCTCCTCTCCTGCTTTGAAAGTCTGTCTGCCTCAGGGAACCAAGGGTGCTTAATCTCGCCTTTCTGCACTCAGCCTGTTGACTGTGGTCTGGCTGCTGGGCACAGAAGGCGGCATTATCTCTTATTGAGAAGGCAATGTCTGATGTCTTTTTCTCCCTCCCTCATTTCTGAGGCAGGATGAAATCACTTGAACAGGATGCTCTTAAAGCCCAAATGGTTATTGCCAAGTCCAAGGAGGGGAAGAAACGCAGCACACTGGAGCAGCTGGCAGAGTCACCTTCACCTGTTCCTACTCCATCACCAACACCACTAGAAGGTACTGTATAGCTGTCTCTATCTTCAAGGAAAAAAGTTAATGCTTCTGTAGCTTAACTTGCTTGAAAGCAGACCAGTTGACAGCAATTTCCTCCTTCAGCCTAGACTGGAATGTCCTTTCGGGCATGTGACATCTCTCAGCATAGGGAGAACATCTGAGCTATGGTTCCAGGGAACCAGAGCAGGAATAAAAACAGTGTCATGACTTCTTGGAAGAAAAAAAGAAAAGGCGGGGAGGGGGGGGCAAAGGGCATTTGTTCTGAGAAGGCAGTGTCTTTCCTGAGCACAGCCTTTTAGCACTTAACTTTGAGAAAATTACCCGACTTGCAGTACTGCATTGAGCTCTGGGGCCCGAAATATATGAAGGACACGGACCTCTTGGAGCGAGTCCCAAAGAGGCCCCAAAGATAATAGAACTGGAGCACCTCTGCTATGCGGACAGGCTGAGAGAGTTGGGCTTGTTCAGCCTGGAGAAGAGAAGGCTCCAGGGAGACCTTATAGCACTTCCAGTCCCTGAAGGGGCTCCAGGAAAGCTGGAGAGGTGCTGGTTGCAGGACAGGGAGGGACAGGCCAGGGAGAATGGCCTGAAGCTGCAGGAGGGGAGCTGGAGCTGAGCTGGGAGGCAGCAATCCTTCCCTGGGAGGGTGCTGAGGCACTGGTACAGGGTGCCCCGAGAAGCTGTGGCTGCCCCTGGCTCCCTGGCAGTGCCCAAGGCCAGGTTGGATGGGGCTTTGGGCAGCCTGGGCTGGGGGGGTGTCCCTGCCCATGGCAGGGGAGTTGGAACTAAATGATCTTGTGTCCCTTCCCACCCAAACCATTCTATGATTCTGTGATTCTGTAAGGGTTGCATATAATATAGCTATTCACTAAATAGTGCTTTTCTGTCATCTGTTGCAGATTGCAGTCCCAGAAATGTCACTTCACCAGGAAGGCTGGTATGACTGACTTCTGCTTGCTTTTGTTATCTCACCGATAATCCTGGAATGTCTTGGTTACTCAGCTTAAGTGTGGGCTGTGCATCTGGGCCATGGGATCCCTACTTAAATACTTGAGCGAGGTCTGGCAGCATGTTATACAGAATTGTGAAGCGGGTACAGTGGCTGGAGCTCTGCCATACCCATTGATAGAGGCATCCCCCCCTTTTTTGCAACTATGATGTCACATCTGTTTTCTGTTTCCTTGTTCTCTTATTTCATCCTTTTCTTGGTTCTTCATCTCCATGTTCAGAAAGCCTTTAACTTCAGAGACTTTGGCCCATTGTTTCCTCAAAAGCATAAAACTCAGAACTTCAGCTGAAATCAGCATTTTCCTTTTTCTAAGCACTGTATAAATGTTGTAGAGAACTGTCAAAATTACTAAGACAGACAAACAGAAGAGTGGGAGGAGCTGCACAGAGACGGGAACTGGTTTTGCCCAAGGTCACGCAATACAGCCAACTCTGGATTGAAATCCTGACTGTGCTACAGCCATTGAGAACCTTGCCATGAATTTTACCAATAAAAATAGGTTTCCTTCCTAACTTAGTGTGCATGTGCATTTTACTGGAGCACATAATGTTTTCTCTGCAACTTGGAACCCCTGTCCTGACACCAGAACAGCTGAAAAGACGATGTCCCAGAAATGCCTCATTCTGAGAGGCTGTATCTAGGCACTCTTGGCACTAACTGAGAATGATGCTCTGCTTCTGCTTTTTTCTCTGCATAGATTGCTCAGCTTGCTGCTGGTTTTCCATCCATTTCTCTCCCCTTACTCTCTCTTCTCTGTTTCTTCTCTTTTGCTGTCCCTTCTAGTCCATGTCTGAAAAGAAGTTTGACTACC
This sequence comes from Psophia crepitans, assembly GCA_013399095.1. NCBI lineage: Eukaryota > Metazoa > Chordata > Aves > Gruiformes > Psophiidae > Psophia > Psophia crepitans. The sequence goes on from VWZZ01001814.1 coordinate 9,979, forward strand.
GGGAATTTGCTGCTATTCCTTCCTCCAAACCTGTTTATGAAATCCAGGTATAAACTGCATGCTGAACCATCTGTTAGATTGGTTAGGGCTTGATTTGATGGAAGTGCTTGCACATGACCTTCAGAGCAGAGGTTGAATGATTTGAGAAGTCCTCTTCAAAGGCCATCTCTGTGTGTGGGAGGCAATAACAACCAGCCATACTGTATAACTGAGGGTTTATTGGAGACTTCAATCAAGTGGAATTGTGAAAAAGTTGGTTCAGATGGTTTTAAAATTAATGACATAAACATTGAATATACGAAACAGCTATATTTTCACCTTAATTGATTGTGAAATATTTTTAAGTGAAAGATGAGAACTAAAAGGGAAGAAAAACATAGAAATGATTGCCAACAAATTGCAAATTGGAGCATATATTTACATCAAACTGGAATGTATCCAGCATCCTCCTCAAGAAGCAGCTGTGGTGAAAATTCCGTATGTTGTAACTCTGTTGTAAATGAACTGTGAAGTAATCAGGCGTTAAAAGAACACCAGATTTTGAGGGTGAGCACCATGGTGAGATTGTTCTCCTTTATAAAAGAACCTCATTTCATTTAAGCTCCTTTGTCATAGAATGACAGAACAGTTGAGGGTGGAAGGGACCTCTGGAGGTCATCTTGTCCGACCATCCCCCCTGCTCAAGCAGGGCCACCTAGAACCAGTTTCTCGGGACTGTGAACTGCCTTTCTCTTATTATCTGGGTTAGTCATTAACTGATTGCATTTGTGACAGCTGATTTGAGCAGATACTGTATGTCTGGGTTTTTTGTTTGGTTGGTTGGTTGTTTTTTTTGTTTGTTTTTTTTTAGTTTTATATAAAAACAATGAAGCAGATACCTGCAGTTGTGTTTGTGTTGTGTGTGGAGAGGTAGAAAGTATCAGTACTTGCTTTAACTTGCTGTCATGACACAAAGATCCTAGGTTCAAGGTGTCATTGCCAAAGTCAGGCTGACTTTAGCAGAGTTGCAGTTTGAGGATTCTCAGGCAGTTATGCACTATTTGACACATATTCTTGGCTGACTCCTTTCACTGGTGGTATTGCTCAGCCCTTGGTAGTCACTCATCTTTTTCTATAAGAATCCCTTCCCTTTTGAGATGTACACCTGTCCAGGATCTGTACAGAGTGAGAGTGCTCAAGCTGCAGTGGCAGCTCTGGACTACCTGAGTTTCCCCAAGCTTCTGCTGAGGCCACAGTGCAGCACTGGGTCTTCATGCAGCTGAGAAGGTGCCTCGAAAGGAAGCTACACCTACAAATCATCAGGCAGTTCCTCTGGACCTCTCTCAGCAGAGCAGTAATTAAGAACTGTTACTTCTTCCTGGCCATAGTCATACAACTGTCACTGGCTTTGGATCAGTGCAGTGCTGTTCGACTGGGCTGTGTTTCTCAGCAATGCATGCCGAAATCAACACGGCTGCTTGTGCTCTGCTCTCTGCTGGTCATGGAGAACGACTTCCACCATATATTTGCTTTGTTTCTAAAGCACTAAACGGGCTGAGATCATCTCCGTGTCTGTCCTGCCTTCTCCAATTTTGCTGTTTGCACAAGGCAAGTTTATATGGAAATGAGGGCTTGCACTCTCACAGCTGTGAAACTTCCCTAATGCTTTCCCTATAAGTGTAGGATAAAGGATGGTGGCTCTATACAACTAAAGAAAAATTAGCTATTCCTCAGTTGTGCTCTTGAGCTGAGCAAGACCACTAAAACACGTATTTTGATCAGTCGTGGCCAGAACTTTCTGTTGAGGTTGGCATTATTAAAGTTGTTGAATACTTAGCTCTTCTGAAACCCTATTCTTATGTTTGTGTAGCTCAGAGAAGTGTTAAACTCAGTGTAAGTACTGTGTACAAACCTAGAAAGAATAGTAGAAGTAACAAATGCAGCCACTTTTGAAGTAAACAGTATCTCAACAGAATACTTTGACCTTTCTTTCTTTGAAGCACTGTATACAGCTCAATTGAATTCTCTATTTCAGCAAAGTACGTATGGCTTGGGGCACTTACATCTGTCCTCAGAGTAGTGCTGATTTTCAAGTCACCTCAAGTTCATGACCATGAGCAAAGTTGTTCTTATGGTATTGTCACTCTGGTCTGATGAGCTGCAGTCAGATCTGGTTGTTGGAATGGTCTTCATATTCTGAAGGCTTTAAAGTTAGGAACTGGTAGAGTTACGTGATTATTGCTTAGCTGTTTCTCCAAAGATGATCTGTTGGGATGTAATTGCTTCCTATCCCACATCAGTTCTCTATACACACCTGAATAGAAAGAAGAAAGTTGATGATGTCTAAGAAACTAGTCCTGGGAACAGTGCAGATGCAGGATTAAGATCCAGGACTCTCAAGGAAATGTAGCTTATGTCTTTGCTCTACTCCCAGGTTTCTACTCATTTTCTATAGTCTTTGCACTTTATGCCTTTTTTGTCGCTTCCTATCCTCTCCTCCCTACACACACAAAATAAAAGGAGGAGAGCTCTGATGGGCAGACACAGACCTCATCCTGCATTTCAGGCAATGGGCTACTTGACTTCAGCACAAAGGATGCATTCACTGAGGGTCATGCCCTGGCTGCTGTATTACCAATGCCTTGAGGGCAAAAGGTTCTCTGTAGTGTGTTGGAAGGCTAGAGGTGGGGAATTACCTGGCACAAGTGTTACAGAGGTGGATGCTCATGTCTTCCGTTCTCTTCCAGTCACCTGATGCAGCTGATGACCTCAGATATGTAGATGACAGAAATAACTCAGGTAAGCTCATGGCCAAAGGACTCGGCTTTGTACTGCTTGCTTCCCACCACGGTTCTAAAGGGTTCCCCTTTACCTCCCTGTGGAATCAACCCTGAGGACTTCAACTTCTTGCTGCTTGAAGCACTGTCCTATTTTGTCCATTCTAGAATGAAACCTCCAAACTCACCACGGTCAGTTTTGGGTAGGATATTTGCATTGTGCTTTAGTGATGGCTGATTTGCTGAGAATGATGTGTAACAAGCATGCCTAGTTTTCTTCTGGTTTTGTGTTCTGGAGTAAAGAGCAGTAGTAGAACATGGGTGGGAAGTTTTGGCTTCTGTCACCTGCTGTAAGTGAATAATATCTGTTGTTCAGGGTCTGCCTTGTGCCCCTTTTGCTAGAGCAAAGACTCTTGCTGCCTGCAGCAGGCAGCTGCAGTTAAATTCATCCTGGTTGAAGACTTGAGAGCATTTGGGTGCTTGAGTACCCAGGTGACTCTCCAAGTCTACCCTTGTGGATCTGCGTGCACAGTCACCTAAATAAACAGCAAATTAAAGCTTTGTCTGCTGTATCTCTTCAGACTGTCGTAGCTATGGTATGTCTTTCTGTCTCCAACTATAACGGACAGGCTCAGACTATCTTCCACATCATTCTAGGTGGCTGTGGTAGAATTTTAAAAATCTTTTTCTGCATCGGTTCCAGCCTCCTGCTCAGCCTGCTTTTGTCTCTTTTCAGATATTCTTCTCGGAACATGTGGAAAAAATATTTGGAATAAAATATTTCTCCAGGAAAATATTTGAGGAGTGATTTTTACTTGCATTTTTCTTTACTATGTAAGGAAAATGAAAGGAAAACAGTTACCAAAGATCAAAGGAGTATATACAGAACTAGTTCAAAACAACACTCTCCTCCTGTCTGTCCCATCCCATCCCCAGCTTCGTTTGCCACTTCCAGCATTTCAGGCATGAATTTGACATATCCTATCAGGCCTTTTATTTATTTGTGTATTTAGTACACTTTAAAGAGATCTAATTGCTATGTTTAGTGACACCCTTTCTGTGTACGCCTCTACACACACTGGGATTTTAATCAGAATTATCTTTGATCATGGAATTAGGTCTTTTTGATCATATGGTAAACTCATAAGCAATTCCTGAAGTTTATGCTAGAAAACCATTAATAACAGAAACTCCAAGGATATCTTACTGTTAACTGCAGGAAAGCATTAGCATATCTCTTTTCTGAATATCTTTGAAAGCACACCATTTTCTTCTTGTCCGTTGCAGATGGGCTCTTAAGAAGTAGTTCTTTCCATTCTCTGGACTGACTTCATGGTCAACATCTTTTCATGGAATCATAGAATCATTTTGGTTGGAAAAGACCTTTAAGATCATCAAGTCCAACCATTAACCTAGCACTGCCAAGCTCACCACTAAACCACGTCCCTGAGCACCACATCTGCCTCCAGGGATGGTGACTCCACCACTTCCCAGCCTGTTGCAGTGCTTGACAGCCCTTGCGGTGAAGGAATGTTTCCTAATCGCCAATCCAAACCTCCCCTGGCACAACTTGCAGCCGTTCCCTCTTGTCCCATCACTTTTCGCTTGGGAGAAGAGACCAACCCCCACCTCCCCACACCCTTCTGTCAGGGAGCTGCAGAGAGTGATCAAGTCTCCCCTCAGCCTCCTCTTCTCCAGACTGAACCCCCCCAGTTCCCTCAGCTGCTCCCGTCAGGCTTGTGTTCCGAACCCTTCACCACTTCATTGCCCTTCTCTGGACACGCTCCAGCACCTCAATGTCCTTCTGGTGCTGTGAGGGGCACAAAACTGAACACAGTATTTGAGGTGTGACCTCACCAGTCCGAGATCACTTCCCTCCTCCTGCTGGCCACTCTGTTTCTGATACAAGCCAGGATGCTGTTGGCCACCTGGGCACACTGCCAGCTCATATTCAACTGGCTATCAACGACTGCTGCCAGGTCCTTTTCTGCCAATTTTTGAATATGTTTAAAAACATTTATTCCGAGGCTTTCACGAGGCCATGAAGTTATTGAACTACACAATAGTGTTTTTAGGGTGGAATGATGCTATGTGTTTGCTTTATGATATAAATTTTACACATCACTTAAAGCCAGAGTCTTTTGCTTTCCAGTCATGAGGTTTCAGAAATACACCCTTGATAACTTTGTGTTGCACTTATTACTGGATGCCTACTTACGGTATGTAAGAAACTACTTTTTTCCTCATGGTCTTTGTCCACTTGGGATGTCAAATGTCTACAGCAACTTATCTTTCTATCCTACATAGGACTAATTACTACTGCATTACTAGTTTGGTCTAGGAGTCAGCTCGTATACATAGAGGAATGGCAGATGATCTCTCCACTTTCTTGTATTGTTACTTTATCCCATCCAGCCTTTTTAGCCACATCGCTACTCCAAAGGCTTGCATCCACCCTTTTGTTCTCCAGACTTCCATTTTACAGATTCTTTCCCACCAAAAGGCAAAATTCCACAAAACTAGAATCTCCAGATTCTTACTGGTTGCAGTGCCTGTGCTCTCTTCCAGTACTTTCTGATTTCTCTCATAGGATATGTAAGGGAGGCTTGTACTGGTTCACAATATACCAGTATCCTGTTTGGCTGGAAGTGGGTTCTTAGGGAAAGACTATAAGAAACAGAGAAAATGAGCTTGCATAGACATATATTCTCAATTTTCTGCAATAACCTATTAAGTAGGGTTGTCTTAAGCCAGGTATCAATGGAATGATAATCTATAAAATTGTCAAGGTTTTTTTTAATCTTTCATGATGACACTTTGTGGCTTTGAGTTCCATAATTAGGCATTTTGTTTACTTTAATTCTTTTTCTTGATAATTTCCTTGGCTCTTCTGGGATGTACTGAATAACTACGTCATCTTATTCACTCTTTCTGCACCATTCATGTAGCCCAGTATCATATACATTACCTTTCGTCCAGGTTGAAGAATCCTAGTAGTTCTTTGTGGGAATCATTCCCACACCACTCTGGAGCTCTTTTATTTCATTTATGCCACTTTTAAGGTAGAGGAGGAGAACACGGCTGCATGTATTGCAATGTAGGTATATGATGAGTTTATACAGTGGCAGAAGATGTTCTGTATGTTCTCCCACTTTTTCCAAAAGCTAATCCTCAAAACTGAAATGGTATTGTTGAGTAACATGCGAGTATTTTCAGAAGGCTCCTCCTAATGACTACAGAATCTTTATCTGATTTTAAGGATGTTGCATTTTGTATGCAGTCAGGATTGTATTACTTTTATTGAGCTTAAGCATCATCCAGTAGCATAAAAATAAACTTACTAAGTCAGCACAAGGTTTTGGCACATCTGATATTGTGTCTGATGCGAGCCACTGGGAATACCAAGAAAAAGAACATAAAGGAGGAAAAGCATGAATTGATTACTTCCAGAATACTACTCCAGGCTACAACAATCTGTGTTTTAGCACTTTCTAAGCCAGAGACCTCTAATTTTAGAGTTGTTTATTTTTTTCTTGAATCCATTCACATTTGCAGTGAATTTCACCTTCCACATCATCGCCCAGTCAACTCTATAAAATCCTAATACTCTTTTTTGTAGTTGAGTTTCATTTGACCACACTGATACATAGCTTGATATCATCAGCACTTTCTCTCAATATAGTCTTCATCACTTGTACTGCTTCTCGTTAGTTACCGAATACTGACCCTATACAGATAGCTGCTCTACATTGTGAGAGCAGGTAATATCTTCCTGCACTTTTCCTGTGTTTTGTTTATTTACCAACTACAGGTCATGCCTTCTTATCCCATGGCATCTTGTTTTTGTTAAGAGCTTTGGCTGAGGAGGAATCAAAAGTTTTTTTTGTTTTTTTTTTAAAGTTCAGTGTGCTGTGCTGAGACCACTTAACTTGCATGTTTGATGACTCCTTTGGGAAGTTCTTGTTTAGGAGGGTCTAAAAGGAATGACTTCCCTCTAAGCCACATAGATTTCCTCCCCCACCCACACCTGCATTGTCATCTGCATGTGCCCATGTCTTTCTTTTACACCTGTTGGCCTTGTTTGGGAGTCAGTCATCTGATTACCAGTCCCAGTATCCTTTCAAGATGTCAGATTTGTCACTGTCGTGGTTTTACCTCAGCTGGCAGCTGAGCACCATGCAACCACTTGCTCACTCTCCCAAAGTAGGATAGGGGAGAGAACTGGAAGAGTTAAAGGAGAAAACTCATGGGTTGAGATAAAGACAGCTTAAGCCGTGCATACAAGCAAAGCAAAACAAGGAATTAATTCCCTACTCCCCATGGCAGGCAGGTGTTCAGCCATCCCCAGAAAAGCAGGGCTTTGTCATGCATAATGGTTACTTGGGAAGACAAACGCCATCACTGCAAATGCTGCTGCCCCCCACTCTTCCTCTTCCTCAAGCCCCTTATAAACTGAGCATAATGTCATACGGTATGGCACATCCCTTTGGTCAGCTGGGGTCAGCTGTCCTGTCTGTGTCCCCTCACAACTTCTTGTGCACCACCAGCCATTCTGCTGGTGAGGCGGTGTGAGAATCAGAAAAGGCCTTGACTCTATGTAAGCACTGCTCAACAACAACAAGAACACGTCTATATAAGAAAAACATCTCTATATTATCAACACTATTTCCAGCACAAATCCAAAACACAGCCCCATACTAGCTACTAGGAAGAAAATTAACTCGCTCTGTCCTGGTTTAAGCTGTCACCTACATTCATTTGGTTCTGTGGCCTTTCAAACAACAGGTTAATGCTACAGTTAGTAGTTCAGGAAAGATTCTGAATTATAAGTACTTGTACTTGGGTACTATAACAAGGAGGCTATTGCATCTTGGATTCTGGCACTAGAGAGGAGGGCAGGCCACTGGGCACAGCTCAGCAGGCTGTGCTTCTTTGATCTGATATATCTTTATAGATTTCTGTATTTGGGGTTCTCTGCTATGTTGAAATAGTTTACAGGAGCCAGTTTGCACTTGAAGGGAAAAATCTATGGGTTTGTGGAACTTTTTCCATTTTACACAAGTATCTCTCAGTAGTTGCTCAAGCCAAATTATCTCAAAGGGCAAATGTTCCAGGTGTATGTCAAAGCACATCAGATAAGCTGTACAAGCTCCTTTCAGGAGGATAAGGAGCTGCTGTAATGGACGCGTACTTTAGATGCAGAACACGTCCTACAAGGCTTGAGATCAGGTTAAAAGAGAGTCTGCCCTGCCAGAGTATCTTTCCTGTTGTGTTCCTTTTGATGAGGGACCCAAGTCACAGTAATTTTACAGAAAGGACTTAGTCACGTAACTTCAACATTAAGCAAGGCCCAAATGCTTACCTCGTGCTCTATGGCATACCATACTGGCAGTCACACTGCTCTTTAGTTTCACTACTCTGTTGAAACTAGTGAAATGCTTGGAGCACTAGCATACACCTGAGTCATAGAATCATAGAAAATCTCGAGTTGGAAGGGACCCATAAGGATGATCAAGTCCAACCCCTGGCCCCACACAGGCCCAGCCCCATCACAGCAGATGGCTGAGAGCGTTGGCCAGACGCTGCTTGAACTCAGCCCAGCTCAGGGCGGTGACCACTGCCCTGGGGAGCCTGTGCCAGGGCCCCACCACTCTCTGGGGGAAGAACCTTCTCCTGGTCTCCACCCTAACCCTCCCCTGGGGCAGCTCCATGCTGTTCCCTGGGGTTCTGTCGCTGGGCACCAGAGGGAGGAGATCAGTGCCTGCCCCTTGGCTCCCCCTCGGGAGGAAGCTGGAGGCCCCATGAGCTCTGCCCTCAGCCTCCTCTTCTCCAGGCTGAACAAGCCCAGGGCCTTCAGTCTCTCCTCACACATCTTCCCCTCTAGACCCTTCACCATCTTTGTTGCCCTCCTCTGGACACTCCCCAACAGTTTTATGTCCTTTTTGTGCTGTGGCGCCCAAACCTGCACCCAGCACTCGAGGTGAGGCCACCCCAGCAGAGTGTAGAATTGGGACAGTCTCGTCCCTGGACCAGCTGGCAATGCTGTGCTTGATGCCCCCCAGGACACGGTTGTCCTTCCTGGCAGCCTGGGCACACTGTTGGCTCATATTCAACTTCCCGTTGACCAAGACTCCCCAGTCCCTCTCAGCACGGCCGCTCTCCAGCATCTCAGCCCCCAGCATCTCAGCCCCTGTCTGTACAGCCAGGGCTGCCCCTGCCCAGGGGCAGGATCCAACACTTGCTTTTGTTAAAACTTCATGCGGTTGGTGATTGTCCAGTTCTCTCATCTGTCCAGATCTCTCTGCAAGGCTTCTCCACCCTTGACGGAATCAACAGCTCCTCCCAATTTGGTGTCGTCTGCAAACTTGCTCACGACACCTTCTAGTCCCACATCCAAGTCGTTTATGAAAACATTAAAAAGAACTGGCCCTAAAATGGAGCCCTGGGGAACCCCACTAGTGACTGGCCGCCAGCCTGATGTAACCCCATTTACCATAACTCTCTGGGCCTGACCCCTCAGCCAGTTGCTCGCTCATCCCATTATGTGCTTGTCAAACTGTATGCTGGACATTTTGCCTAGAGGGATCCTGTGAGAGACAGTATTGAAAGCTTTACTGAAATCTAAAGTTCTTTCAGTATACTTCATTTTTCCTAAAGCTTGGCACTTCCAATAATTTTCAGTGAATTGTGGGTGCTAAGGATAGGTATCTTCTCATGTATGTGACTTCCCAGAACCCACAGTAGTCAGTACACAAGCTACAGATCACCTACAAGTTCTGGGCACAAGATGACTGTAAATCACTAAGACGTCAGTGCTGACTCAAATTCAGCACCTGAGTATACCCTTATGTCTACATTAACTGTATCAGCTGTACACTTAACCTAGCACTTTCTCTTAAAGCCTTAACTTCTCTTGTCTACACAGTTCCCCAGGAGCAGGATGGGCAGCCAGAGGAAGAGGAAATGTTAGTAACACGTGATTCATCAACACCTACTTCATCAGCCCTTGAAGAAATGGCCCTGTACAGCAGCAAACGCAAACTCCGACACAGCCGGCGCAGTTTGGAGGCTGCTGTCCCTACGTAGAAGATCTGATGCACCCGGGCGATGGAATAGCCCAGCACAGGGCTTTTAAGCTTCCTGTGCTCCAGGGACAGCACTGGACTGCCCGCACCGCTGCCCCCTGGACGCTGGATGGGAACTGAGCACCCCAGGGAGCATTGTGGTCAACTAACTTCCTTTAAGGCTGTGAACCTCCCTCTTTTCTCACCCCATAATGCACTGGGGCATGTCCTCAACAAAATGGGATGACACTAGACTTACTGATGGCAAATTGAGAGAAGGTGTGGGTAGGACAGTGGGCAGCTGCAGCTTGTTAGCCTGTAAATATTGTGTGTGGGGGAAGGGTAGGACAGGGAGAACATATGAGTGTGAGAGTGTGTTGGGCTCCAGCTGTTATTTCTTCAACTTGGATTTTTTTTAGTGGTTAATATGGGAGCTTCTACTCTGGTATGAATTAGAAGGAAGGTCCAGCCTGCCTTTGCTCCTGTTTAATTTCCAGTCTTTTGCCAAAAAGCATCTCCTTCCACCTCCCATACTGTGTCACCTCACTTTATTTTGGGAGTATGTGGAAATGTGTAGCTTGGAGGCAAAAAAAAAAAGAAAAAAAGGAATTTCAGTGAAGTGCCTCCCTCTGACACTGACACCTGTGTGCTCAAGCAAAGATGACTGAACAAGCAGGAGCCTGTGCCAGCTCTGTGCCACTTGCCTCTGTGAGCACAGCAATCTATCCCATGTAGGAAACTGTCCTTGCCAGTATTATGTGCTATTCTGGGAGACAGGTACCTACCTAGGTACTGTACTGAGTGTCAGAGGAGACCAGGTATCTGTCTTCTGTCAGCACCATGACTGAATTGGTGAACTGGGGCAAAAAAGAGAAAGGAGCTGAACAGCTGTAGCAAGAATATAGCCATGTGTATGCGTGACAGCAATAGAGAGCAGAGTAGTTGGGGATTAGGATATGGTGGCAGAGATAGGAGGTGTAAACAGCAGATAAGATAGTGGGTTAGGATTCAGGAAATGGGGAAGGGTAGGAAGTGGCGTTGCTGGGATCAGGTTAGGAGTAATGGGATCTCACAGGTAGGAGGATCCTAGTGGGTGAGTCCACTATGTTGCCCTGCTAGCTGTGAAGTGAAATGTGGCATTACAGGGATGCCCAATGTGGGGCTCTGAAGGAGTGCCTGCCAGGCAGGGAGCACAATGAAGTAGGATGGGTCTGGCCGATGCCTTGCAATAACTACACAATTCCACTCTTTGCCAGCTTGTTGGCTTCAGGCCCCTTTCCACGTAGAATAGGGAAAATACATGCTTGCCCATGCAGGAGTTAAAAAATGAAGAAGGAGCAGGGGTGTGATACCTGGTTTCTGTGAGTGGACAGGGGCTGTGAACAGATTCGGTATCGGGTGAGCTCTGTACATGTGGAGGAGGCTGATGCTGCTTGTAGCTCTGAAATCAGTCTCTGCTGCTCCACTGCCCACTACTGAAATAAAACATCCCTTTTTTTTTTTTTTTTTTTTAAATGCCTCTAATAGGGAGAAAGGCGTCTGAGCTTGGCAGTAATCTGATCTGTCTACCCTGATACATTGGTGCTCTCTGCTGAACCCCTCCAGCAGTAAGACTAGAGTTGGACCTTAAGCCTTTCAGTGACTCGAAGTGGCTTGGAAGCGACAGGCACTTCTGCTTGTATATTTGCTGAATGAAAGAACTGGATGCAGTTTCTTTTAGTTGAGAATTTCCCTTCATGCCAAAATCCAGTGGATCATTTTAACTGACTTGGTATGTTTTAATTTTACAGAGCTTTGAAGGGGGAACTCTGATTTCAATATGCAGCTGTGGCTGCTTCCATCATCAGCAATTCGAGCTTTTCCTTTTTAAATCTAATTTTAGCATTTGCTTTTTTAACAACAGCAGTTTTGGAAACAATCCTGGATTGGTTTTGGTGACTAACTTGTGATTCTTTTTTTTTTTTCTCTCCCTTTGTGGTACCTGGTGCCAGGTTCTGGGTTCTCTCCCATTCTCTCCTGAGAGACTCTGAGGGAAAATTAGTGTATCAAGACTGTAACTAGTGAAATTTGTACAACCAAAGAAATCTATTTTGTGGTTCAAGGATAATAAAGTTTACTTTACATTTTAGAACCTTTAGTTAACGTGGTTTCCCCTGTGTGAAGTCTGCAACTATATCAACACTTTGGTTCTTATTAGTCATCCTATAATCTAGCAGACATACTAGGGATTTGCCTGCTTTTGTTTACAGAAATTTATGATCACCTAAATCAATGCCCACTTCAGGAATATCAAGATAAGCACATGCTACTTGTGTAAACTTGGTAGAAAACTGGCATCTATGCTGAAAGGGGAAGAAGAGAACCTAAACCAGTAACTATTAGCTCCATCTTTATCTTGGAAGTAGCAGATTCACTCCTGGGGGAGGGGGAGAAGTAGAGGTTCGTGCTCCAGAGAAGCTGTAGTAGTGGGAAGAGGAAATGGGGACAAACAGGTGAGACGATACATGTATGATACAGTGGTTTAGCACATTCCTCACTGATACCTATTTAAGAAACAACATCCTGCTTAATGGTATGCAAGAGAGGGAGGTATATTAATGAATGAGAAAAAAAAGCTGTAATGTGCCATTCAGTGTTACAAGATGACAAATACCAAAGCTCACTGCAGAGGCTAATTCCATCCATCCAAGGGCCTGATTAGGCACGAAACATACCTATGTGCTGTGGTGCCTGCGCGTTTCGTGCCTAGGCCTGTCGGGAAAGGCTGCCCAATGTCATGCTGCTGCCTGTGGCAGTGAGGACGAGTCCCTTCTGCCACTGCTGAGCTCTGTGGTGCCTACTGCTCCAGCTCACTGCCTCTTGGGTGTGGGTGAGTTCATGGAGCACCAACCTTAAGGCTTTGGCTCCATCTGACCAACTGCCAGGGGTGTGTGAAGGAACACCTGGACACATGCATCAGTAGGGGGCTGTTACAGTCATAGCCTGGAAGCAATGCACACCCTGCACCCTGCTCATCAGCTGATGTAGTATGAAACACAGTGATATCGGTAAGATCTTAAGCCTCTTGGCTTTCTTTACTTGGCTCTGCTTGTAGACAAAAGAGTGTTGTTTGTTTTTTTTTCTAGTGCTTAAAGTTTTTAAAAATACAGTTTAACTGGTAAAAATCTAACACATCTCATGTAGCCCAAACAAGTTTTCCTTAGTGTGGATCAATGGATGGTCACCAAGATGTGCCAGCACAGCTGCTGCTTGTGAGTATGTGGTGCCTGGAAGGATACTTTCTGTGTTTCTCTGCTGGTGTGGGGCTGTGCCTCTGTGTGTACACTGAGGATATACTTTCAGCCTTGCTGCTGTCTGGACGCAGGTCCAGAGGACCACAGAACAAGCTACTTCTAGCAGAATGGACCCTCAAGGCCACAGAATTCAGCTTCCCTTTAACAAATGGTCCTACGGATAGTGCAGCTTTTATAACACATTAGAAAAGAAAGCCTAATAAAAAGCTACTGAGACCAGTGACTAATCCGAGTTTAAAAGGGACTCAAAAAAAAAAAGAGACTAGTTGCAGAAAATTTATGTAAAAATTCAAGCCCATAAAGATCAAATAGTATGGGGAAGAGCTACTGTCCTAAACGTGTCCAAACAAAGCTGAGCATTACTACTCTGGACTTACCTGATGAAATCTACACTATTATCTAGTTCAATAACCTGTGTTACAGAGACCTTTCTATAGAAAACTGGTAATGAATCAAAGACTATCAGGTCAACAGCAGTAAAGATGACATCACCCTTCTACAAAGGGTAGTCCCAGCAAGAGTAATTTATGGCCTTTCCATAGACCATATATTCAAAATCATTTTCCTCAGAAAATGGCGAGGGGGGGGGGGGGAAGGAGGAGGTGGGACACGGACATGTCTCACAATCCTATGATTATGCAGGGCATAGTAATGGAATCTTAGCAATCAAGGTCCTAGCTCTAAAAAACTAACTTTCAGATAAGTAATTTAGAACTTTAAAGCCACTTGAAATTTGTGTTAACTGCAGATGCTGAATCCTCACCTCCAGTAAATGGGGGGGG
>VWZZ01001814.1:31499-49596 GCA_013399095.1 Psophia crepitans
TGAGGAGCGGCTGAGGGAACTGGGCTTGTTTAGTTTGGAGAAGAGGAGGCTCAGGGGAGACCTTATTGCCCTCTACAACTACCTGAAAGGAAGTTGTGGTGAGCTGGGGGTCGGCCTCTTCTCGCAGATAACTAGTGACAGGACTAGGGGGAACGGCTGCAAGTGGCGCCAGGGGAGGTTCAGGTTGGAGATTCAGAGAAATTTCTTCTCAGAAAGGGTGCTCAGGCATTGGAACAGGTTGCCCCGGGAGGTGGTGGAGTCACCGTCCCTGGGTGTGTTTAAAGAAAGGTTGGATGTGGTACTTAAGGACATGGTTTAGTGGATAATAGGTGGTGGAAGGACAGCTGAACTAGATGATCCTTGAGGTCTCTTCCAACCTTAATGATTCTATGATTCTATGTCCCTACGCAAAAAGGAAAAGAGCATCACTTTGCCAAATGAGCTCAAATTTTTAAGATCCAAGTGTCAATTTTGTGGCATTTCAAAACACAAATTTGTGCAATACCCTCCTAAATGCTGCTGGGATCTCTAATAGTACTGCTGTTCAGGCTATTGCCAAAAAAAAGGAGCTCACTGTAATACTGTAGCATGCACCTGATTGACAACATTGTGTTACTTTCTTAAAAGAGCAATGCCGCAAAGCTCTTCCAGCTGTTGCACAGTAGTTTTTACCCCTTCTTAAATTTGTTATCACATAGGCACTACCAGCGTCGCTGATGGGCTCAGCTTTGGCCAGCAGTGGGTGTATCTTGGGGCCACACGGAACTGACTCCATCCAATATGGGGCCAACATCTGGTGTCTTCCCACAGAAACCAGCCCTGCAGCCTCCCAGCTACCAAAACCTTGCCACATAAACCCAATACACCATTACTGATCACACACACACACGTTTGTGCTATGTGTTGGGTTCAGCCCACTGTATCACCAAGTTGCAATACACATCCAGAAAAAATGCTCTGGGACAGAGTAGCAAGCTCTCTTGGACTGGTGTGAGCAGAATGCAGGGGCCCGCCCACCTTTTCAAGGTGTTCACTGTTAGTGTCATTTGCTGCTTACTCTTAGAGTGCTGAAGTCTTAACAGCTGTAGCAACTGCTACAATCTGAAATTAGGTTCACTCATTTCACACTCTGCTTTATCCCTCTGTCACATCATGTCATTAACCCAGATTATAAGCAATCTGGGGCACCAAATGTCTTTTTACTACTGGCTCTTTGTTTGAAGACAGCATAGAAGAGACCTGGTGAAGACATTAGTTACAAATAGTAATTATCTAGATGCATTACGAAAGTAATCCATACATAGATTATCATTAGTAAAAAAAAAAGCAAACAAAATTACAAATTAATGCAATGGCTGAGGATTCTTTAAAAATAACCAATAGTATCTTGGAAATAATATAGAAAAACAAACACAACCAGTCTTCAGAATAAAAAAGCAGCAAAACTTAATTGCTAATTACCAATTAGAAAGATGCAGGTGATGCCACCATGTTATAGCATGATGATGAGGGCCTTGTTAGACCATAACTGAGGAGGCGTGGTCTGGATGATCGGGTAGTGAGGTGGATTGTGCGCTGGTTAGAAGGAAGAAGTCAAAGGGTTCTGGTCAATGGGACAGAACCTAGTTGGAGGTCTGTGACTAGTGGAGTCCCTCAGGGGTCGGTACTGGGACCAGTGCTATTCAATATTTTCATTAACGACCTGGATGAGGGAACAGAGGGCACCCTCAGCAAGTCTGCTGATGACACTAAACTGGGAGGAGTGGCTGACACACCAGAGGGTTGTGCTGCCATTCAGCGAGGCCTAGACAGGCTGGAGAGCTGGGCGGGGAGGAACCTGATGAAATTCAATAAGGGCAAGTATAAGGTCTTGCATCTGGGAAAGAAGAATCCCACGTCTCAGCATAGGTTGGGGACTGACCCACTGGAGAGCAGTGTAGGGGAAAGGGACCTGGGGGTCTTGGTGGACAGAGGGATGATCATGAGCCAGCAATGTGGCCTGGTGGCCAGGAAGGCCAATGGCATCCTGGGGTGTATTAGAAGGGCTGTGGTCAGTAGGTCGAGGGAGGTGCTCCTCCCCCTCTATTCTGCCTTGGTGAGGCCGCATCTGGAGTATTGTGTCCAGTTCTGGGCCCCTCAGCTTAAGGGGCTTAAGAAGGACAGGGAACTGCTAGAGAGAGTCCAGCACAGAGCCACAAAGATGATCCAGGGAGTGGAACATCTCCCTTATGAGGAAAGGCTGAGGGAGCTGGGTCTCTTTAGCTTGGAGGAGAAAAGACTGAGAGGTGACCTCATCTATGTTTATAAATATGTAAGGGGTGAGTGTCAGGAAGATGGAGCCAGGCTCTTCTCGGTCTCATTAAGTGATAGGACAAGGGCCAATGGGTCCAACCTGGAGCATAAGAGTTTGCGTGTTAATATAAGGAAAAACTTTTTCACCGTGAGAGTGACAGAGCACTGGAACAGGCTGCCCAGAGAGGTTGTGGAGTCTCCTTCTCTGGAGACATTCAAAACCAGACTGGACATGTTCCTGCGTGATGTGCTCTAGGTGGTCCTGCCTTGGCAGGGGGGATTGGACTAGATGATCTTTCAAGGTCCCTTCCAACCTCTAACATTCTGTGATTCTGTGATTAGGAATAGCCTTCTTGAAATCAGCCATTCTAGATAATTTTCATAGAATCATAGAATGGATTGGGTTGGTGAGGACCTTAAAGATCCTCTAGTTCCAACTCCACTGCCATGGGTAGGGCCACCCCCCACTAGCCCAGGTTGCCCAAAGCCCCATCCAACCTGGCCTTGAACACTGCTAGGGAGGGGACATCCACAGCTTCTTTGGGCAACCTGTGCCACTGTCTGACTACCCTCAGATCTCATCTCATTCCCCCTCCTTCAGGTTAAGGCTATTACCCCTTGTCCTATCACTACATGCCCTTGTAAACAGTCCCTCTCCAGCTTTTTTGTAGGCCCCTTTAGGAACTGGAAGGCTGCAATAAGGTCTCCAGGCTGAACAAGCCCAACTCCCTCAGCCTGTCCTCATAGGAGAGGTGCTCCATCCCTCTGATCAACTTTGTGGCCCTCCTGTGGACTCGCTCCAACAGCTCCATGTCTGTCTTGTACTGGGGACCCCAGAGCTGGACGTAGTACTCCAGGTGGGGGTCTCACGTGACTGGAGACCTATTATCAGACTCTCAGACATAAACAACTTTAAAGAAAACTCATTAGATATGAGGAAAAAAAATCACTGTGAGGGTGTTGAGCACAGGAACAGGAGCCCACAGGGGCTGTGGGATCTCTGTCCTTGGATATATTCAAAAAACAAACAAGGCACTGAATAATTTGATCTAATGCGTTCTGCATGAAGTAGGGGTGTTGGATCAGATGACTCACAAGAGATCCTTCGAAACAAAACAGAATATTCTAACTTTATTATTTATTTATTAAGCTATGCTCTCAGATAACAGCAACAATTAATAACACTTTGTCCCAGAGGATTCAATCGTGTCCCACTGGATGATGACTTAGATTAACCAATCAGATCTTAACTGTGCAGAATACTGCAGAATATTTCCTCAGCAGTTTCTTAACCACAAGAACATCAAACTGACCGAGTACTCTTTGCACTGGCTTGTCTTTGAATAAACACCCAAATTCCAAGTTGTGTGCACATTGAATATACAAAGATCATCTGATGTTCTAAACTGTGATAGAGACTGTCATAATCATCCCAATGGCACAACAGAACTTTGTCTATCAGAATGTAAATTTGCTTATGCTTACTGGTGTTTCAAAACACACTTCTTTGATCTTGCCTTTTCTAAGACAGATAGCAACCTGCACATTAAAATCAAGAACACAACATACAAGCCCTATCAAACAAAAATATTCCAGGACATACACAATTATACCCAAGAGGAGAGGAAGAGAAAAGAACAAAGCAGAGATGAGGCATTAGTTAGACAATAGCGTGCTACTGGAAACCATGTATTTGAGGCTGAAATCACCGAAAAATTAAGAAATTACAGAATTAAGATTGTCTTATGTCTATGTATGGCCAGGCAACCTGTATTCCAAATATTCCTGACTGCTACAGACCCTTAAAGGTGTGATTCTTGAAACCTTAAACTAATTACTCACAGTGACTGGAGCATTTAAAATGTCATATTCCTGCTCCAGTTCCTTTCCTCCCAAATTGGGATGATCACACCATCACAGCCCAATTGAGTACTGAGAAGTTAATTGATGTTTGTGATGCATTCCAGTAGGATACTGATGAACAGCATGGAGAAACCTACATGGAAGTTAATAACTCCATTCAGTGCGGTGTTCAAGAAGCATGTGGTGAATAATGCCCAGGGCAACACAGTGAAGGTTGATTAAAACCAGTATTGACTGATTACCTCCACAGTTGGTACTCTCCGTCCTTCATACCAAATAAAGTAAGGTCCTACAGACAAAAACAGCCCACATATATTTAATTTGTCTGTATCATCATGCTTATTTCCAAATTCTGAGGACACCCCCTCTCATCTTGGCACCCTAATACTAATCATAAAATGGTTTGGGTTGGAGGGGACCTCAAAGATCGTCTAGTTCCATCCCCCTTGCCATGGGCAGGGACACCTTCCACTAGACCAGGTGGTTTACCTTTTATAATGCATACATTAAATTATCGCACGGCCTTCTGGGAGGAAGCACGGCTCGGGAGTGCACAGTACTGGATGTGTGGGCATGCATTAACCGTGCGTGCGTGTCCATCACACATTAACGCTACATGCATGTCTCCAGCTTTGCTGTGGCACTTATCCCTCAGTCACTGAATGCCGGGACTCCATCCCCCTTGCCCTCCCGCTGTAGGCCCCCGGTCGCGCCAAGGGAGCCAGGGCGCCTGCAGTCGGCTGAGCGGTACCGCTCCCCTCCCCGCCTCCATAACATGGCGCCCGCGTCGCCCGGCCCCGGCCCCCGCCCCGGNCTGCGGGGAATCTCGCTTAACCCTTCTCCGCCTGCGCCCGCAGCCGGCCCTGGCTCCAGGAGAGGCTGCACTGCCAGCCAGGCTACCCCTTTGTCAGCGAGGCCGGGGTGCACCTGACAGTCTATGGGGGGAAGCAGGGAGGCAGGGATCCACGAGATACCCTTTGCACAGCACCCCCAAAGAAATGGGAGGCACGGGTACCCTTTGCAGGCTCTTGTGGAAGAGGCAGGCACAGGGCTCTGCACCCTGATCACTCCTGCTGCAGTGGTGCCATTGCCCAGGAGCTACTGCTGCAGCACACTGTCTCCCCAAAACGGACCCCAAAGCATGAGAAATCCCTGATGAGCCCAAACCCCTCTTCCCTGGGTGGCTGCTGGACTAAGGTGTGCCGGGCCAAGTCTGGGACCAGCGGCCAGGGCCCATGCCTTACTGCGAGCACTGAGCCTGCTCCCAGGCCTGCTCCGCAGCCAGGCCCAAGCTGGTCTGACAGGCTTAGGGCAGACGGGAAGGGAGAGGCCGCCTGCGGCTCAGGAATGTGCAACCCTTATCTCTGGCTCCCCTGCAATCCTGGGGAGGGAATAACTCTCCTCCGGAGTTTGCCTTTCTCTCGCTCTTACTCACCCTCTGCCCTGGGTGGAGCTTAATTCTCGCTAGCTGGCTCCGAGGTGCCCTGAATCAGGCTGCAGGCACGTCCAGGGGAGCGGAGAGCACGACCCACCACTGCCCTGGCTCACCTGGGAAGGTAGGAGAAGTGCAGGCACCTCCTGGGGTACGTGAATGGCTGTGTGAGGTGGCGGGCAAGGGCTGAGGAGGTCCTGTTCTGCTCCTCTTTGTAGTGCTGGGCACTCGGGATCTGGGACCGGGACTTCTGCAGGCAGTCTCTTGGCTGGTGATGGCTGCTTCAACACGAAAAGGCTCCAATAGCAGGAGCTCTCAGCCACACCATGACTGCCCCCATGGGAGAAAGGAGAGTCCCAGGAGAAGACAGGAGAGGAAACAGGGGAAGGACAATGTCCCAGCACAGATGGCAGGCATGGTGGCTGGTGAGGGAAGAGACCAGTCAGTCCTCAGGTAGTCCAGTCAAAACTGTTTAGTGAACACTTCACTGAACTTATGTCCCATCTCCTTTGAAAAAGCCCCAAGGAGTGGATATTTCCAAACTTATCTCTGTCTTTGGGAACAGATCTCACAGCCTGACTCAGCTTCCCATGATAGAGCCTGAGCTGGCCGTCTCCTTGAATAGCCAGTGCTGTAGGGATGTGTGGTTAAGAGATTGGGACAATAAGGACTTCACTGGTGGCAGTGCTGGAAAGGCCAAGGTCTGCAGTAGGCTAAGAGCCAAGAAACAGCTCCTGAAGCCCACTGCAGCTTTACTTGCTTTGACTTCACTCCATATGCGTGGGTGTGTAGCTGTCTGCTGACATAGCCTGCAAGGAGCGACACAGACATTCGTGCACGTACATGCAAAAGCACGGACAGATGCGTGTGGACACATGCGTGCACAGGCACACGTGCATATACTCACTGATTTTTTCTACAGCTGTGAGCCTGTCTGACAGACCTCAGGTTTTGTGTGTGAGCAGAGTGGAAGGGGACAGTTGTGTTCCCGTCATTCTAAATTGACTAAGGTCAATAGAGGTCAATTACGGCTTTTGTCTGGCCTGAGGACCGAGGTTCTCTATCTTCTAAAACAGTTAGAGGGGAAGGAGGAACTTGTAAAGGGACAGAAGTGCCTATAGCATGCTGCTTCTGCTGAAAACATCTAGTTCCTGAAAGTTGCAATAAGCTCAGCTGTGTTAGAGGCCAAACGTACATGAGTAACAACAAACTCTTCCGAAGCAGAACAGTGACACATGTAGCAGTGCATAACACTGGTGGCCAGGATCACATTGCACAGCCTACAATAGCATGTATTTTCATCAAGAGGCAAGCAGACACAAAAAACATGGCATGCCTTCACCTTATTACAAGGCCACAGAAGGGCTGCAATTTGGGGAGAGAGTTTTTTTCATTTTGGCCTAACTCCAAGAGTTGAATTTGAGAGACTAAGAGAGAGATGTATTTACTGTGACCTGGCAATGGAAATAGTATTCTGAGGAAAAAAAGTTATGTTCTTTGTGTGGTTGTAGGGAAAATTGCATGTCAAAGGAGAAAGTGAAAATGTGACATACCACACAGTCTGATTGTACCAGAGCAGTGTCATGGCTGAGGACAGAGACACCTGTGTTCTATACATAATTATTCAGGCAATCACAAGTTTCTAAGCAACTGAAATTCACTTCCAAACCTTGAAGGATTGGACTTCTTTGTATTTTATAGTTAAACCCAACAATTTTGGACAGCTTATCTGGCCCAGTTTGGCTGGATTTTTTGTAGCCCTAATGAGGAAGAGATGTTTCATGAATGCATTTCTAAAATAAGGATGTGGAGGAAAGTAAAAGTTAAGGACATTATGCAGTTCTTTTTCTCAAATTAGACCTTACACTGCTGGACCTTTTCTTGAAGTTCTCTTTTTTAGACTTCCTTATACCTGATACCTAGTAAAAAGAAAAGGATTGATTGAAAGAGAGTAAGCTTGGCAGAAGTGTCGCTATCGTAGACATGGTGCTTAGGAACATAGTTTAGTGGTGGACTTTGCGGTGTTAGGTTAACAGTTGGACTCAAAGTCTTAACAGTCTCTTCCAACCTAAATGATTCTATGATTCTATCTCTTCAGGTAATTTGCTCCCTGTAAGAGACCCCTTTTGCATGCAGGATCACATTTCATTTTTCAGTAGCTGTGAACATCAGGTTTTGCCCTAGTGGCTCTTTACAGGTTGGATTTACATGTGCCACTCCATACCTTCTATTACACAGGACAGTTAAGATTGACATGCTGACTCAATAACCTCTTCACAAGGAAAATTATGACATGTAATTTTTCTGTTACTTTTCCCTTCCTCTGACCTGTAGGAAGATCCCCTGGACATTCTGAATGTCTGGCTAATTCCCTGGTTCTCCAGCAAAGAATATTTTGTGGGATCCCTTGCACTGACTAGTAAGCAGAGGTGAGTGGGAGTCCAGCTGGTGTTCTGAGGTGCTGACCATGCTCCCTGTTCTACTCTGCCACATGCCTGTAGCATTCAGTACATTTACTACTGCCTTAGACACAGAAAGAGTTTGTTATGCCAGTTTGTAGGGTCAGATGACAAATGTATGTAATATGGAAGATAAATTTGTGATCTCTGGAAGCCCAGTGAATGATTGATTGAAGCAATTTCTTACCTGATGACCATGACTTTGGATAAAGTGAAACTCCTATACTTCAGCAGGCAGACATACAATTTTTTAAAAATGATGACCGAGGTCCATAGAAGACCATCTAGAGGAAAGAATGGGATCATATTCACTCAGATGCTTTAACATAGGGTGATCAATAGAGGCTGGTCAGATGACCAAAAGAAAAGGCCTGGGGGTTCTATATATGACATTGTAACAGAAATAACAAATTATGTATTTTCACATTCCAAACAGAAATTTTAACAGGCTTTGAGCCTTCAGCCTAAATCTGAGAAAACGTTGTGAATGAGAACACAGAGAGACTCCAGCAGAAAGTACAGAAAGGAGAATTGAAAAAGGAAAAATAATTAACTGTGAGGACTTAGTAGACAAGAGTTGTGGCTGAGAAGGAGTCTAATTCAAACTATTACCCACATTTCACCATGCTGTCCTAGGGAACATATCTGAGCCTTGCTTGGTGAAAAGAGCAGTTAATAAGAAGGTATCCAGCATCCTTTGCCATAGCTCTTGTAAAATTTCCATGGCAATGTGCTATGGCTAAACCAGGAAATTCTGGGGTACACTTAAAAACTAAAAGTGCTACAGGCACATCACTGTGAGATGGCAAGTGAGAGGCCTTACACTGAGAGATTCCTTCTTAGTAGAAGTCCAGTCCTTGCTACAGAAAGCTAGTACATGTAGGTGTAACTTCTGGAAAGTCTGAGCATATCTGTCACTGTTATATAGGTTATTGAGGCTGCTGCAGCAGGATTAGGAGGCACTAGCTGTCCCTCCATCACACAATGCAGAATTAAAAAAAACCCCACACCTTAAACCATATTCCATGAGACAGGTCCCTCCCCAAATCATTTACCTTGTACAAAATTTTCCTGAGAGCAAACCACCATTTTCCATGTCTTACTGTCACAATGTCTGCTCAAGTAGTTTTTACCTTACACATTACTGTCCTCTGCTAAAACTGACCCTTCCAGAATATTAGCAACCTGTTTTCATATAATAATTTCTATTTTATCAGGCCAATTTTTCTTCTTAACTAATTGATTGGTTCTAGACATTTTGGAAACCTGAAATTTTTTCACAGCCCACCCTAAGAGATGTAAGTGTTGTCATTGAACATGGTGCATGGGCCAGCTGTGGCCCACACACTCCTGCCTGCTGGATCACCACTTGGAAATCACTGCTTTACATTTTTCTCTTGGATGTACCATTTGCTGCTTCTTTGATTCTCAAAATTGCTTTGATTCATTTCTTGATCAGGCTTTGGAAGTCCTTCATACATTAACACAGAGGTGATTTGTGGCTGACTGTGGAGTCCAGCAGGCTAAAGTAAATTCTTCTGTCTGTGTTGCCTTTCTCTTCTTCCAGGTATCTCGGGAAATGAGAAGACAAGGTGTTTAAGCCCAGCAAATTATGCTTATACATGCACATAAGCATGGGGTCTCAGGCAGAGATCATATCTTACTAGCCCTTTCCAGCTGGAGTGAGACAACCTTGCTTCCTCTCAGGCAGTTCCTTTTGCTGCTTCATAGAGACCTACAAAGGCCTCAGCTTTTGGGAGTGTCTTGAAGCAGAGAAGCAGGTCCAGCCAGGGAAGTGATCATCTGAGAGAGGCAGTCTGGGAACTTGCTGTGCAGGCAAAACACGTAACAACAAGCACTGGAGTCAGCAATGGGAAGATAGAGCCAGCCTGAGGTGCTGAGACATCAGCAGGGGCTGACATCAGGCAGCAGCAGATGAGAGAGAAAGGAAACATTGAGCCAGTTTTCTCTTGCTTAGACTGGGTAAATACAGTCCATTGCTCTTGATTCACACCTGGCACAAGGAATCATGAAAAATGCAGATCCTTTTTTTATATATTTTTTTAAATCTATATGGCTTTGTGGCATCCACTCAGCATAGCTAAAACTAGAATTTCATGCTACTCTTTTAGAAAAAACCCAAACAGTTAAAGTCCATTGAAATGGAGCATAATATGAACAGGCAGCAAATGATGCACAAGCCAACAGGTCTGTATTTTCCAGTTTCTGCTGTTAGTGTTAATCCAAAGCTGCAATGAGAATTTTTGCATCTAGCTTCATCTGTCAGTTACTTTTCCTTGCTCTGCCTACATTAAACACTTCCTTATGGTTGAACGTGTTTTCTGTGAAGATGGTTGTAGACTATGATCACATCATGGCTTACTCTTTCCAATATTAAGAGGGTCTGATAGCTTTTGCAGATCACAAAAGCAAATGCTTGTGCTAAATATCAAAGCTAGTAAAGTCACTCCCCATTACACCAGTGTGAACAGAAGCAGGCCTCAGGCCAAGACAAAGGGAAATTTGTCTTGGAGGCTCCGTCTTCAAAAAAAGCTCTTGATAATTAGACACGGATAGCTGCCTGCTCCTTTCCTCCTAAGGTTTCTCCCCTGCTAATATTTTTTTGGCTGAGGAGGGGACTGATTCCATTAGTACTGCCTGTGCAGAGGGCAAACCAATCTGGTGTCTTTGGGAAAGCCCGAGCAGACATGTGACAGAGACCTTTGCTGCTGAGAGATTGAATCCTGCCTCTTATCAACCCATTATATCAGCCTTCATCTCCCACTTGTTAAGTTTTCAACAAGCTCCTTCCTGCTTTCCTTTATTCACTGTCCCTAAGCGTGGGAGGAGTTACTCATACACAGCTACAAAGCCTACCTTTTTTTTCTCCTTCAGCTTCCTCCTGAAAAAACCCCAACAACTATCCTATATTAGCATGCTAAAAGTAATTTCTAAAGAGCTAGTGTACTGAATACTTGGGTTTTACTATAGTTTTCTCTGTACCCATCTGTGTTCGTCATTGTCCCACCTACTAAGGGAAAGGATTTCTTGGAAAGGAACTAAAGACTACAGTTTTAGTTCATTCATTATCTAATATGGTACACTTCTGATTGCAACTGCTGTTCTTGATACTTCTAAATTTATGAATGCAATTTTATGAAATTATTGTTTAGGATAGCAGAGAACTGCATGAAATGCTAAATAATAAAACAGCCTCCTAGAGGGCATGGAGAGAAGACACTGTGGATCAGTGCTTTTTTTTCCTGACTTCATGAAATACCAATCTGGGGGACTGCAAAACCAGAGGAATAGTAAATGCAAAGTACTGCAAGGCTTGTATGGAGAAGATGGTAACTGGTATGGTGACTTGTCAAATGATAAATGAAAGCTAGTCTGGAATCCCTGTAAAAATAAATCCACAAATGTTACATCTTTGTTCCTGGGGCCTGCAGGAAAGTCGGAGAGGCACTGTTTATCAGAAGGTGCAGTGGTAGAATAAGGCGTAACGGGTTTTAACTAAAAGAGGGTAGATTTAGATTAGATGGTAAGAAGAAATTCTTTACTATGAGGGTAGTGAGGCACTGGCACAGGTTGCCCCTGGAAGTGTTCAAGGCCAGGTTGGATGAGGCTTTGGGCAGCCTGGTCTAGTGGAGGGTGTCCCTGCCAATGGCATGAGAGTTGGAACTAGATGATTTTTAAGGTCCCTTCCAACCCAAACCATTCTATGATTCTATGTGCTCTTCATGGTGGAGCACATGGACCAAGCACATGGTTCCTTAACAGACTATCTGTCTGATGCCAGTTACTTCGCCTGTCCTTTAGGCCTGCTTCTCCTTATGTTAAGAAACTCCATTAAAAAATTGTTTTTCAAATGTTCCTGTAGAAGCTGTCTGTAGTGCAATCCCTACAGACCACTGAATTCCACAACTAACTATAAGTACAATGCTAAATTTGCACATCTCCCAGTTGTTCCTTTTTACCTCTCAGCTCATTTTTCTATTCCACCTGTTTATCATGTCTAATGGGGCCTAGATTATGAGACTGTCTTAAGCAAGAACCGATTTAGTAATTGCTGGTACTTTCTCTAGTAAAATGGGATTATGACTCTTCATCAGAGTCTTTTACTGTAACGGTATATTCAACCAAACCAGCAAGGCTGTTTACCTGTAGCCTCTTGGGATTCAGGAAAATCAATTGGTTGTCACTGGGGAAGTTCAGCAAAAGCAAGACTAAAAGAAAAACAACCACAAAGCATAGTAAACCTATTCTGTAACTCAGCAGGATGGTCATTGCTCCTTAGTGGCCAAAAAACAAATGTCGTTATTAGGAAAGGAACAGAATGTAAACACTCATATATAAAGCCATATTTCACTTCCATCTTGCAGCTCCAGTCCCACTATCTCAAAAAAAGGATTCAGTAGAGTGAAAAAAATTCAGAGAATAGACTAGACTAGGGGCTCATCAGAGGCACAGAATGACTTCATATAAGAAACAGTTGAATAAATTAGGGTTGTCCATCTAGAATAGAATAGAATAGAATAGAATCATTAAGGTGATGAGTGAGAGGAGAGTTAGCAGATGTATAAAATCAGAATAGCATGACAAGGATCAATAGATGTTGATTTCCCTATTCAAAGGAAAAAAAACCAAACAAAAGAGAACAAAGTAACAAACATCTGATTCAAAAGATGAGACTGTTCTTAAACTGTATTGCTGAGCTATAGAACACCTTGCCTCTAACTGTTGTAGATGCTGAAATTTTATATGGGTTTAGGGAAACTGTGTGAGTTTATGATAGCAAAATCCTCTGAAGCTGTCTACAGTTATTAAAGCATATCTGGCAAAGTAGGTTTTTGAGCCTCAAGTGGCTAAAATTTGCTTAGAGAAGCTGGTGAAGCATCATAAGTGCTTTGCCTGCCTCTATGTTTTCCACATCATCTGCTCTTAGTCCCTATTGGAAATGGGTTTCTAGGGTTGATGGGCTTTTCATCCAATCCAGTATAGCTGATTTTATGTTCTCCCAGAAACATAAGGTAAAGAGAGGGTTGAGACATAGTGAAAATGAAGCCTGGACAGACTGAGAATTTATGCACTCTTTGTTTAGAGAAACTATAAAGAAAATACATAAATTGATATGAGAAAATGGCAGGTGAAACGCAAAGATGTTCAGAGGGGCTTTTACATTACAAAAATTTAGTATTAAAGAAGACAATATACAGAAGGACAAAGTACAGTACACTGCATGGAGTAGAATTGGGGAAAACTATAATCTTGTGGAGGATTATAATCTAAATCATCAGGATTTATGTGAGGAAAAGCCATCGCAGTAATTTACACAGAGAAATTTGATTGAAATATGTTATTTTGAATACAGTTTCAGATTAAAGATGTGAGTGCACACAAAAACACTGAATACTCAGGTCTGCCATCACAGAGTAATGATTTCATAGCAGCTGTCTGTATGCATCTACCTTTACTGTATAATGCCTGTGGTAAATGCAAGGTATTGCAGTTCACTTTTGTTGAAGAAGTAATTGCCTTTCATTCACGACAAGGAACATGTTAGTGGGTACTATGGATCACTATGTTTGTGCAAACTTAGTTTACTTTGCAGTAATTTGATCACAAATCCATAGCCTAATGGCAAGTCGTTAGCTGGATAAATATGCTAGAATCATTTCAGGGAATAAAAGTGCATTACTTTCAAAAGACCATTAATAACATCTCTCACAAAGTTTACTGAGAGTGGCAATAAAGACTAAAGACTGAAATTATTAAATCCAGAGATAATTGCAGGGAACTTTGGAAAAAATACCCTAACTAAGCTGAAAGGCCAGGATAATGCAAATGAAACTGTGCTACTAGTGCAAGGTAATGTATACAAAGGAAAAAAACCTGATCTAATTGTATGCCTTCTGGGATCCAAGTAACTATATAGTTTTGGTTGGTGAAGGTGTAAGTATACTTATTATAGTAAGCCTTGACTTCTTCAAATCATCTAAATAAACGCTTTCTGAAATGTGGTTAAAAATCCTACATTATGATAATTTAACAGGTCTAGCATTAGGTAGTTAATGAAATAGTAATTTATTAATATAAATCATTAAAGAGAAGGTATTAATAACGTTCATTATTATCAGACTTACCTGTAATTGAGTCCTTCTCCAGTGCTGCTCAGAAGTTCAGTAAAATGTTTACATAATCAGTAAATAGTCTAGTAAAGTTCACGGATAACATAAAGTTCGAGGAAACTGTATCATATTTATATTACTAAATAACAGTAAATAACAGTAAAAATCGCAACACTATAATCTGATTAAATGTATTTTAATACAGTCATTTATAAAACAATATACTGAAATCCAGAATGAAGGTTACAATTATAGAATTGACAATGCAGTGATGTGAAGATGAATTAAATTACCAGAGGAAGATCAGAGAATTCTTAAGGAAAGGCCACAAACATTATCCAGGGACAGAGGACAAGCCCTACCAACAGAAAGCCTGGTCAATTTATCATGGAGAAAGCTGAAAAGTGATTTACACTGCACTTGAAGAAACAAAAGATCTGGTATTAGGTATTTTTTCAATTGTGCAAATAGAGGCATTATAATACAGTTAAAATCTGAAGTTAAAGATTACTTTGTGAAATAATATGCATTTTCACTGCAGTAAAAGTAAATGAACACTGAAGTAGCGTGCTAAGAAAATGATTGACTTGCAGCTATTTGGTATTTTTTATAAATCTTTCTCATATATATATTTAAATATAATTACTAGGAAGAATGTGTACAAGTGACTAGCCTGTTCAGGCTGGAAGATTGGCTCTTTTTCGCCCTTTATATCTCCACTTCTTTAGTCTACTCTGCTCTGCTTTTCTCTATGAGTCAGACCTTTGGTAGAGTAGGACTATGTGCTGCATGCTAATCATGGCTACTGCTCTTCCATCTATACATTAAAATAGCAATGATAATCAAGTCTCATATTTTAGGACTTTTCTGAAGGAATCAGGAAGCAGTTTTCCTCATTGCACAACTGGATAAATCTGTTTAGGGCTTTTCATCTTCCTTTGATCCAACTGACCATACGTACAGGTAGAATGGGATAGTGAAATGCTGAGTTGTAATATGCAAGCCAGATATTCACTGATTTGCAATATCCAGTGCTAAGCTAATGGCTTGCAATATTACATCAGATGATTTAATAGTCCTCCTTCATGTATTCTTAATCTTTTAAAAAGATATACACTAGACAACAGTCAGTTCAAAACTAAAATAAGCACTTTAAATGATTAAGGTTCATTTCAAAGGATACTCATTGTTGGATAAGTTAGTTTTTAACAGATTTCAACAAAGTTCAGTGATATGTTTTTTCTCTTTAATATTTTGATCAATGAAGTAAAACCACTTGTGATAAAGCTTTTAGGTACTTGATTATTGTGAAAGTCAATAAAAATAGAAGATAGGACAGGTATACAGAGCACCTTGGATCACTTGATAAACTGATGCATCACAATTAGTTATTACATGTACTAACTAAGAATCCGTTTCATACTTACAAAAAGGAGACTGTACCCCAACAACCATTGCAAAACCTAATGGGTATCAGAGTAATCAACGAGCTGAAGTGCAATGCCATGGCAACATCCACAGATGTAGAAGCAGGAGTACGGAGGCAGTTCTGTCTCAAATACAATATTGGTAAGAGAACCATGAAAATATTGGGTTCAGCTGAGCTGTGTGCATTTTAAAATGGACCTGGAACAGAGTACAAAAAACTATTAGTATAATTTGATGGCTCACAAAATGTTGTACAGTAATGGTAGGATTCATCAGCCTTGATGTGGGTGTCTGCTTTAGTGTGAGATGCTTACTCACTTCGCTATATTGACTAGCTTTTGGTGGTTGGTAATAGTAGTATGGTGTTGTGGTTTAGCCCCAGCCGGCAACCAGGTACCACACAGCTGCTTGCTTACTTACTCTGGAGCGTGTCCAGAGAAGGGCAACGAAACTGGTGAAGGGGCTGGAGCACAGGTCTTATGAGGAGCGGCTGAAGGAACTGGGCTTGTTTAGTCTGGAGAAGAGGAGGCTCAGGGCAGACCTTATTGCCCTCTACAACTACCTGAAAGGGAGTTGTGGTGAGCTGGGGGTTGGCCTCTTCTCGCAGATAACTAGTGACAGGACAAGGGGAAATGGCTGCAAGTTGCGCCAGGGAAGGTTCAGGTTGGAGATGAGGAGAAGGTTCTTCTCGGAAAGGGTGGTCGGGCATTGGAACGGGTTGCCCAGGGAGGTGGTGGAGTCACCATCCCTGAGGGTGTTTAAGGAAAGGTTAGATATGGTACTTAGGGACGTGGTTTAGTGGGTAATAGGTGGTGGGGGGATGGTTGGACTAGATGATCCTTGAGGTCACTTCCAACCTTAATGATTCTATTCTATTCTATTCTATTCTACTTCCCACTCCCCCCCCAGTTTCAAGCTGGATTGTATTAGAATGGATTGTATGACAGAACAAAGATAATCTTGGAGTTAAAAAAATTGAAGGCTGAGCACCGAAGCTTTGGAAGAACTGATTTTTTAATGGCTGTGGGAGAAAGATTAAAAGAAGACTTGGCCAAAAGGAAGCATCTATATTAGAAGATGAATCTCATCCCATACTCCTTTGATTTTATTCACACATTCTACAGCAACTATCATAGAATCACCAAATGGCCTGGGTTGGAAGGGACTTCAGAGATCATCTAGCTCCTACCCCACTACCATGGGCAGGAGCACCCTCCACTAAACCAAACTGCTCAAACCCCCAACCAACCTGGCCATGAACACTTCCAGGAAGGCAGCATCCATAACTTCTCTGGGCATTCTGTTCCAGCACCTCACCACTGTCATATTAAAGAATTTCTTCCTTATGTCCAATCTAAATCTACTCTCCTTCAGTTTAAAAGTATTACCCCTCATCCTTTCACTACATGCCTCTTTTTAAAAGTCCTCTCCAGCTCCTCATCGCCCTCACATTAAAGAATTTTTTCTTCATGTCCAATCTAAATCTACTCTCTTTCGGTTTAAAACTATTACTCCTCATCCTCTCACTACACAGCCCTTTTAAAAAGTCCTCTCCAGCTCCCCTATAAAGGGGAATACAGGGCAATTAGCTTGCATGTCAGCATCTTATACACCTGCATTTAGTTAATTAATCTGACCCTTGAGGAGCAACCTTGGTTCCAAAACTTAGGTGTTTAGTGTCATTTTAGGTGCCTTAGGGTATCTAAAACACAGCAGATATGGCACAAGCCCTATGAGAGACTCACACCCTTCTCGATCAACAGCTGGAGGGCAGGCAAGATACCTTAGGGCATCCCAAATGACATTAAACACCTGTGTGTAGACACCTGAATTTCTCCCCTGGTTATAGTTTGTTTTCATTATTTAATTTACCCAAAGCTTAAGAGCTAGGTGCTGGGAAGAAGTTAGAATTTTTCCCCTTGCTACCTAATTTGGCTTCTGGAATTTTTCTTTCATCTGTCTCTGAAACAACAGGGACTGGACAGCAAGATAAGTAGTGGCATATGCAATATGCTTTGTGATCTTGAAGAACTTCTTAGGTCCCATATTGGTGTGTTTTGCTCATAAAATCAAGTTTAAAACAATTGCTGGATTTTTTTCCCCAGGTCATATTGGCAGCATCTAATAAGAGTCCTTTGCTTTCTTGTACAACGTAGGGGCAGTACTCTTCTTGGGATATTTTTCCTGATAAAGTTGCAGCTACCGAAGGCATGAAGGACATTGGTGGTGTGCTTGACCTTTCCTGTTCCCTTCTGATAGTACCTCACAGGTTTTATGGCTCTGGAGCTTTTGTACTTAGGGTATTTAGGGTCTTACTTTTTTCAGTACTTGTCATGTACATGGAAGGAGGGATGTGGAGGGATGGTGGAGTTCAAGATCCTCAGGGCTGTGAGGAAGACACTCAGCAAGCTCACTACCCTGGACTTCAGGAGAGCAGACTTTGGCCTTGTCAGGGACCTGCTTGCTGGTATACCGTGGGACAAAGCCCTGGA
>VWZZ01001815.1:0-150761 GCA_013399095.1 Psophia crepitans
AGCGATGGCAACTAAGTCATAGTCAATTGTTCTCCAGACCCTGGTTTTCTTTCAGCTCTCATTTAAACTCATTTCCATGTCATCCCATTCTCTGAAAGGTAACTTTCTGGCGTGGACGCAGTTCTCCTAGGGACTTCTCTTGCCTCCATACAAGGTTAAGGTTGCTCCATGCCGCCTGGCTCTTCAGGCAGGCAAGAACAGCATCAGCACTGCAGAGATTATTACTTTCTTCTCCGCACCTTTATGTTCTGTCTCACAAACCCGATGTTGCCTTTTTGCTTCCCAAACGGACAGCCTGGCATTGTATCCTGCAGCAGTAACCAGCAGAGCCCGTGCTCACCTCGCAGTAGCTCCGGAGCTACGTGAGACACATGGGTATCGGCACAGCCTGCCGGCTTGCTGTTCTCTACCAGGTCCTTGTCTGCGTGGTACTAGCGCTCATGGAGATGGGAGAGTTCTCCCTATCACCTCCATTGCACAACAGTTTGCTTTGCAACTTAATTGATGTTTGTCAACATCAGAAAATTTTCAGCTAGAACATTTCTCCAGGCTTGGCTAGGTTTCAGCAGAGCGGGGAGACAGGAACCGCTCTCAGTCCTTTGGCTGGAGTTTTGCTGTCTGTCAGGGGGAAGGTGGGGAAGGGAGTGTGGCAGGGAAGCTGGGTCTGACACCCTCCGTGAAGGCATTAGGGTACCACCGAGATGGCTTGTTTTATGAGCTTTTATAGATGGTTGCAGAGAGGAGCTACTGAAAGTGATTCAAAGCAGCCATCTGCTGTGGGCAGGCTGCGCTGCTGTCCAGAAGAGCCATCTCGGTTTGTGAGGAATATATTCCTTCGCTACAAACTCCCTCTTATTTGGCCGCTTACCACAAGAATGGGTTAACGCCTTGAAAGCTCTCAGAAAGCAGGTAATGTTGCAGGGAGTCTGTGTTTAATTAGAAGTTGAATTAAGGTGTTTGCCCCCCTGCGCAGCGTAACCCACGTGAGCAAAACCTGGGAGACAGACCCGGTCTGCAGATCGGAAGAGTAAATGCCCGACAGTGGTGAGACAGCGCTGGAACGAACAACGGGTCTTGCTCTTCCCACTTGTTCTATGTGTCTGCTGTCTGCAGTGTCTGAGCCTCACTAGAGCTGCTGGGATTTCAGGGCGCTGCTCGGGCACTTAGTTCCTGATTTCTCACATTTAGGAGGGACTGAAATATTTTGGTGAATGGAGGTCTTTGGTCAGAACCCCCCCCGAACAGTATGGAAATCTGAACTAGAAGGCAGGGTATCATTTTTTGTTGTGTTTTTAAAGAGTTTATGTTTTTCTGTTTAAAGGCAAGTATTTCTCCTTGACACGCTGATGGGGACAAACAAGGTGGTTGCTCTTCGTGGCTATGCCGGCTTCCTCGTTTGACTCTGCAGCTATAACGGCAGTTAGATTAAAAAAATAATTAAAAAAATGGCAGACGGTTGGGCGGAGATGGGATGTTAAATGTTGTGGAGAGCATGGAAACCCTGTGTCAGCCCAGAGCCTGTAAAGGGAAAACCATCACTTGGCAGAGACAGCTTAATAGGCTTGTAAAATCTGGCACCATCAAACCCACGATCTGGGTTTTATCAAAGCATGGCAGGGGAGCCTTGAGAAGTGACAGCTGTATTATCTGTCTTCAGATCATTCTGAGAGCAACATCAGGAGCAGGCTGGAAACAGTTCAGAAAATAATGTCGTGTTGAGGGTTTGCTGGGGGCAGAGATGTATAGAGAAAATTGAAATGAAAGAATTAATAACAGTATCGATAACCTTCCCACAGCAGCTATCAGGTGTGACATGAAAATGACTTGAAAGTTGTCATCTACTGTGTATTTTATTCCTGTCAGGAAGGTTTGAGGGATGAGAGGAGAATCCAAACAAGGCAATTAGAAGAGTGGAGCATGTTGGGGAAAGGAGGAACGGCTGGTGCGTAGAACCTTTCAGTGCAATTTTCCCTGCCAGACACAGGGGCTGGGCCAAATTCCGGTATAGTGGGGGAAACACTGGAGTGAGCAGATTTCTGGAGTGACACCAGTGATTGCTGCGTCAGCTGGCGTGCACCAGGGCTGTCTGTGCAAGGTGCTGATGGTGGCAGCGAATCGCACCGTGCAGCTCTTCCTAGAAGCGTATGCTAGAGTCAGGAGACTCTAGCTAGGGTTTCTCACTCACCACAGAAACCTGCGAGTCTGAGTACGATTCAAGTTCACTGGAGTCATCATCAAGATTTCCAGTACTTTTTCTGGGCTGTGGACCAGTCCTGCTTAGTCCAGCCCAGTTAGCGTGGCTGTAGGGGATGGTAAAACCTCCCACTTTTTTTCTAACAGTGTATGTTGACTTTCAGCCATTTGTACTCATTTCTTTTTCTCCAGGATGACTTGACTCACAGCTAGCAGTTCACTGAACTTGTCTCAAGCTTCGGGACTCTGGGCCCAAACTGGAACTGTCCATAGCTACTGGAAAAGGGACCCCGGCACGTAGGTTAAACCACTCAGAAATGATGCCGTGGCTGAGGCAGCCAAGCTCTATTTCTGAAAGTGACTTAGTCACTTGAGGAATGAAACCGCACTGAAAACGTTCCCCTTCCTGAGGTCCAAGTGCTTTTCAGACATTACCTAAGCCACCAGGCTGTGATGGGACAGACAGCCGGGATCCCACTTGCCAGCTGCCGGTCGTTAATGTGCAGAGGAGAAGGGACTCGATTTTCAGGCTTGCCCAGAGCCAGCAAGTTTCTGTCGCAGTCTGCGTTCAACCTAAGCCTGCAAATCATCTGGAGCTGACGTGGGGGTTTCACCTATATTTCACTGTATTTCTGCCACGTAGCTGGCCAGGCCTGCGGTGTTCCCAAGGTGAAAGGGCAGAAGTGAAGCTCGCCGTCTCCATTTTCTGGATTAGCAATTGCGTGTCCGAGATCTTCACCAAACTAGTGAAGAAGAGAAAGTGCTTGCAGGAGCGCGTGGTGGCTGCCGAGGCGCGAGCTCGGTTGCAGCGTCTGTATACACAGAGCAGGGGCGCAGGGCGAGATGGGCACGTTAGTGGCTCTAGCAGCAAGTCAGGCGTTACCTTCTGTCTTGCTCTCAGAGCCGTCTCTCTGAAATTAATTGGCGACTCCTTCCTAACGGAGATGGATGTAAATAAGGAGGTTTATGCTTTCGGATGGAGCACAGGCACTGAACAGCCAGTCCTGCCTGTGCTGGAGGAGACGGGCTGAGGTCCCCCCAGCAGCTGGGAGCTGCTGGGGAAGCGGGGAGGCAGTTTGGCAGCCGGAGGGGGGTTGGCAGCCTCGGTGCCGCCCAGTCCCACGCTGCAGCAGTGACGGGGCCGCACCGGGAAGCCTCCAGTGCGTTGGTGCTGGCAGCTGTGATGCACATAGACCGTGGTCCCTGAAGCCAAAGGATTTGTGCTGCTGGGGTCGGTGTGGGGTGGGAGCGTGCCGTTTCTGTAAGCCTGGCACAGGAGGAGAAAATGCCTTTTCTGGGGAACGGGTCAGTGTATTCCCTGGCCGGGGCGCGCAGTGGGTCTGCTTGCCAAACTAACCTCTGTGCACCCGGAGTAAGGAAAGACCTCTGTGGCACCGAGACTGTCGGTTTGGGTCCTTTCTCCCTTTGAACCTTTGCTTTTCTTCTGCGATGTGCACTTGGCTGGGAGTTATTCAAAGGTAGCTTCAGAAGATCAAAGTCAGCTCCAGTCTTTATAGCGTTCGAGCCTCTGCCGTTCGGAGATGCAGATATTAATGAGGTGCGTTTTGTACGGCCCGGCAGTCATGGCTTCTGTTTACTCTAACGAGATTGTTCTGCTGTCCCTCTTGTTTTAATAAGCAGCAGAGTCTCCAAGATCATGTTCTACAAAGATATTTTTCCACTTTAGGATTACCAGGAGCAAAACTAGGAATGATAATTTTAACAGGCGTAAAAGATCAGGATCTTGTGTCTGATGCCTTTGAAGCAGTGTGTTCTCCTCTGCTGTGCCTGCTCTGCATTATCCCAGGTTTTGGGCTAACACACACGTTTCTTGCCCTTTTACCTCTCTAATTGTTTTCACAAGTTCATTAATGATTTTGCAAAAGCTATAGTGAAACCAAATGACATGCTCGTAAACCTTTAAAGGAGAACATACCCGGCCGGTGATGGGAAAAGTCTCATTAGTCTTTTCAAATCGCTCCCAGCAGGTTTTTCTGCAGATTCAAACTTGTTAGGCACATAAATATGCTTCTCTAATTCAATCAGCTGTGCTGATTGTGTGACAACTGAAGTTTGCTCTGCTTTTAAGTAGCCACTAAAATCACCTTCCTAAAGCAGATGTTCTGAGAGCTAGAGCAGGGATGACTTCTGAGGGGTTTGTTGGTTTTTTGGTTGGTTTTTTTTTCCCCCCCAATCCATGGAAATTCTTGGGCTACTGATGTCACCTGTGCTTTGTCTGCAAGAAAATTCTGTGGTAGCTCTTTGGAAAATCCCTGGGTTTTTCTCTGAGCTGGGAACATTGAGGTGATGATGATATAGTGTCTGCAATATATGTTCAGGCCAAGGCTTAAGATTGTGTGAGAGTTCTGCTGGGACAAGGACTAAATTCTGTGGGATTAATCACAAAGTGATAAGCAAGCTCCCCTGTGGTCTCTGCAGACGATAGGTTCTAACACGTGCGCAGAGAGAAGAGCTGGGTACGAACAAAAGCAGCCGCAGCATCTGCAGGAAAGTGTGCGGCATGCCCCGCGGGAGACGGTCCAAGCCTTGTCGAGCAGTACCAGGGTCATGCCTGGCCCCGGCGAGGAGGTTAAAGAAACGGGTTTTCTCCTGGTGTTCTCCAACAGCGCTTTGGGCGTGAGGCAGGGGTGGAGGGAGAGCCTGATAGCACAGCCTCCCAGCGCAGCCGGAGGTGGGGGCAGGTGCCAAGGGCTGGCCTGGGCGCTGAATCCGCGGTGGCAGGAGGAGGAGGAGGGCTGGAGGCTGAGCGGAGCGGGCGTCCGGGTGTGGAGGAGCCCAGGGGAACCGAGACCAGAAGGCTCACTGCTGCTGCACCGCACAGGGGACACCCCGAACTGCTGGAGCGGCACGTTGCCACCCCCCCTCATCTCAAGGCTGTTCTTTCTATGCTGAGAAAAAGAATGAAAATGATTTTTGAAGTCTTGAGAGCGCTTTCCTTTGAGCTCATCTAGATGAGGATATTTCTAGCACACAAACCTTAATTGAAGTATTTGATTTCACTTTTGTATGTGGAGTTAATTTATGTGACACAATTAAAGTACATTTTATTTATACAATAGGAACTTAGAACTGGAGTAGGTGATTAAAACAACTGAACAGCCTCTTCTGAAATTTTAACTTTGCTAAGAGCATAATGATCCTTTGACATGATATTCCAGTTGAGCGGTTTTGAAAGTAAGTTAAATATAAGGATGCATTTCAGATAACTGCTTTACCGTGCAAGCTCTGCTTTATGCCTGACACTCGAGATCTTGAAAGAGTTTTAATTGGACTAGGCAGGGGTTGCTAATATGTGTTTTGGGTCTTATTACTCAAAGTTGCCTGAATGAAGTTGAACTGTCTGGTAGTGTTACTTCAAAGGGGTGAGAAACCCCTTCTGGCGGTGTTCATTGCGTGCTGCGCTGTCCCCTCTCCGCGTAAAGCTGCTCAGCACCAAGCCGGCATTCTCACAGCCGGGAGCGGGTAGTCCTTGGAGACACGGAGGAAAAGCAAACCTCCTTCCCCAAGGCAGGAACATAAGCACATCCAAACTCAAAATTGGGAACCAAAGTGCATCGAGTTGGGCTTGCGTCAATACCGGCGACCAACAACGGGCTCTGCGGGCGTGTGGCAGAGCCCCGAGACGCCCCTTTTCTGTAGCAGCGGGCACAGCTGTTCTGCGCTTGTCTCGCACAGGCCTCTCCTGGGAAGGCAGTCAGCTCTAACTCTATTTTTAAGGCCTCGCTTTGCCTGAGACTTTGCTGAAGCTGTACATGGCTGTTTGTGGTTGTGGTAGCTGACAGCTGCCGTAGCCTGCGCCTTGGCGCAGCGCTGCGTGGGTCGCGGTACGGTGCAGCCGTCAGCCCTGGCTAGCCCAGCGAACACGACACGCATCTGCTGGCATTTAACCTCGACTACAGAAAAGAGCAAAGCGCTTCCCGGGGTCGGTTGCTCAGCTGAAATGTCTTGGGCTGGATGCTGCACGTGTAGGGCTCCTCTGACCACGGCAAGCGCGTGCTGAGGGGTGCCTGTGGACAGCCTGCACCCCGAAGGGCAGCCTCTGCACCTTCTGCAGGGCAGTGGGCGCAGGAGCTGGGCAGGCTGTGCCCTGGGCAGAGCTGGGGCCCCCTCTGCTCCCCAGGGCCACCTCTGCCGCTCGCACCGCCTGGGCTGCGCCGAGAGGCACCGGCGGCTGCGGCTGCGCGCAGGCTGGCGCATCCCCTGTGAGTTCTGCTGGCTGGCCGGTCTCCGACCACTTTACAGTTTCTCGGGGATCAGAGGTTGAGCGCTCAGTGTTTTGCAGAAAGGGAGGTCACAGGGAAGAGCTGATTTCTGCAGATCTCACAACGGGATTTTGTTGGGGACCATCTGAAACTGCAGAAACAGCATTGAAAGTTTCCATTTTAAGATACATTTGACAAACCTGCTTGAGTCCGCAGCAAAGCGACTTCTGTCTGGCGACGTAGTTGTGCTGCTGCGTTACCGTGTGCGGTGTTCTGACATCTTTGCATAGGAGGTACAGTCCGGTGGAAAGTCCTCCTGTTACAAATGAGAAAATAATTTCCAATCAATTAAGTTATCGGATGAATTCCTCCTTTGTTCTGCCTGAAAATGGCTGTGAACAGATTGCTGAATTCTCACATGATTCATTACAACAAATTGTGAGTTTCTTCCCTAAATAATTCCTGCTCTGACCAGACCAAACAGTTCCCAGTGTGTGCGGAGAATTCGTAATTTCTTAGTTTCTTGAGCGGAGAGAGGTTCCCCATTCAACATGACCGGCAGGTAGCACAAGACATGACTCCAAACTCACTTTTGATCTGTGCTTTATTACTGAAATGTTGGGCTGAGACCTGAGTTTTCATTGCCTGGAGGGACTGAGCCCAAGAACAGAGGTCGGGGGGGTTAAACCTCGCTTTCAGGTGGATATTTGCCAAGGGAAGGTGTCTGTGCAAGAAGAGGCTGCGTGCTGGGATTTTCAGGGGGTCGGATTAGCCTCTGTAAATAGAGAATTTTAAAATTCCCAAATACTGTAAGTGGAAGGGAAAAACATACGGGCGGTTCTTTGGAGGAGGAGGGAGAGTGGAGCAAATGAAATGTGCTGTGTGGCTGGGATCTGAGGCTTAAGGCAGCCCGACGACGAGGAGCTGGACGCAAGGACGGGAAGCCAGGACAGACCGGCCACGTCGCTTGTGTCTGGTGGAGCTGGTAGAGGATGTGTGGCGGAGCGCTGGATTGCCAAATCGTCCCCCAGCCTGTCCAGCTAGTAAATGTTACAGGAGCTGAGAAATGAGTGAGCACATAACAGAAAATGTCACCGGCTGTGCCAGCAGCTGAAAGGGCTGCACTCAGCGGTGTGACACTGGCAGCCCTTCCCATCGCTGCCGCACCGCCGCGGCTCCCTGCTCCTTGCAGGCAGCTGTCAGATATCTTGATCTGCATTCCTCTGCGCTCGGTCTTTGGAAAGAGCACAGGATGCAGGAAGAGAGAGGCCAATTTTTGCCCCTGAAAGCAAACATTCCCTTGCTTTCTGCCTGTGATGGTTTTGTTGCCTGACTTAGTACAAAAGCTGGCTGGAGCATTGTCCTGCTGTACCCTGAAATCTTGGTTTTTACATCATCCTTCCCCTCGTTACAGAGAGCAGCATGCGGCCCCGCTGCCCGTGCTGGCTCACGCTTGGCTGTTAAGGCAAAAGCGAGCACCAGCTAACGAAGAGGGAAGCGCTGGCGTTCAGCGTTGCTGACGTGCCAGCCTCTGCTCTCGATGCCTTTGCCCCCGTTACAACCAAGCAGGCAGCGTACGGCACAAGGCTCCCTTGGTCAGAACGTTGGCTGTCCTCCTCGGTCAGCGCAGCTCCCAGACCAACTGCACTGGCAGCAACAGTTAGTTCATTCTGCCTCTGCTAATTAAAATAAGCTAAGAGTATCTCGTTATCGTGGCTTTTAAAAGCGTACGAGTGTACTTGTGTCTATCAGCCTGTTCCCGTGGCTGATCTTTGGTGCCTGACTCGTGTTGGGTCTGTGTAACGGTTGCTAAATCTGGAGCAAAACAGGAAAAACAGTTAGTGAAACCCAGAAGATTTCTTGCTTCTCAGCTGCCTTTGGCTCAGTGGCAGCTCGTATCTCTACCATCTCTCTTGTGAAGCATTAGGATTAGAGAGTTGTCCCTTGCTGGTGGGTGGTGGAGGGAAAATGCTGCAGCAGGAGTCAGTAGATGGCACTGTGAGACCCTGCTGGGGAGGTGGTGGGCAGGGGCGCAGGGCAGGTACAGCTCTGAGAGGTGCTGTGGTGGTTGGGCTTGGCTGCTCTCCTGGGAGGCTGTTGTAAGTGGCAGGTGGAGCTTTTGTCCCCATAACCTCTGCTGCCAGGGTCCGGCGGTCAGGCTGGTGGAACGCCTCACGCGTGTTTTGGCAGGGGTTCCTGCCGGAAGGGTCCAGCCTCCGAAGGTGTTTCCCACCTCTGCTCGGGGAGCAGGCCAGGCACCAGTCGGTGTTCGCTCCACAGGCATCTTCCTCCATGCAAGGAGACCAACAGAAGTGCCCGGCTGGGCTTTGCGAGGATAGGGGGTGGCGTTTCAGGTTTGATGTCTGTGAAGGTCACCGGCGCGTTCCCAAGGGGCAGGGTGAGCCGTGGCTGCTGGGGGAGCCGGCGTGGAGGCACCGCGCTGTGATCGGCACCGCGCTGTGATCGGCACCGCGCTGTGATCGGCACCGTGCTTTTCTGTGCCAGCCTGGCTCCTTCTGCGTGGCAGCAGCTCTCTGATACTTCGAAGCTGCAATATGGCCTCACAAAGAGCAACCAGTCCTGCACTGCTGGTGAGAGCCTCATTTCCTGCGGGAGGATTCCTAGAAAACTAACTAGCGTTGCTGTAAAATGAGGATTTGTGGTTTAATAGTTATCGTGGGAGCAGCTCCAGGAGTCCCTCTGCTGCACAGTCACCATCCTGCACAGGCTCCTGTTTGAGCAATGCCTTTCTTCCAGCCTCTGGAGCAGGCACCCAGCTTGACACCGTGTTCAGCTGTCCGTGTGCCTTAGTATTGTCAGTGACTTTGAGGGCTTTGGGGGTTTTTGACTGCTGACTTTCAATGACAGTCGGAGCAATCTCCACGGCCAGCGTGGGATGCTCCTCTGTGCTAAAGCGTATGAAAGAGACTGTTGCATTTAACGTATTGGAGTGCAGGAGACACAGCAGCAGTTTGTGTGATTTATTGGGAAGACAACAATGTGCCATAGCATGTTCCGTAAATATAAGCACAAACAAATCACGCTGCCTCCAGCTGTAAATTTCCTTTAGCGCTGAAGTGTCTAAATTAATAAGTGCAGCAATAATGGATTAATTCAAACAATACGTTCCGTCACAGGCTACTTGGCCATTAAGATGGGGGCACACTCGGCTGCCCTGACAGGGATATGGGGCTTCAGACGGTGACGTGGAACAGAGCAACATGTCACCTAGGGTATGGCCTGCTGCCCTTGAGCCTGCTGGAGGTGCAGCGTCGGTCCTGAGGAGACTGGAGAAAGGGGCTGCTTCTGTTTCTGTGCTGCTGACCACCCTCTCTGAACCCCTTCTGCATCTTACAGGAAAGACTAACCTGTGTCTGCCGCCGGCTACCCGCCTTGATCTCGCTGCTTTAATGCCTGTCAGGCAGAAGACAAGTGGTTCCTACGCTGTAGTGTCTGAATCCCTCTCATATTGCATTCTTATTTACTGTTGCTCTCTCCTTTATAGCTGGAGGGTGGGAAAAGGCAGAATTGCTCTCTGTTTCTTTAGACAGATTCCTCAAAAGGAAAAAACAAGTAAGCAAATACATACATTTTTAAAAACAGTATTAATTTTCACGTGCGATGGGGCTGACAGAGGAGAGAAGCTGGCTGACGGGAGGCAGTGCGGTGCGTCTCTTATCACATCTCGTACAAAGTTTGATGTAGCCAGCTGGCAAATACCAGCGGCTCTCCTGAGTTCATAGCTCACCCTGTTTGTGTTGACATTTCTGGCAAGGAAAGGTAAAGAGTTATCCCAGCTGCAATAACCTGTGAGGTCTCGCTCTGCATTTCTCTTAATTTACCTGAAATTAAAGTCTCACTCAGCAGCAGCGATTCACGTGCCAGCGTTTCCCATCGGTGCCACTGCCTGGGGGACCTGCAGTAGGAGGATGCAGTGGCACCTGCCGTGATCCAGTCCCAGCTCCGTAACTGCACGCCAGTGGCCTCACAGCTCACACTTTCTGTTCCTCTCTCTTAAAACCTGACTGCGTTTTAACCCGGCTCCCTCCCGGTGCAGCCCGGCGCTGGTGTGAGGGGCTGCAGCCCCCAGAGGAGCAGCAGGCTGAGCCCTGCCCTGTTGCCTGACAGGCGGGTCTGGGGAGGCTCGAGGAGCCTTTGAGTGAGTAACCTGACCATGTGTCCTTGTACGGGGACCTGCTGTTGTGGCAGGGAGAGCTTGGTGCTCCCGTGGCTAAGTTACCCATCTCATACTGTTCACAGCATGCCGTGCTTACGCTGTTTGCGATTCGGAATCAGTTGGGATTGTTTTTTATTAGGAGTTTGATATTAGCTGCCAGATAACGCAGAGCAGCTTTACCTGAATTCCTGCCCAAGTACGTGAGATGTTGCTGGTGGGCAAAGGCTGGGTAAAAACAGCCGTAGCTCTAAAGAAGCAGCTGATGCTGACAGTGGGTTTCCCTTGGACTGTCTGGGTCCGTTTAGAAATAGCGTGGCCAGCCGGGTGAGGGAGGGGATTCTCCCCCTCTCCTCGGCTCTTGTGAGACCCCCCTGCAGTGCTGCCTCCAGCTCGGGGGGCCCCAGGACAGGAAAGACATGGAGCTGCTGGAGCGAGTCCAGAGGAGGCCCCGGAGATGGTGCGAGGGCTGGAGCCCCTCTGCTCTGGAGCCAGGCTGGGAGAGCTGGGGTGGTTCAGCCTGGAGCAGAGAAGGCTGCGGGGAGACGTCATTGCTGCCTTCCAGTACCTAAAGGGGACCTAAAGCTGGCGAGGGGCTGGTTATCAGGGAGTGCAGTGACAGGACAAGGAGGGATGGGTATAAACTACAAGAGGGGGGATTTAGATTGGATGTTAGGAAGAAATTTACTGTGAGGGTGCTGAGGCCCTGGCACAGGGTGCCCCGAGAAGCTGTGGCTGCCCCTGGCTCCCTGGCAGTGCCCAAGGCCAGGTTGGATGGGGCTTTGGGCAGCCTGGGCTGGTGGGGGGTGTCCCTGCCCCCGGCAGGGGGTCAGAACTAGATGATCCTTGTGGTCCCTTCCAACGCGAACCATTCTATGATTTCAGCTTCCGATGCCTTCACACAGAGCCCTTGGCTATCATTAATACTGAAATCTTCAGGCCTGATTTTCTTCTCCTGCCAGACTTACTCTAAGGTGACATTGGAATGATTTTTCCTCTTGATTCTTCTATATCAGAGCGAGACAAAATCTGATTTCTGTCATGCACCTAGAATACAACACACAAACAAAAAGAAATGAGCCCAAACTGACAGGCCTTTTGCAATACAGTGGAAATATAAGGCACACTCGATACAAGATTAGTTGGAGTTGTTGGGAAATTTTACTTTTATTGCAATGGCCTTTGGACATAGGGTATAATGGCATTTCGTCTTAGCACACGAAGCCTCATTAAAAACAGAGTGGCTGTGGGATGTTGGACTGGTATTTTAAATAATGATAAAAGAACTAATGCTGATGTCTAAAGAACTTTTTATTTCTTAAAATAGATGCCAGAAAAACATCTGCTATTTTAGTAATCTAAATTTTGCTGAACATATTTCTGATAAATCCTTGGTCCTGCGAATTGCTGCTGTAGTTTAGGTGGAATATGTCAAGTAGTTCTGTCATTATCTGATGTTCTTTAATAGACTTAACTGGAATCTTATTTATGGATCAAATCTATGGGCCACATAGCAGTAAGAAATCCTTTTTCTTTCTCATAAGATGATGTATGTACCCTGAGAAAAGTGGTGGTGGCGTGCTCTCTCTGCCAGCTCACATTCTCCTCTTGCTAGTAATCTCTGTGATGTATGTAGACAGAAAAATAAATACAAGGGAAGGTTTGCTTATGGCGTTTCCCTCTTTTTTTAATGATAAT
Source organism: Psophia crepitans (assembly GCA_013399095.1). NCBI lineage: Eukaryota > Metazoa > Chordata > Aves > Gruiformes > Psophiidae > Psophia > Psophia crepitans. The sequence goes on from VWZZ01001815.1 coordinate 12,289, forward strand.
ACAATTTGGTGAACACAGATTACACTTTTGGAGGGGAAACAAATACCGTGTTGCAGATGATGATTAAGAGGACATGGTAGGTTGTGTGCTCAGAAGAATCCTTTCTCTACTCCCAAGCCCAGATATTCTCAGTTGAGAAAATATATTTACATATATAAAAATAAATTTACATATAAAAAAATAAACATAATGCTTCATGTCAACCAAAAAAAGCAGGCCAGCCAGGGACTAGAAGGTAAGGGAAAGAGAGCAAGGGCATGACTGAAGTTGGCAGTCACTGGCAGGCTCCAGGTTGTCTCTTGCTGTCCCACCACTTCTTGGTGGAGCTCATTTTGTAAACTAGATTCTGTCTCTCAGCAAGTTTTTCTTGCAAATTTCTATATCTTAGTCATTATCCTCCTTGATACCCCAAAGAGAATGCTGAGAGCCCTAGCAGGGATGTCTGATGTCTTCAACTTCCTTTTAAAAATACTTCTCAGTCTCTGCCCTCGTTCTGAAAGCCCCTAGCATCTCTTACGGAGAGGTGGCAGCAGCATGTTTGACCTTCAATTCTCCTCTGCCATTTCCCCCACCTCAAGAAAGGAAAGGGGGCCTGTTCTTCCTACAGTGCTGAACATGTTGTAGAGGTTCTTGGATGGTAGACTTGCTCTCACACACAAAAGCCATGATAGCACTAGTTAAAAAGTCCACAACTAAAAGTCAAGAAGAAGAAAACGCTTAAAGTGGTGATATGAATGAACCAGAGGTGATTTTTGAACTGCTACAGCAAAAGCACCAAGGTTCTGGGGATGAAAGTTCCTTCTTAATGCTTTGGCCTTTTTAGCCTGAAAACGTATTGATAGGACCAGCTAAATCTATGCAGGTAGTTTAAATATCACTTTCCCTGTGCTTTTCTCCATCTCCCCTACTGAAACTGTTCTTGTTGATTTTTCTCCTATTAACCAAGTTTTTCAGGAGATTAGATTCAACACAGGAGTTAATGGCCAAATTTATTAAATGTTAAGGCCCTGGTTATTGAAAAAGAAGTCCTCCAGACAACTATTAAGGTCTGGAGAGGGTATTTTCTCATGGCATAGGAGGTAAAGTTCAATTTGAATCAGTATTTAGTGTTCAGTGGCAGGCTCCCAGGAGGTATGCAAGTTATTGATAAGTGGGTTTAGATGCCTTTGTTTAAAGTATTTTGTTATTTATTTCTCTGAGTCCCCCCAAAGCAGTAAATTGTCACACTTGGTTAAAGTGTTAGTAGTACTGCTGTCAAATCTAGTTTATCAGGTTGTATGGCTCCTAAGACATACTGGGAAGGCTTCACACCTTCATGGGGTGCTGCTTGAAGCCATTGTCAAACCCAGCATTTTCTGATTTGGCGTTGGAATTATGGCTGTAAAAGAGAGGAAACATCTCTTAATGCTGATTGCACGGGAAGCCGTGGTAGTGAAGTGATGGACTTGCAACCCAAATTTCTGGGAGGCAGAAAAAAGCCTATATTGAGAAAAACAAATGCTGTTGTCACCACAGTTGTAAACAGGTTTGGGACATGCCAGAACACAGAGGCGAGGGCAAATAATGAGAATATACATCTCCAGCTCTTTTCAGGTGTCAGCTAATGTTTAGGACAGGCGCTGACTGGGTATGGTCCAAAGCCTGCTGAAATGAGGGAGTGTTTTTGATGATGCGGTTGGCTGTGGCCTGGGACTGTGATGAGTGACGAAGGAGGAGGAGGCAGATTCTGTCTTTGCCTGATGTGCTCTCAGATGGTGGAGCAGGGCTGGCAGGGAGCATGGTCTGAAGACTTCAGGTGGGAGCACTTTTCCATTCTTGGCTTTTGACTCCTGACCCAACCAGCCTGTGGCTAGCTGGCTCTGGTGAGAAGCTCCACAGGGGACACCAGAGTGATTAAGATCTCTGAAGCAACCCTTTCCTTCAAATAGTGCAAGTGGGAGACACCAGTGAGACCTTCATTCTCTGTGGGTGGACCTGTGTGGTCCTACTTCCTTGAGTGAGGCGCTGTGTAAGTCATGTTGCAGCTGATTTTTCTTGGAGTGGATCAGTTCTGGTCACTGCCCTGTGTGCGATGGTGCTTTGGGTTGTAAATTGGCTTAAATGTTCCCTGTCCCCACACGGTCTCTTAAAAAGCTGATTTCTGTGAGTGCTGCTGGCGCTCCCCTGTCTGCAGATGAGTTGGTGTTTTACCTGTTGTTACCATAATGAGTGCTCTCCAGGGGAACGACCATCACTTCAAGGTTTCTGCTGGGTGCAGGAAGTTTGTTGCTCTTGCTTCTTCAGCCCCAAAATCTTACTTTAAAAAGAGGGCAGACCTTTGCTTTTGTCATCAACCCAGCTGTGCCATCAACTCCACTCATGAAGGCACTCTGAATAATTGATTTGTGCCTGATGCAAAACCAAAGGCCAAGGAAAGTGTCATTGACACAGGTAGATAATTTGGCTCAGAATCCTTAGTGAGGCAGTGACCTTGGCTAACCGAGAGGCCAGAAGATGAGGGCCGCCAACTCTGCAGTCCCTACGATCTTGTCAGCACTTGGAAGCTACTGGGGGGCAGGTCCTGGCTGAATCTGTGCGCAATCAATCCTGTGCTGGACTGCACCCGTGCAAGAGCTGAGGAGGGGCAGATCCACGTGTGAGGGAGTCATTGATGGACCACGCAGAGAGTTGTGCTTAATCACTGCTGGACAAACGCCTTGTGAAGCCGCCTTTCTCTTTGGCTTGATAAGCGAACAAAAATTCTTTCTCATCCTTAAGAGGTGACAGTTTGTCTTCACAGAGAGGAGAGGAAATGAAAAAATTAAAGGAAACCCAAACAATTTGACTCTCTTGCCAGCATCCCATGTTTCCTTAGGCTTTGCTCCAGTGCTCGCATTGTCTGTGCTGTTGGTAACGCTGTGTTTTCCCCGGGAACTCAGCTGCTTTTATATTCTTGCCTCTCCTTAAAAATGTGACCTTTAGCTTTCGAGCTTTCATGATTGCTGTTAATCTATTCAATAAGGAACAATAATTGAAAGGGCAAAATTTATAATCTGGTCTGTCTGGCTTCAGTCTTTGACCCCAGTATTTTCTCTTTTAGAAATCTCTCCCGTCCCCTGGGGAATGCTAACCCCTGCCTGGAGGGCAGCTGCGGGGAGCCCCCGCTCCTCCTGGGTGCATCCACTGCAGCCTGGTGCAGCAGCAAACAGGCTCCTCTTGTTTCTAACCCGGTCTTCGTGTCCTGCCCTTCCCACTGCCTTTTTGACCTGCTATTTGTATTCAGTAGCCACCGTCATCCTCCTGCCCAAGGGGCCCCGGTGTCAGGCATTCCCTGGAGCTGTGCCTGGAGTGTAGCTTCATTATTCAAAGCCTCCGACTCAGTCAGTGCAAGATGATAGTCCTGTGATCAAAGCTGGCCCTAAACTACCTTGGACTTTCTTGTATGCCGTGCAATTTCAGAGTGAAAATTTTAAACTCCAGCTATTTGAGTGATGGGAAGTTTTTCAACCCTTTTCAAGTAGTTTCACTCTGTCACTGTACTTTTCCTGAGTGGGATGCAGACCAGTCTCTGTCCATCAAGTGTCCCCTTGAGAAACACCTCTGATTATAATATGGCATGAAGTGACCAAATATTGAAGAAAAAGCTGGAGGCCAGGAGAAAATTCCTTTCCTCTCATCTTAGCCGTGCATACCACAAAAACATCTTTCCAGCACCCAATACTTGAATAATTCTCCTCTTTAATGCCTGAAAGCTCTGCTCACCTCCGCCTCGCTGGCTGACTGAACTCATGCTGCCTGCGTCTCCTTCCAGGATGACAGCCAGGAAATTATTACAGTGCAATTTAAAGACCATAAAATACAGGACGAGCAGATGGCAGGTCACGTCTCCTTCCCATGAATAGCCCATGTCACCGTGGCACTGCTTCAGCGCATGCTGAGCCGCACTCACAAGGTCCAAACAAGAAGCATCACCAGTGGAGAAGATGTCTGTCAAGGCAACATCCCAGCAGCACAGACCTTATGACTGTGGCAGAGAATTCGGGCACTGGCAAGAAGCTTTAGTGACAATGAGCTTTAAATACCTGCTGCTAAGATAATCACAATAATCTGTCTGCCAGCTTTTTCCTAATGTGCATTTTCTAATTCATTGTGGGAGGCAAAATCCTTTGACTGGTAGAATGAAGACGTGGCACTGTGACTATAATTTACATTGTTAAACAACTGGAAGCAGCTGCTATCAAAAGCTGGAAATCCTACCCAAAGCAGAATAGCTGCCTTCGCAGATTAATTTTTTAAAAAAGATGAGAAATTAGTGTTTTCATAGAAAGGAATTCCTGATGGGAGGGATCCTCAGTTCTGTGAAAGGGATTAAAAAAGTGAATCTCCCTGCTGCAGGATTTGCTGCAGTTCTGGTCTCTTCTGATCTCCTGAGTCTGCCCCTGGGGGAGGGGATCTCTACCCTCCGCCTCTCCCTTGCTGTGCTTTGTGGGGACCGGGTGCTGGCAGAGTCGTGGTGGTCATTCCTGCCCTCCCAAAGAGGACGTTGTAGAGCAAATTAATCTCTCTTCTGTCTAATTGGGAAACTCAGACCAAGCTCTGTCATGGCTTGGGGCTTGGTGCAGCGGTCAGGCTGATCCCCCTTATCCTGTCAGCTCCTATGAGCAGCACTTTGCTGAAGGAGGCTGCATGGTACCTGTTAACCAGCAGCACGGTGGGTATCTCTGATGCATAGGGACACACCGTGGTGTGAAAACTGTCATCGTTCCTTTACTGCTAGTGGGACTAGAACAAAGAAGGATCTGGGATTCAGAAATTTCTTGGTAGAATGGAGTAGTTCGATAGGAAAGTATCTTCTCAAAAAAAAGAAAAAAAAAAGGAAACTTTTTTTTTTAAATGAGCCACTGAGCTCTAACAGCAGGGCCAGCAGGTAAGCGATGCATACTGAGAAGCACAGCTATCCAGAAATCATTCCTTACACAGTTTATCTTCAATTAATGAAGAAGATTGTTTCTCTTCCTTTCACACTCAAAGCCTCCTTCCCCCCCGAGGTGGTGAGGGTGGCAGGAAGCGAGGAGCAACCTGTCGACCTGCTGCCCAGGTGGCAGCTCAGGACCTTGGTCCACCAGCGGTGTCTGGCTTGCATGAGACCTTCGCGTGCAGACTTGGGATCGTGCATGAAAGCCATCTTTTCTTTGTTCCCCTTTAGGTGAAACCTGCTGCAGTGTCACCCCGTTCACACGTACGTCCGTGCCCCGCAGAGGCTGTGTTGGGCACCCGTGTTGGCAACCCCCTCCGAGAGGCAGATGCTCGCGGAGCTGGGCCTGGCAGCTCCCCGCTCACCTCTGGAAACGGCCCTTTCAAGGACGTTTTCAAGGCGTGTTTGCAGAGGCTTGCGTTGCTGCTCGCTGTTCATGCTGGGGAATAAATTGGATTTGACTATCCGCAGCTCCTTTTGGCACCTTTCACTAGTGCAGAAATTCCCACTGTGACCTGTGAAAAAATAGCCACCAAAAATCCTTCATTTTCTGAGAAATATTCCTGGGAAAAATGTCATCTTTCCTATAGGCCAGCTGAACGTAGCCAACTGTACCCTTTATCCAACAGGGAGCGTTACAGTTTGCACTTTGCATTTCCAAGAATTGGATTTGCTAAATGGAGCACTTCCCCCTGACAGAGCCGGAGTTGTGCTCTCGTGGTTTGGGGGTTTTCTGCCGCTGGAAACCATTTTTACTTGTACCCTGGAGCTCCTTAGCCCTGTTGCATCTGGCTTAGTGTTTCTCAAGGGACGGAGCCAGGATTGCTAAAAGCTTTCCAACCCACTTTAGTCTCTCTCTTCATAATGCAAACTCTCAGCAAAACAGGCTCCAGCAAGGTCTTTGTCCTGGGTGACTTTTTGCTAAATAAGTTAGCAATGCTCTAGTTAGCAAGATCTCTCATCCCCTGCGGACGTGTTCAAACTTAGTGGTACACTGCAGTGGGCCGGGAAAAAGGTAGAGAAATGCGCAGAGAGGAGTTGTGTCGCGTTTCAACCGTAATGCAGCCAATACCCAACATGTGTACTCAGACATCCCGGGGAGGTAAAGAAAGATTTTGACCTGAATCAGAAAAATCTGTCATTTTCTCATAGAGAATCTGAAACTGGATCAGTTTTACTCTCTGACAGACAGAATAAGCTGTCCCCCGTCAGAGAATGAGTTGACTTTGCTTTTCAAGAAGAACGTTTGTTTCTTCTACATGACATTGATGAAGAAGTGTGTTTTCCACAGCAATCTTAGTTCCTAAAAATATCTATCCTAGGGTTTGTTAGGTGTTGGGTTTTTTTAATGACTTCTGTCATTAAAGCTGTGTGCTGTAGGGTCATGCAAAGGGGAGCAGATGCATGTATAAACTGGCTGCAGATTCCTCCAGACCAGACCAGACTTTCTTTCTTTTTTTTTAATGCCAAGTCTTATTCCCGTCATACAGTGAAATGAATCTTTAGATGACAGATACTGGACTCTGACAGGCATCTCGTCTTGTACCGAGGCTGATGACAGTGTGAAAGAAATTGCTCATCTGAGTCAACAGCCAGCTTCTCCAACTGTGTTTGTCTTCAGCACTAATTTCATGTCTTTGCTCAGTTTTCCTGAAATCTGAGCACACATGCTGACCTGATAAATAACTGAAGTCAGCAATAAAGATAAAGGAAAGTTCTACACTCCAGAGGTCAAGCTAGCCTCCAAATCATATTTGCCCTAATGGAGAACAAATTCAACACTACCAAAAGTCAAATGAATGTTTAGTCACCTGAGAAAATGCCATTATAAGCTGAAATGAGCTCTCATTATTTTTTCCATGTTATTTCTTTAATTTCTCCTTGGCTTCTGCTACAAAACTAAAAATAGGGGCATTAGTCACAGGGTACTTCAGGGGCATGCTAGAGGCAGAAGCAAGGTTCTAAGGTAAATCAGAGCTGGTGGCTCTTAAAATGGATGAAATCACTTGCATTAGGCCTTCAGGATGCATATTTTCATTTACTTGATTTATTCCTATTGTTTAAGCTGCGATGTGAAGTGGCACAGACGCGGCGGAGCCGGGCTGATGAGGAACTTTATAGTGAGCTGTCAGGGCAGAAAATGCCATTGCGAAGGGACCCTTTCCTCAGGGCTGCTTGTGAGGACGGAGCAGCAGAAAGCTGAGTGAGTGATTTAGAAGGGAAAAAAGAAGAAGAGAAAAGACACGTGGGGAAATAGGCAGGTAAATTGTCCGGCGTGCTGTCAGGCACCAAGGCGTTGGACAGGCTGGTGCAAACTGCTGTGGAGCTGGGCAGAGGGCAGAATCAGACCTGTTGCTGGGGGTGAGGAGGATGCCTCAGCCCCTCATCCTGCTCTGCACAGCAGCCGATTTGTCTCCGGAGGCTTTCTCTTCCCACGTGAGCTGGTCCCTTCCTTCTCCTCCCAGCCTGGGAGATGCTGGTGACTCGTATCCTGATTACATCCATACATTCCATCCGTTACATGTTTTGGAGTACAAAAGGTGGTTAGTAAATAATTTTTCTTCTGTCATTGCTGATGTCATCAGGTGCCATTCCCATGTCCTTGTATCACCAGCATCCTAGAAAGAACATCCTGGGTAAAGCATCTTGGCAATAACGAGGTGTTTAATTGATAGATACGCTGCCTTCTGGAATGTAATGGAACCAGCAGGGCCAAATACTGCTTTAACAGCATGTCCAAGACTTCCTCTTGCAATTTATATCTTGGGAATCCCATAAACCACACTTATTTTGCAAAGCATTGAAAGAGAGAAAGGAGTTACTCTGGATATTAGCGTGGGCTGGGGAAGAGTGGAGAACCTTTTACGTATCCTGCTTGTCCCTGTAAAATCTCAGCGCTGTCTTACCTCACCCGATAGATGTTTTGTTACCATGGGCATGAGAGTCTTAACTGGTTATGGGAACTTTTGTACTTTGTTTAAGTGCAGTTGTGGAGTCCATTAACAGCAAAAATGTAGCTTAGGTCTGCATCCAGCGGATGAAATAGTTTGTGCTGTGAGTGGCAATTATTTATTATGGAAATCTCTTCGTAATGAAACTTCATCTGATTTGTGTTCATGATGGCAAAAGTAATTGTGAATGATTGACTTGCATGTTAATGGAGTACGTGGAGTAGGGTGGACACCTCAGTGATGCCTTTGAGTTTCTGTGCCACAGAAACATATGTACTTCACAACAGAGCTGTCAGCAAGATGTAATGTAGCTGACTTGCCACTTAAACGGAGGGTTTTTTCCCCTCTGTAAGACAGTGTGTGGGTATTATAGTGAGTTACACCAAATCAGCTTACCGAAGGATGCCCTGTTGTGTTTTGTGGCTTTTGTTTATCCAGGCGCGCTGCCTTTGAGATGGGAATTCATTTGGTGCAAGCGTCCTGTACGTTTCGAATGCAAAATCCCCAAACCAAACTCCCCAAGCAACTCCTTGCTCCTGTTCCCACAAAATCAAATTATATCCAGAAGAAGATTCTAATTTTTGTCAAAATTACGTTCTCTTCAGAAAAACAACCACCCAGGCAATATCATGGTTCATTTCAGTATTACCATGAGCTGCCAGGGGATGTGTTTGTGGTGATGGGGGTCTCCCTTCTCTTTCACTGACCAGGTTTCCAGCTCGTGTACGGCTCCCCTGGTGCTGGGACATTTCTCTCCTGATGGAGCTGGGGGTTTCTGTGCCAGCGATGCATCCCGGGCTGCAGAGGACACTGAGCAGGAGGTTTGCAGCTGTGCAGACACAGCCACGGGCAGTTTACAATCAGGTATGTCAGTATTTTTTTTTTTAAGCAAAGTCTTCTGAATTTTTTTTTAAGGCATATCCCTTTCTTTCGCTCACCTTGGAATGACAGTAAGTACCAGTTTATCAGACATCTTCATTTTTGACCAGATGTATACAGAGGTCAGTGAGAGCGTTCGGTTTTCTCCCCGTTTCTCCCGTCAGGGGGTCACAGCCAGCTCCACGACAGCACCTGTCTCACACCGAATATCCAGTTTTAAGGGCAAAAGGACAAATTCTTTTCTGGAGGAGGCAGGTTTGCTGATTCACAATTGTAATGACATATTTATTCCGGGGCTAAACTTGGCCGCCCGTTTATAAGCGCACACAATAGAACAGATGTAAATGCAGTATGTATTGTTTGGCTGTGGGAGAAGGAGTGCTGCTCCTGGCACAAAAACAACAAAGTGGATGAAGCTGAGAGCTAATATGATATCTGAGGCACTCCTTCATATATCAATAGAAGGAATAGTACTAAAAAGGCTGCTTCTCAGATTTTTAATAAGATGGTGTCTGTGAAGATTACATTTTGGCTTATAGTACGATATTTCATTTTCCTCGGTTCTTTAGAATCTTTTCTAATAATACATCTGTGTGTACATTTTGTGGTTGCAAACATATTTTAGGTCACTCAGTCAAGTGACGTTAAAAAAAAAGTGCTAACAACGAATTTAAAATGCTGCTGGTAGATGGGTGCAATAGCTCATCTGGTAAACAAGCTGTTACTGGAAAAAAAAGTTACTGGTACAGTGTATGACGATTATGGAAACTGAAAATGTTAGTTCAGCTCCATGTCACCAATGCCATCAGCAGGCAGATGGCTTGAGATAACTCCAGTCAGGCTGGCCGTGTCTGTTCCACCAGCAAAAATAGTTGTTTTTCCTGTTAAAAAATTTAACATAACCCAGACCAACCCAGTATCCTGATGGATAGCTGGTAATAAATCTCCAGAAATCAACGGTTCAGAGGAAATCCCTCGGCCTCATTCAGCCCTCTTCCTTGATCTTGTCATTTGCTGTCCCGTTCGCAGGGCTCGTTACGTACCGGGCTCCTACCCCAGCCGCGCCTTGTAACCAGATTTCCAGCAGGACAGGGACCAGAGACATTCTTCAGTTGTTGATATAATGTCCTTCCCAATATTTAGGTCCTGGCTGACCACGTACCCCTGACACCAGCGTTGTGCTTACTGAAAAACAAACCCCTCCTGCAGTGACGGGAACAGTGTCTGTATCTCACCTCAGGTTCCACAAGTGTGTCAGCACTCCCACTTGTGTAAGGACGGTAACTCTCCTGGGAGGAGGCAGCAGTGTAGGCACCCCCCAGGTATAAACTGCATCCCTGAAAGCGCCCGTCGCTGCGTCTGGGGTGGCAGAGAGTGGTGTCAGTCTTTTGAGCTGAAAGTTCAGAGCCGGCCGTTGCCGCTTTGACTCAAAGTGTGCAGAATGGAGTAGAAAATGTCATTACTTCTATGTTACGTGAGTGAAAACATGCAAATCACGGAATATGCAGCAGATTTTTAACTCTCGAGGACAAAATAGATCTGTATAAGCTTTGCTGTGAACTTATTTGCTGGTGAGGCCAAATTTCAGGCAAAAAGTAGCTCACAGGAATTATTTGTTGATTTAAACTCCTTAAAGGCTCTAAGTGGCCGAGGTTCTTGTGCTGGCACGTTTGCAGTAAGCAATTCAGTGGAAGGGTGGCCCGGAGTAAAACTTGGTGGGTAGAATTATGGATTTAATATGTTCAACGCCATTAATTGTACCCGCTATTTACTGAGTGTTTTACGGGGTCAAACTGTCGTCGTAACTGTTTTATGCAGCAGTCAAGACCTTTTAAACGTTCTAACCGTGAAGCAGGACAGCAAAACGATGTGTCGCCCAGAAAGTGAGTGGCGGTGCTCAGGGTGGGCCCACAGCCGCCAGAGGCACCCGAGGGCTTGCTGCTCCTCCGCGTGGCTGTCCGCCGGCACTTGTACGGCGGAAGGTTCGTTCAGGTCAGTCTTCAAGAAAGGGAAATTCTTTCTGTGTGTCTCACGAAACGGAATATGTGTAAGGAACAATGAATAATTATTTTAGGAATAATCAGAAATGTTTAATTTGACTGAGAGAATCAAAGCCCAACAGGCACCGAGACGCAGGGCTAAGCGCAGAGCACCAGCTAGCCACCAGCGCTTCAGCTCTTCGCGGCCCCCTCGCGAGCAGTCCGCACGCTTGAATAAACTAAGCAGCTGTGAGTAATGAACAAACTTGTAAAAATTAACATGTTTGTTGGAGGGGCAGTTAATGAGCTGAAGAAGGGCTAAATCTATTGACAAGTCATTTATTTAATGGCCAGATTGACTCAGGAGTATGGCGTCTCTGTCGCAGCTCGTAGCGGGACCTAAGGCGCCTGTATGTTTTGCTCCGGTATAAACTGCCTCCTGCATGTTCAGCACCATGGCGAATTTCTGGCCTTTCCAACGGGATGTGAACAGTTAGATAATGCCAGCAAGCAGGACGGAAACAGTGGGGTTAAGTCCTGGAGGAGCATCACCGTGGGCAAGAAACAGCAAGATGAAAAAGGGGATTGGACTTGTAATTGGCCAGAACATCCTGAAGGGTGACGTCAGCAAATTTTGGAAGGGAATTAGTACGTCATCCTTCAGATTGTAAAGTAAACTTTATTAGTGGCTGGGGTGAGACTTTGCTGGAATGCGAAAATTATCTCCCATGTCCCTGCTGCAGCTTCCCCCCGATGGATCTGCAGTTGTGTGGCGTCCTGCGGCAGGACCTGTGCAAGCCAGAGGCTCGGTCCATTTTGGCAGTTCTCGTGCATCTTTTAAGTCCTGCAGACACTTCCAGCACAGTCATGGTGTGGACATCTGTAGCAGAGTATGACGGAGAGGCCGCTTGCCTATTCCCACGGTGGGTTGTTAATAATTTGTTCTTCCCGAGGCGCCTGGTCACTGGCTGCTTGGCTCGGCTGGCTGATCCCACCCAGTGATTCCTACGCAGCCTTCAGCCTCACTGTGCTTAAAGCTCGGTCCGTCTGGGAGAAGAGGTTAGTTTTTCTGTAGATTTGCTGATGCCTGCACTGGTGGTTGGAAGGAAATGGCTGACCGTACCTCACACACACAAACCAGGGGGAGCAAATCAACAAATAAGCTGTGTGATATCATGCCAAGGAAACCACTTCCCGGCACCTGCAGTATATGAAAGGGGATATAGCACGGCTGTTTTACAGCCATGGGAATTCTTGGCTCCAAGTTAGTAAACAGGATTAATGAATGATTGTTTTGTTGATGAACAACATGCAGCGTTTGTGGACTGTTGAGGAAATCAGGTGCCAAGAAGAAAACGTCCTAAGCCACTGCTTTTATCCTGAGCGGAGATGCAGCCCTTGGAACTGGGAAAGGGTATGTTAAAGAGCAGAAACCAGATCGAAAAGTGGTTCTCAGGGAGGAATGTGTGGTGCTGGTTAAATGGCCAACCTGCAGGGAGCTAGAGAAGGAGAAGCTGTGTGAGGAGGGATGAGAAAAGCTGTTACAGAAAAAGGGATTTAGTTGTTAAAAGCAGGACCATACCCGATTCAAAATTTTTTCATATTAAAAAAAAAAAAAAGAAAACCTAACCCTGAGTGAATAAAGCATCAATTTTCCTACATTTTAAATGAGATCTAAAAAAGAACTCAGTAATGGCATTGGTTGCCATGGTGTTTAAAGGTGCAGCTCCACAGGCACTTCAAATAACAGGAGATGCTTTTATCTGCCTATGTGGCTGAGTTAATTTTCATCTGCTGGAATTATTCATTTAGTTTGCTTTAATTATTCTATATTGGCAGTATCACAAAAGGGCCACATCCTACCGTCTTAATACAGACAGAGCTCTTTTTGACTCCAGAGGAAGAAAGGTTAGATGCGAGCTGGGCTAGTCAGGAGATGCCGGTGGGAAAGCTGCGGCTCTGGGCACACAGAAACTGCTGGTGGCGCAGAGGTCCACTTCAGTAGGGGTCAGGGCAGAACTGAGCAGAGAGACTCTCACCACGCTCTGGGGTGTGAAAGTGCCTGGAAAATCCACGGAAGAGGTGCTGTGCCCTGTTAACACAGGCACTGACGCCCTCCCGGGTCTGTGTGGAGGGACTGTTGAGGCTGGAAGATTCGCTCTTGTGTCCTCCCAGGTTTTGCCCGTCTGTCACCAGAGCAGTACGATCCCCCGCTGGGCTGGGGGCCTGGGTGAAGGGCACAAATCCTGTCCCCTCGCGTCACTCACCTCCAAACTGCTGGTGCCTTGGACCACCCCATGCCAAACAGGCTTTTGAGCTCGCTCTGTTTGCATGCCTTTCGTGGCACCAGGGGCACTTACTGACCTGATCAAAGGGTCACTAAATAGTGACCCACAGCTGGGCTCCCAGATCCCTACCTGTTGGGATGGTGTGACAGAGATGTGCTTTGCTCCCGAGAGAGAAGCAGCAATGTATTTTATTGATACCAAAGTTCAATGGTAAATGCCACAGTGGTTTAGCAAGATTTGATGGCAAGGGACACTTGATTATTTACTGTGTAGAGGACAGGGTCAGACAAAACCATCAGGGAGGCCCTCCCGGTGGGTAAGGAGGTTCAGAAGGGCCCCCCTTGCCTTCTGAACTCCTCGGAGAGGAGCCTAGGTGTGCTGGAGCCAGTCCTAGTCCCAGACTTGGTCAATGTTTTCTGTCTAAAGGATTGTAAGGCACAATCAATCCTTTCTATTGCCGAGCTAAGGTTTTCAAAGTTTCAGCACGCTTATTCGCAGTTCACTTACCAAGTACCAGACCTGGGGATGTATTTCAAAATGACAAACATTTTGTGCAGTGTCATGACAAATGTCTTGGCCTTTGATGGCGATACTCTCACAAATAAATCCTTGTTGTTCCTGTACAGCGCGTGTGTTAACAGCAGTGGTTTGCCAATCGCTTCCGTTTTGTTGGGCGCATACTCGGTGTCCTAATGTACAGAGCACAGCTCCGTTCTGGTTTAATCCTAAGGCAGTGATGGGTATTTGGTGTATGCCGAAGCATTGTGCATTGTTAAGACAAAAGCTGTGGCCTTATTGTTGATGGGGTCATAAGTAAAACTGACTAAGTATCACCAGGATTGAAATTCTCTCTCAAATTTATTTATCCCAAATTACCTTTCAGTTTCAGTGGGTAAGGTACTCTTTTCATCTTCTCTTATAATTGCTGCTACCATGGATTGCATCCACAGTTGAGCTTGGATACAACTGAGAGCTGGGGAAACATTGTCCTGGGTGGCACCCAGTGCATCCACAATCAGTCGGTGGTCCCCTTCAGTCACTCCTTCCCACTGAGGCAGTGTGTCAGACAAGAGCCCTTGGTTAGTCCCCAGTGACCACAACAGGTGTCAGCATTGTTAGGGTTTGGAATAGTAACGCGAACACAGCATTTCTGTTTGCCATCTTGTGGGGTGCTGTAAGAGAAAATAGAGACTTGTGTCTGTGTGGAGGGTCTGAACAGGTTGCTCTGTTAAAAAGAAGGTAAAATCCATAGGCATAGCATTTTCTGCCAGCAGGTTTTTGTGCAGCTCCTTCTGGGGGAACAGTCCCCTTTAGGATTGCTTCTGGTAAATTAAATGGTCCTCCAGTTTGCACAGGTTGGCCCTGATGTATTTTCTCAGCTTATTTAACTGCTCAGACTAAAGATAAACGTCCCCTTTTCCCCTTCAGAGTGTCATTGTTCTGTTTCTTTAAACGCAGTTGAGCTAAACGATGAAGGTCCTGCTGGCCCATCAGGGCCAGTTTGGAACAGGTTACAGTAAGAAGCATGTTCAGCAAAACCCCATTCAGCTGTAACGGGGTCGTGGGGGTGTGCTGCTCCCAGTGACTGATGTGTTTTTAATTCTTCAGTTAGAGTTTTGAGCACCTCTTTATGATCTACCTTCCCCTTTGCCTTTCCATCAGAGTGAGTACAGTGGATGGGAAATGATAGAAAATCCAGGTACCTGCTTCCTCCGGTAGCCTAAAGTTCCCATTAATTTTTGTAATTCCTGCCTTGATTGGGGCATTTGCAGCTCTTTGATTTTCCTTAAGGCATCTGGAAGAATCACTGCGCTGCCTGCTATCCACCAGGTACCTAAAAAATTTACTTCTTGACTTGGTCCCGGACATTTTCTGGGTGGAATCTCAATTTCTGCTTTACTTAGTGCTTGCCATACTGCTGCTGCCGCTTCCCCCACCTTCTCGGGGGAAGTTCCTGCAGTCGGGATATCATCTGTGCGTTGGTTCAGTTTCACATCTTGGGGGGGTGAGGCCATGTAAGAGGTCTATTGTATTCCCACCCGAGTGAAAGCAAACTTGTCTTTATCCCCCTCCTTCAGGGGAACCCTAAGGAACATGTCTTTTATATCTAGCGCTGCCATGCAGCTGCTTGCGACGGAGCCGTTAGGTTTGCAATGCTTGGTGCAGCAGCCCATAGCGGGGCTGTATTTGCGTCAGTGCCGATCATCGATTGTTAGCCGCCGCCTCCCGCCTGGGTTCTGAACTGGCCTGACAGGTGACCTGCCTGGGGACTGGGTTCTGGGGATAACTGGTTGCTCCTCCAGATCAGCTATGACTTCAGGGATTCCATTTCGTGCCGCAGCAGAATTCAGATGTTGCGGTACGTTCATAACATCTGGCTCAGGAGTGCAGGGGCTGGGCGACGTACACGCACTGCAGCGTCCCGGTTTCCGCCAGGATCGGGACCGACGTTTGAGCTGAACACCCGCACGTTCCGCAGGCGCCAGTTTCATCCATTTAAACCACAGTTCATTGATCCCGTGCCTTACTACCTTTGTATCTCACTGGCTTAGCTCACTCTGTCCCCTTGTGTTTTGGCTAAGAACACAGCCATAGACACTGGCATCGCGTCCCTAAGCACAAATACCTCTTTCCTGTATTGGACTTTACCTAAAACACAGGAGCCACCTGAAAGAGAAAAATGAGACACTGATGGTGTGAGATGCTGCTGCCCTGTGTAACCACACCACGGCCATCGTTTGGAACAGGTGGTCAGGAAAAACATCTATCATGTTTTCTCTCCAAATATTAGTTGTCACATAATCTGCAATGAAATGGTGTTCAGAGTCTCAAGATTTCTTCCAGCACCCTCTCTATGCCTTATTTTATTGATTTCTTCCTCGTTCCCCTTAGAAGCATGAGTCAGGAACCCTCTGTTATTAAAAGCAGTCCCAGTTGCACCTACCTTTCATTTCCTTTGGATTACGTTAATTGCCTGACAGCTAAAAGTGATCTGGGGTTTTCAGTGTTCAGCACTGGACCGCAAGAAATATTTACCAGCTACAGCAGATTTGTAAAGATGCCACTGAGATGCCTTGAGACTAACAATCAGAAGAAACAGCAGCAAAACAACACTATTTTTCAAGGTTAAATGCCCAGAATGCTAAAAAGGAATTGCACATAATAAAGCCAAACAAAGACTTGGATTCAGCCCATTTTTTTCCTCCACTTGTCTCACATAAAAGGAAGATGCCGGTGGTTTAAAAATGATTACACAGCATCACACAACAATTAGAAATTTAATAAGGGAGCTTTAATTTTAATTTGGTTTTGGTTTTGTAGCTCAAATATCTGTTAGTGTCAACCCCCTACCTCTATTGCACAGTCATTTTCTTTTCACGCATGCCTTGCTCCGTGTCTTTATAAGACTCACTTAACTGAGAATGGCTGGATGACACTATATAAAGAGCAGCTAACGTGAAGGAGGGACTGTCCAGACTGACGTTAGCAATCTGGAACTCAAACATGTCCTGCATGACTTTGAAGAAGTCCTTCAGCCTCCCTGCACCCCGTTTCCCAGGAATGGAGCGCAGGTTACGGCACTTCTCGCCCAGCGAGGGCCGAGGATAACTGCTTGCGGAGGTGCTCAGGTGCTATGGCAACCGGACCAGGAAAGGAGCTTCCGCAGAGGCGCATCCCCGTGATGCCTACCGGGAAGGCAATGGTGCAGAATTCCCAGGCTTAAACGCAGCGACAACTTTGCAGCTTTGTTTCAACGACAAAATTAACAGGCCTGATTCTCATTCAGCCACAGCCACCACGTCTTGTGCATGAAAAGGCCCACCTTAAGGCCCTGCATCCCTGGCAGAGATGCTGCCCTTGAGCCACAGTGCGTGCTGGGGTCTTTGCTGTCTTGAAGCAGTGACTGGGGTCCCCATGTCTGATAGGAAGACATTACCTCCCTCAAAGCGACTTCAGGTCTGCAAGTAGAAAAAAAAAGAGAACTTGCACTTCAAGAAATAGATCTTTACTGATCTCGGTGTAATTTATAATTCAAAATGCAGTGTTCTATGTACAAAGGCAATAGAACAGAACCAATTAAAATTGGCCCACAAAAGCAGTAATAACCGTTCACTAACGATACTCAGTGAGAAGAGGTGATGCAAAATATCCCTAATCCTCATCCAAGTGACCTTGCAGAAATTGTTGTGTTTGTCCATGTTTCAGATAGATGCTGCACACTTAGGTATTGGCACATTATCTCCATTTGGAGGGAAAGGACTTGCTCACGGGGGATGATGCTTGCAGCAGCGCTCCTGACCTGTCCTGCGGTTCTGAGAGCCAGGGAGAAGTGGACCCCTTCCCACAGGGAGTGGGGATGTTCAATAGCAGAGGTGCCCAGCATCCTGGCTGTGCTGGCCTCAGTTTGGAGGCCACCAGAGAAGATCGACAGCAGCAGGGAAAAGCTGGGAGCGGGGGGCTTTTTCTGCCTCTCAGTGCCTCGCTGTCAACCTGAGAGAGGCGGTGATGGACTGCCAAGCTGGTTGGGTAAGCCATCTTCCTGGGGGTACCAAAACTGCCTCCAAGGGCAGCTGAAACTCCCGCAGTGGTGAGGAAATTGTTGAGGCCTTTGCTACTCTCTGAACTACATCTTTGTAGCACCACACGTCTGTGCTGGGAGCAGGTTTGAGTACCACCTTAACAGGGAAACGGGGAGAAGAAGAGTTCCACAGTGCTCTGGCCTTCCATTAATAACAATCGAGACATCACTGGCAGGCACTGCTGTCTTTCCAAGGCTTCCCTGAGATTTTAATTTCCCTTAGGAGGTGGATTAAATTTAGTCCATTTGTCTGTAGCTTTTTGAAAGGTGCTGTTTCTGCGGTGGGACAAGCTGATGGAGGTGAGGAGCAAAGCTGCTGTTGCAGGTGGCCTCGGCAACTTAGTTTGGATGAGCTGTTGCGTGGCATCTCCCCGGCACTGGTTTGCAGTAGTTGGTGGCCCAGGAGCTTCCAGCAGCCCTGAAAGCTGAGCCAGCAGCGAACGCCACGGCTTGCTAACGGTCTGGCCCAGGGGGTGCCGGCAGCGTTTGGAGCAGGGTCAGCCCTCGCGCTGTGCCGTCTCCATCACACGCGACAGGGCGGGTGGGGGCAAGGAGTTTTACACTCTAGTTAACACCGTGGTATCTACTTGTGTGTGTGGGAGGCTGAGGTATGTATCCTGACTGTTTTAGGGAAATACATCGTTATTCTGAGTTAGAAGTGCCTATGAGGGCCTGAAAGCTTGGGTTAAACTCCTGCACAGACTGTTGAGAAGTACCCTGATTTCATTTCTCAGTCTATTTCCAAAGTGAGCTAAGAAAATTAATTAAGACTATTTTTATTTAGATTAACTTCTCAACAGTGTAATGTGGTTTTAACTATCTGGTATAACTTAATATCTTTAATTAACATTATTCTTTCTGAGCACACTTTGGTAGATGAGGTCTAAACATAGGTTTTAAAATCTTCAGTTCTTTCAGACTTAGCAGCAAGTGGAAATGCTTGTTTTGAGATACCATCTTTGTGGCTGGTTTAACAAGCTGTTTTGTTTTTTTT
The DNA here is from genome assembly GCA_013399095.1 of Psophia crepitans. Classification (NCBI taxonomy): domain Eukaryota; kingdom Metazoa; phylum Chordata; class Aves; order Gruiformes; family Psophiidae; genus Psophia; species Psophia crepitans. The sequence goes on from VWZZ01001815.1 coordinate 30,913, forward strand.
TAATGTGTAGAAAATGGGATCCTTGTTTCTGAAATAGCAGGGATTTGTTTCACAGGCGGGTACTTTCTGTTTCTGTCATTTTCTATGCCCAACCCTCCTTTGCCAACATGGCGTTGGAAGGGCTGTTTTATTTTTTCAGCCCCTGAAGTACTGGATTACAGATCTTGTTAATTTTGTGTAGTTATATCATACTGTGACTCCAGGTTTATTCTTCTGTAATGAATATGGAAAGATTTTCAGTTTTGAATGTACTGGAACATCACACCTGTTATTATTTCTTATTTTCCTCCCTTTGCCTTTCAAGTTGGAAGGCAGTCCTCTGCCTTGGAAATGTTTCTCTTTCTCTGTGGGTCTTCAAAGTCCCTCAAAGCCTAAGGCTGGCTGCAGTAATCCTGCTTTACTCTTTTTTTTCTTAACCCCTAAAAAGAATTACTCGTGTGAATCATTACCCATGTGAATCTGGCGTACTCATTTTGTGGTTGTTCTGTCTCAACCTCCACTGCTTTTGATTATTCAACTCAAACTGTTATCACATATTCACTTTCAGGGAAAGGCTTTGGGGGACTTAAATTCTTCTTTAATCCTTCCTCCAAGTAACAAAATACTCTGAAGCTTTGGAACGGAGAACGTGTGTGTATGTGTGTGTGCCTGTCGGCCTAGGTTGACCTGCTTGAGAGATCCTTTCTTCAGGCTGTGCCTTACCTGTTTACAGATTCAGTGAAGACCGTAGAAGGATTACACCTAGTGGTCTTTGGCTCCAAATCCTCAGGTCATCTCTAAATTGGACATGCATGGGCAGTGAACAGGGGATCAAACCATTGCTTTTACAGACACCCTTCAATATTTTATTTTTAGCCCATAATTTGTTGTTAAAACAAATTCCCTGCCAGATCAGGTGCCCCTGGGGAGCAGGAAGGGTATTGGTGTTTGCGGAGATCTTCTCATGAGAACTTTCATTTTGGTCGTCTTTGGTCAGTTGTTCTGTTAACCTAAAAGAATCAGCTAGCTCGGGTAAGCCTGTGTGTTGGGGGAGGATGGGGAGGAAAGAGTATATAACTTTTGCAAAGTTGATCAAGAATCCTCCAAGGGCTGATCAGAACAAATCTCTAAGTTCAAGGTATCCGTCTTTTCACCCTGGGTACAAACAGCGACAGCATAAACAGTCCAAGCAGTCAGTTTCGCGCTCTTTTGCAGTTCTCGGTGGGCTCAGCAGCAGGTACCTGCACCCGTCCCCCTTCTGCTGATCTGCTCCGTACCATGGGAGGACAGAAGGGGAAATCGTGAGAAGTGGGGGACCTGCCCGATGGAAAACGGTCAGCTGCGTAACAGCAACAGGGGCAGCGGCGTGGGAGGGGAGCAGTAAGGTGCTCGAGGAGCTGGGAAGACTTCCAGAAGCAAACCCCACCAGTTATCTGTCCAGCACGTTCCCTCTACTTTAAGAAAATGAGGGAAAGGTAAGAGATTAACTTACCTCCCTGCATGAGAGGAACGATGCTCCAGGGAGAAGAGACTTAGTCTCCAGAGCAGCACTGAGATATGAAGGCTGGCTCTGCTCTTCCCGTTAGGAGGAAGAAATCATTCTTCCCATTCTGCTGCAAACCAAATGAGTATCTGACTGAACGAATTTGAAGCAAACAGCTAATAAAATCTAAAATAAATGAGATTACTGAATCAAATCATAGAATGCAAAATATTTGTGTAATTGTATAATTCAAAGCTGTTGCAATATTAATGAATCTTATAATACAATGATTAAACACGGGATTCATTTCCGTTTTGCAAATGTGCCTAAGCCTTTAATCTAGCAGGGTATTACAACCCAGGTAAATTTTGTTAAACCTTTCTGTGAAAGCATTTTATTTAAAAAGCACAAGTACAAACCCCATCCTGTTCAAAGCCCTCATCGCCACTCATCGTTTCCTGCAGTCTGCTGCTTCCCATTGTTTCTGGCTTACCTACTGGAGATAAAATGAGACAATATGCAACTAAGAAGACATGTTGAGCCGCGAGAAACCAGGATATAGTTCGGCACAGCTGAAGTCCGATTGCCTAAAGCAGCCTGTTATTCAAATCCTGCCTTTTGCTTTTCCTGCAGTTTGGTCTAGGCTCTTGTATAAAGTGTTTTTCTCTGACTAAGCTTGCTGTTCACAGTGAAGTGTTTAAGGGGCAAGGCTCCACTTAATGACAGTAAACATGGCAAAAAGTTAGCCCCAGGAGAAACAGAAAAATCTTAACTGCATCCTCATTTATCCCAACCCCTATTTAGTTAAATTTTGTTTATACATCACAAAAAGCCAAACACAAGTAAAGCAGTGGATTTTTCCTTACGACTTTTTGGATCATCTTCTCTTCAGTAGCTGAAAAAATGGTTTTCAAACACCTTTGTGTTTGTTTCGATCCTCAGGAAAGGTGCAGAACTTCAGTCCAGGCAGAACAAAATTGATTACTCCTATTTTCTCCTGTCTGGTAACTAATCCTGGCTCCTTGGAGCCTTGCTTTAAGTTGTTCTACAGAGCTTTTGTGCTGTTGTAAATCACTGCTGTTGTCAAGATGGAAAAGTTTTGAGCTTTCATCCATCCTTAATGCTCGGTAGTGCAATGTCATTGGCTTGTCTCTGAACTCTGTTTGCTTGATCCTGGCAAGAAGAGAAGCAGATTTCTCAACTGTAGCCTTTACGTTAGCACTGGGCAGGTTGGTGATTTATGTCCCATGATGAGGGCAAGGCTAAAAGGTTGTGCAGCCCCCTAAGCACCCTTCCCATCGTTTGTGTTTGAATCTGCTCCCGGTCAAGCTACAGAACTGGGACTGTGTGGGCAGGGGGGATGCTGTGATAAGCAGCTCAGGGACTCCTGCCCTAAGCAAGGCAGGTGCTGTTGCTGGTTCAGTGTCCCATGCTCATCTCTCTCCCCAGGGAGCTGTGACACAGCTCTGCCTCCTGCTCTGCCCCACGTCCTCTCCCTTTTCCCCCTGCGATGGCCACGCCAGTGGCAGCTCACAAAAGAAGCGCCCGTCAGGTCTGATTCAGCCCCGCGGGCACCAGGCCTTAGGAACCAGGCATTTACCATTCCATCGGTGAGTAGGCTGTGTTAGTAATGGCCTTGAGAAAGTTTTCTTTCTCAAAAAGCTATTCCACCAGTAGAAGCATCTCCCCTGGTTATGGGAAAACCAGTGAAGAAGAAATAGATGTATTATGCCTAGAAATAGGTGTAAGTTTGTGCTGCAAAGAGAGTTAATCATTTGAGCAATTTACCTTGGATTGTGCTGGATTCGTTGTCACATAAATTCTTTAAATGAAAGCAGGATGCCTTTTCTAAAAATAAGGCAACTTCACTCGGAAGTTATGTGTCTGGTGAAGGCCTCCCTGTGTGACATCCTGCCATATGCGAGGTGGAGGGACCAGTGACCATTTGTGTCCCTTTTAACACTAAAAGGGGTATGAATCGGTGCTCGGAAGGTGGGTGAACCTCTCCCACCCTCTGGGAGCGATGAACTGTGTGGCGTTACAACGGTCACAGGAGGTGTCTGATGGTACCAGCGGGCAGAGGTCAGGGACAGGCTGAGACCGATCCCGTGCTGTGCAGGCAAAGTGCAAGGTGAGCTCGGCCACTGCGGAGGGCATTAGCATCGTTTGCATCGTGGTTTAGCATCAGCCGTGTAGTTTTGTGCAGGTCTGTGTTTTAAGAAAGGATTGAGAGTGCGTGTAAGGACTGTCCGGGCTGCCTGCTGCCGAGGTTTGGCTGCACAGTGATGTTTGATTTCCCTGGCCCGTCACTCAAGATGGTTGATTCCTTTTTGTTACCAGCAAATTCTATTTTCTAACAATGATTTTCTAAAATGACTTTTTTTTTCTCCCCCAAGCTCAGTTTTGCACTAAAAATTACCCAGGTCCACGTCTTCAAAGTTGTAACTGAATTCCAGGTGCAGATGGGGCTGATTGGACCTGTCTGATAGGGCAAGTTCTAGCTCCCTGGCTCTTCAAAAGGCTGTGGATTCAAACTACGGTCTACAAACCAACAAATGTAAAGCCTCTCTGAAAGTCAGGCCTTTACTGCGTATGGCTGAGCAACCCCCGAAGCTGTTAAACCAGTGAGCATCCCTGGAAATTGGGCTACGAGCATTCACGACTTCACTGCGGGAAGTGCCTCTGCAACAAGTAGCCCAGCCTCAGACACAGCGGCCACCCTCTCAAGGTACAAATGCTCAATTTAGGTGTTTTCCTTTCCACTTACATTTGGCAGCAAAAATGTATTTGTACATTCTTGTCACATTTTTGCACTTTTCCTTATTGCCTATGCTCATGTTGCCTCTGTGGTTCTGGCTGGCTTTTTTTGTTATTCTCTCCCAAATTAGCAATCCCCTTAGGTGAGCAGTCCGGATGACAAACTGTGGCCATGGGTGCTATTAAGATGCAGCAGAGAAGGAAAGGTGAGGTGGGAGAAGAACCTGGGGAGGTGGCAGCTGTGGAACCTGAGTGTGGTCTGAACTGACTCGAGGACTGGTGAACGGTCGGAAGGGGCTCGGAGCAGCGTCAGGCCACAGAGCAGCAGGCAGGGATTAGCAGAAAAGTAACAGCAAAGAACAATTTGTATGCAAGTCCTGCCTCTTGGTGGCCAAAATGATTCTCCAGACAGGCCCTCAGTGTGGACACAGGGGTAAACTAGATGAGAAGCTTAAAAAAGATGTACAGAAGGGGGTGGGTGGACTGTGACAGCAGGACTGTCCTTAGAGTGAAGAAATGTGTGGTCAGCTTGAAGCCTGGCAAGAGAAGAGAGGCCACGGAGAGGCAGAGGTAAACAGAGTGTTGAAGGTGTCAAAATAAGATGATGCATGAGGTACCTGTGCATGGGACCTGAGGAAGAGCAGGAGTCATGTGGTCACAGCACCGGGTGGCTGCCAATGGAGCCCAGCTGAGATGTAACCAAAGAGTTTTTCCGTGCGTTGGACATATCTAACCGCTTTTCTTCATGTTCTGTGGTATCCCAGCAAGGGGGTATGTTTCTCTGTGTGTGCCCTCGCTTTCATAGCGTCACAGAACCTCTAAGGCTGGAAAAGCCCTCTAAGATCATTGAGTCCCACCACCAGTCCACCCCCCGCCCCATGGCTCCTGCCACAGGATCCACGTGGGATCCTGTGGGCTCTCCACGGCTGGGAGCACCGGGCGCTGCGGTGTAAGTGCTCTTTTCGTGTGTGACGCTTGTGGCAGCCGAGCGGCGTTCAGTTGTGCGCTGGGTGAGGGGGCGGTGGTGCGGGTGGGGCAGAAGTGCCGGGAAGGAGAAAGGGTGTGAGTGTTCACAGCCCCACAGGTACCGTGCTGCGCCCTCCCGCAGGCCCTGTGGTGTCCCCACGCCTGGTGCTCACTTGGAGCCAAGTCACCCATCCTCAGTTAGCATCCGACACAGAGCTTGCGTTTTCTCAGTGTCTGGAAAGCGTGTGCTGTAAGAACAAATGCAGTTTCACTGTAGATGTGGCCCAGGCATCGTTCTGAACGGGACTAGAGCCCCTTCAAAATGAATTGCAGTATGCTGCTCCATTGAGGGGTTAAACTGATGAGCACCTTGAAGCTGAAGCCCTGCCGCGGGTTAGGACCAGTGCAGCCACATCACGCGCCCTACCCTGTCAGCAAAGCTGCTGGGGGGCTGCGGGGAGTGCAGCCGCTCCCCCTGCGGGGTGGCTCTGCCCCCCGACATTTCTAACTTACCGCTTACTGCTGGTACTGCTTAGGCTGACGAGTAACTCTCGTTTGAGCGCTCGGGTTTGAGGTGGCCTCTGACGCTCGGACACACATCCTAACGTGTGAGTGCCCATGGCTTTCTGAAAATGGAGCTGTTACTATCTCCCAAACCTGGGAACGTCCAAGCATGCAAGTGACGTTAAAATGACTAATTAGTATGTCTTTCATCCCAAAGCTCTGTGAGAAGATACCGTTTAGCAGTCCCCTGACTCTGCTACCTCGTACGGCAGAGGGATGGCTTCCTGCCTGTGTTTTGTCAAAACCAGAGTTGCCTACAAGAGCCGACAGGTCTGAGCAGAAGACGCGCTCAGCGATAAGAAGGAACAATGACAGCCAGCCATGTCTTGGCAATCAAGCAGGGAAGCAGTGACATCCATTCTCCTTTCCTGGGGGAGAAGTCAGATGGAATGTCAGCAGCTACGTGCACGAACACGGTGCTCTGTGAGGAAGAAGCAGGACTTCCAGGTGGTGAGGCACCGAGGGCGGCTGCTGCAGCGACGGAGAAGGGAGGGCTTGATACTCCTGCTGCCACAGGAGAGAAAAATGAACCGCTTTGCTGCAGAATGGCTCTGCTGCACTGGTCTGCTCTTCTCCCTTGGAAGTATTTTGATTTTATTGACAGCACAGCGAGACGTAGCATTAGAAACACTCAGCCTAATTCCTCGGCCAGCATTTTCCTAATAGCGTAAGTAACCGTTTGTGGAACCACCAATACCTGGCTGTGGGAATCGTGACCCCACCTGCGATTATTTCATTTTGCTGAGCAGAAGCTGTGCCTTTTTACACAGCCATACCAGTTCCTGCAGAAATCCTGCCCCTGAAAGCTGCATTGCCTCTGCTCAGACTGTGGGCTGCTTTTCACAGCTGGATTTGCTGCAGGCATTTGCATGGTCGTTGCCTCATGGTCCAGGCACTGGCCTGACGGCCGTCTTTGTCATCCGTACCCTCCGCTGGGGTGAAGACGTTTTCCTCAGTTCCCCGGCTAGATGTGAACCAGTGTGACTCTGGCCAGAGGCAGGCAGGAGGAATGTTTCTGCTTGACGTCGCATCAGGTTGTCGCGTAGAAGACTGGGAGCGACAGGCTGGAGGGAGCCTCCAGAGACCCCCCTAGCTCAAGGTGCTGCCCCGAGGAAGGATCAAGTCATCCCGCACAGCTCCCAAGACATCTCACAGTCTAAGTATTCCTAACAACTGCAGTGAAGGGCTTTTTGCACACCCGAAGGCAGCGTATCTCAATCCCGTACTACCGTAAGACAATGGTCTTCTCAGGATCCAAAAAGAAGCTTTGTTGCTAACAAAGCACTTTTTTTTTTTTTTTTTAATCCTGCTTCCTCAACCCCTAGGGCGGAGAATAGCCTGGAACTCATCGTCCACTTATAACAACATTTAATGTACAGAAAGACTATCAGCCTGCCCCCCGGCTTCCTGTTTTGCAGATGGACAAAGTGAAGCTGCTTATTAGTGCTTGTTTTTCCAAATCTCTCCCCATTTTGGGCTTCCCCAGAAAGTTCAGACCTCGGAGGAGGCTCAAAAGATGAATGAAACATCACTCCCCATGGTCACTGGGCCCCAGCTGTTTAAACTAAGACTTTTTTCATTTGGGGATTGTTGGAACTATAAAAACGAAAGGGAAAATCTGGAAATGTGAAACTTGCAAATCAGAATCTATCTGAACTCCTGTGAATTTCTTGACAAGCGAGTTTTGAGCAGCTCGTCTCCCCATGCTCCAGCTCTTTCAGACGCTGCAAGAAAGTTACTTAAAAGCAAGAGTTATTTTCTTAGTCAACCTGCTGCTTTCTTGCCTTGATTTGTGGGCAATACCGTTTGCAAGAGTCGTGTCGTCTTCACCATCGCTGTTCATTCCCAACTCTGTGCTAGGCGTTAATTACCGAAGACTCATTTTTGTTTCTTCATGTGATCCATACGTGCTCTTTTTTTTAAAAAAAATTTATTTTTATATTGCATGGCAGTTTAAAAGCAAAGAACCACGTCCTAAATCTGGTAAGGGCATGAGTTTAACATGTTGGGTACCATATTTTCATTCTGTGTGATGGTATTCTTGAGCACCCTCGTTTGCAACGTAATCCGAAGTGCTTTGCCAGCGTGCTGCAGCCACCACCCTTGCTACTTAGTGAGTGCCCTCGGGGGCCCCAGTCCTTCTGAGTGACAGTGATCGATACCAGTACTCCTTCCGCTGCACCCCCAGCGGCTGGATGCACCAGAGCAGTTAGAAAATTCTTTGCTGTAGAGAGAAACAATTATAAAGCATTTTTAGAACAGTGAACAAATGTTTTTCACAGCTGGCAGCTCTTATTTATGACAAGTAGTAATTGCCTCAGCTGGAAAAAAAAAACCAACACCCACCTTGCAAAAAGGAAAAAGAAGGTATTTTTAAAGGGAGTTTGGTACCCCTGGATTTGCAAGTTGGATTCTGGAGGTACTGGGTAACTTTAAGCAACTGAGCGCTGAGGGTGCTGAGAGGGATGACCTGGGTCTGCACAAGGCACTGCTCCTCGCTGGTGGTGCCAGACCGCCAGAGAGCTGTAGCTCATCACTGATGGGCTGAGGACTGAAATAAGTGGGGTTTTGTTTGTTTGTGGGTGGGCTTTTTTTCTGGGGGAGGGTTCTTGGGGTTGTTCTGGTTTTGGGTTTTTTTTTTTAGAATTCTTTAGATTTCATAAGAAAGTGTCTAAAAGCAGGCTGAGCTGCCCTACATCAATGTAAGTGCTTTGGAAAATGTTACCTTATGTCTGCTCCTCAATCTCTATCCCGTGGGATCGCAAAGCTCTTCACAGCTCTCTGGTCTGAAGGTTGTTCTGGATGTTTCTGGAAAGCATGTCAGGACAAAACCTGAGCCTAGCCGATGAAAAAGCAGCCCAGAGCTCTGCCCAGATCCCTGTCTGCCCCAAAGCTTGGCTGCAGCAGGTCAGTATTCCACAGGAGAATGCTACCTATGGAGCCTGCTTAGCTGGTGAAGGCAAGGTAGGTGGTACAGGGAGACGTGAGAGCCCTGTGCCTGGCCAGATGGGATTCCTCTTACACAGCCGGTGTGCGAGAAAGCCGTAGGGCTGCATCCTGAAGACCAGGAACTGGAGTAGAAACAAATGCGATTGTGAGCAGAGCCATCGCCTGCTACTGGTGCAGTGACACTCCTCAGCAGTGACGGTGCAGCATACACCCAATTAGTGCACTAACTCCTCCTTCTGACATTAGAAGAACTATACACTAACATAACGCATTCCCTTCCAAGCATGTGTTTTCTGCTAAAGTTGTTTGTGAGGCATGCTCGGAGCTAATGGGTGCTTCTCAGGCACTGACCTGCAAATTTATCTCAGGATTCAAAAGCCTTGGGCTCCTATCACTTCATGCCGATTTTTCCCCAGGACCACTTTTTTCATCTACAATTTTCCTTAAGGAATTAAAAGACAAAATATCATCGCCTTTGAATTTGGATTCCACAGAACAACCTTTTCTGTGGATTGTTTCTCAGTTGCATAGGCTCTGAGTGCTCTTCAGAATCTAATACATTAAATAAAGTGTCCTGGCAAATACTTTTTTCGGAACACTTCCCGGTGAGCAGCGTAATAACCTGTAGCCAACAACAGGCAAAAAGGGAGACTGTTTTGCAGGGTGGAGGTAAACTTTCTCTGGTTCTTTTGCTGAACTTATAACATTTTTCCTAGTTTAGTGGGAGGACAAAATTTACCAAGACATTCATCTTCCTGTGCTGTGTGATAATAAATAGTACCTATGTAACTAGTAAAGGTCTTTTCCTTTAGTCTAAGGACTATTTATTTTCATGCAGAGAATGTTATATATCCCATTTAAAATGGGCAATATACTCTTTATGGGTTTTTTTGCCATATGGCAAGCGCGGGTTCCACGTAACCTTGGCTGGGAAGAAGGAACCTCCAACTCCTTGCCAAGAAAGACAGAACAAACCTGCCAGGTCAGTCCTGCAAACGTGGGATTGCTCAAGGAGTGCCTCTGCCTCGTGGCTGGAAAGCCTGCGTGTCTAGGCGTCACCAGTCTGACTTTCTTTCCAGTCTCTGCTGTGTCTCTTCCAGTCCAGGGGCTTTAACGCACAGCGGTGGGGTGGGGGAGTGGCAGAAAAAAGGGCGAGATCTGTGTTTATTGCGAGTTGGCCATGGCATCTGGGTTGATAACATCTCAGAAGTGGCTGGCACGATGTGAGCGCCCAGGGAGGCGTTTGGCTGGTCTTTTTATTTGGACTGTGAATTATTCTCTGCAGAGATCCTGCATCCCATCGTGTTGTGTGACATTCTGGGCAGTATTTCAAGACAAATAAATAAATAGAAACAGCAATAATTCCCTTGCACTTTTCTCTCAGCTGCAGGATTTTGGGAACCCTCAGTACACATTTCTTCTAGGTCTTCATTTTTGAAAGTGCCTCTAATGGGGGGAGGAAAAACAAGCGGTTGGCTCTGGGAAAAAAGGGCAGTTCAGCTTTCCTTAGATCTTGCACAGGCAACGCCCGAAGCACCCAGATCTCACACCGGCATTAGCAAACCCATAATAGCAAATGGTTTCCTGGAATCTAAGACCCTTTGGGCTCTTTAGAAAGAAGTCAGCAGGATTTTCCACATGCTGTAACTAACATGTTTTTTGTGCTTTCTTGGGCTGAGGTCTCTCATCGTTGTTTGCTGCTGGTACCTTGGAGATTTGCTGGATCTCTGCGTTGCATTGTACAATGAACTGCATCTGAAAAAGCCATTTTATTGATAGCCTATAGAGGCTGTTCTTGGAAGAGAAATGAGTACCATATTTGAGGAAAATGTATTGTTTACCCTTCTCTCTGCATGGCTGTATGTGGGGTCACCCGGGGACACCTCACTTTGGTTTCCCATGCTATCGAGGCTCATTTCCATCAGACATCTTGTGCTGCAGTCGAAGCAGAGCTGTGCCTGCTCCCGTCGCTGAGGATTCAGCCTTTTTAGTGAGCGTGAGAAACGGCTTCAAACCTTACGCTGCCACAGCGGCAGAACCGGACCCAAAATGCCCAGGAATAATGCCCTGTTGCTTTTTTGTCTTAGGCTGCACATGGCTGGGCACTGCAGTCTCAAGCAAAATAAAACCCCATGAAAATCTCAGAGCTGGCTTCTCAGAGGCAAGAGGATTCCAAAACAGGCAAAACACCCTGGTGGAGGGAAGGAGGGATAAATGTCAGGGCCCAAAGGGGGTGAAACGTGAGCATTTTTCATTTTGTTGGTTTGTCTTCTTTGAGATAAATTTCTGTTAAAAAAGGGGGCACATTGTAAGGAAAAGTTCCCCGTTGTACCAGTGCGTGATTTATTACGTGCAAGTGTGCTTAGTGCCTCCCTGAACGTAGCCAGGCATTGCCTTCTGCTATTAGCACGCAAAAGCTTGAGCCTGAAAAAGTGGAAGCTGAGACCGATTTTGGAAGAGTTTCCTTAAGCTGGAAAGCAAAAACTGACGCTGAAGAGAGGGGAGGTTCTGCGTGTGCGAGCACTGTGCAGCGGCTCAGCGCCGCGTGTGGCTTTGCTGACCAAGTAGGCAGGAGGGAGCCTGCCCTGGGAGGTCGATCCCGGCTGGGGCGGGAGAGCATCCCCCGGCAGCAGGGCTGCAGCTTGCGCCGCGTCAGGCTTTACCGCTGGCTGAATCCCGACCTGTGCGTAGGGTGGTATTGCAAAAGGAAGGCAGCAACCCGCTGTCTTAGGAATCGCCTTGCTGGAGGAGAGACTGTGAAACAGTTTTAATTATAGTTCAGGAACTGGGTGTCACGTGCAGATGGTACACAATGGCTTTATTTACTGCACCGGTGTTTCCCGATTTTGCTTCACACATTTTTGCTACACTTGGGGCTATTTGGAAGTGGGGAAAGTATCTCACTGAACATTGCAAAGAGGTTTTTTCAACTTCACAGGTTTCTGGATGGAGACCTGAGCCAGCGATTTGCTCGTGACCTTTGTAAACACGACCTTCTGGCAGTCAGTCGGGTCTTGGCAGAAGACTTGCAGTTGCTTATCACAAAAGACTTTCATGTAAGCATGTCAAACTTAACTATACTTTTTGATTTGGCTTTGATTTTGAATTCTATCCAAGTGAGACTTTTTTCCAGCCTCAGGCTAGCAAAGACTCTTGGGTAGTTATCTGATTACCAGTTAAATATAGGATCTCATGTGGAATACATGCAGTTGGTTTATACCTGATCTAAACATCCATCATATTTCTTTCTTGCTGTTTCCTTGCTAGGGCTTGTTTCTGCCTCTATATGATCTTGTGGACATTTCAGAGCCAATACTAATAACTCACCCCGAATCACAAAACCACAAGTGTGCAAGCGATGATGCAGGCTGACACGTGGCTCTTCCGTTTGTTAAAAGGAACGTTTCCTTGGGGAGATGCTGCTGAAGTTTGGCACCCCTGTTTGCCTCCCCGTTCCTCCTGTTGCAAGTGGAAGAAGGTGCCTGTGTCTGTGCTGGGTCTGATGCTCATTCAGGGCAGTCACTTTTGGGGGGGAGAACTTGAAATGGCTGGAGGAAGGCTGTGTGTGTCACCCGCCTTGTACCTGTCTGCATCATCCACCTCTGGCTTTCAAAGGGAGGAAGGAGCACGTTGACAAATGCCAGCGCTTTTTCAGAGCACATTGTAAGATAAAACCTAAAATATATTTGCTATTGTTTTCTGCTACCCTGGGCATAGCTCTGTGCCTGGAATATGTATCAAGAACAGTTCCTCTGCTTACAGTTTAAACATGAGCTATAGAGTACTTACTCCAACTGCCAGTTTCCTGGGGAAAAGGTTTGCAACGACCATCTATTATCTCAGCTGCAGAAAACGTAAACTCTTAACCACATATACAAAATCAAGCGATTCTTTTCTAGCAACTGGAGTTTGGTTTTGGTGATAATAAGCGTTGGTTTGTGATTTAATAGGTCATTACCTACTTTGCCTATAATCACAAAGTAATAAATAACTATTGGCAAGATGGATAATAGCTCTGCCTGAGACGCATGAAAATGGTAAAGCAGTAGGCACAAACGCACACTTTCTATTCATAGGAAATGAGTTCTAGCCAGAAATGTGATCTAAACTGATAGGAGAGCGGATTTTTGTTACATGCCTCTGTTTTGGGATGGCTAAACATGTACATTCACAAAAACTAGTTGTCTTTCTTTATAAAACAGGTTTTGGACACATGTGGAAGAGTTAATTCAGAATCTCGTGGACCCAGGCTCATGATCTCATGGACATAGGCTTCTCTCTGAGAGACCACACTAGCTTTTTGGGCCCAATTAATCAAAAGTCATCAATGCTCCCCTGTTCACTTGCTGCCCCATTCAACATCTGCAGCTGCTGCGAGTTGTACTGACTTGCGGGGCACAAGTGAAGTTCCTCCTCCCTTCCTTTCTTGTGATATCTTACTCAGTTCACGTCACACAAATAATGCCCTCTTGTATCCTTTTATATTTTCCCAGCCATTCTTGTTTCCTTCTGTGCAACGTAATAGTCATATGACTGCAACGCATCATATTGCATCATGGCACCATTTTTCTCCTAAATTCATCGTGTTGTTTCTGATTATCCCTAGATACGCTGTGCAGAGCTCAGGGCTTGCTTTGCAGCCTGCGAGGAGGTACATGAAAAAATGGAAGTCCAAATGTGGCAACAAACATCCCCTGGGTTGGGCAGGGAGGGTGGCGTGGCCGTGGTGCTCATCGCCAGCTCTTGAGCGCACCATTTATTTCTTCTGTGCCTCTACTCTTCGTTTGACTGAGGCCAGAAAAGGAAGACGCAGGCAGTGTGTCGGTGCCTTTTGACATGGTCCGGTTTTGGAAATGTGGGAATACAGTTGCGCAGTTCTGAGCCTGACATAGAGGTCATGCAGGGGGAGCTGGTGGCTGCTGTTGAAAATTTTTGGATTAATCAAGAGCATTGATCAAGAGTATTTGTCCTCCATCTTCTCAGAAAGGTTCAAAGAGAAAATGTCTTTGCATATTTTAAGGAGGTGAGGAGATGGGGGGAGGAGTGAGACGCCTGCAGAAGTGCCAAAGGATGTTTGTTCACTCCAAAATAGAGAGAAAAAAAGAAAGCTCTTCCCTATTTCTCACCAGCCTCCCCCGATTCCAATACGTTAGCTTCGTATCAGCTAACTTGAAGAACAAAATGTGCTCAGGGAAAAGAGATTAAAATTGCGAAGCCGTTTCCTTTCCTATCAGCAGAACTGACAGAAAAATGACAAAATGCTTGTGGGAATGATTAAAGAGAATGAATGTTCCCATTCATGTCATGTTGTATGTCGCTAATTTATACAAATTTGGTTTTGTACCAATCTGGCAATTTTCAAGAAAGAATCTGCCAGGAATCAATGGGAAAAACACCTCGTATATATTTTTTTAAATTAATAATAAGTATTTGCTGTGTTTTATTTGGATTTTAGTGACATCTGTAATGAGTGATGGGTAGCTGGAATGGAAACAGCCAGTAAGAAGCGTCAGGATGGCTCGCAGCGGGACTCTGGAGACTTGGGACCTCTAGCTGGCCCTGCTGTTGGCTCGCTGGGTGACCTTGGTCAGTCAGCGTACCCTCCTCTGTGCCTCCGTCTGGGCAGTGGAGATACTGACGCCTGCCAGCTTTGCATGCTAGCAAGCCTGTGAGGAAGGACTGGCCAGGAGCCAGGAATCCTGCTCTGTATGAAATGCAAAGTCCAGTGTTTCATTTTTTCTACAGGAAAATGAGGAGTTGAGCCCCCCGAAAGCCCCCCACAAGGGAGCCAGGCTGCCTGCGGTGCAGAGGGGGGGGCTGAGCCTTGCCTCCCACACCTGATAGACGTGCTCGCTACTGTTGGCTTTCTGGGGGTTCCTTACATCCTTTCCTTTCTCTGTCCTCCCTTCTTTCCTGTCTCTAAAGAAGCTAGAAGCTTCTAATTGCCTGGCTACTCTGTCCTGAGTGACACAGCAGTTAATAAATGAAAACTATGAGTTAGATATAAACATGCATTCACTTGCTGGGGCAACACTCTCCTCGCCCATCTCTTGGCCGCTCCGCTTGTCAGTGTGTCCCTAACTGGTGCTTTCATTTTCCACTATGGCTCTTCCCTCCATTGCCGCTGATCTGCAAATATGAGACTCTTACCTTAGACTTTGACTTTTTTCTTTCAGTTTTACCCCATTATTTAGTAACATTTCCGTAGATCACCCTAAATATCCTCTAGTTTCTTCAGCTGAAATTCCGTTGCCTTTCCCATAACACGTAGGGAATTATTTAAAGTTCCACTAAGTCTGCTGGTTCCAGTGACATAATATTGAAACTAAAAATTCTCCTCAAAAGACTGAGGGGGAAAAAAATATTCTGACCTGTTCACCTGGCTTCCTTGAGACACTCAGGTGCCCAAATCCTCCTGATTTCCAGTTTTTTGAGATTTGGCCTTTAACCCTTCAATAGGTGGTAGATGCTGCTGATTTAATTATCATTCAGCCTGGTTATACAGATTTAGCTTTTTCAGTCTTTCCTTGTAAAGTAGCACCTACAGTTCCCTGATCACTTCTGTTACTGATTTTCTCTCCTTTGCATGCCAACCTGATTTTTTTTGCAAGGTTGGTGCCTTCTAGGTTTTTCAGCCTGAGTGTCAGGAACATGGCATGGCCAAGAATAGACCGGGAAATATGGTTCTTGCTAGTCTGTTTCTACAGAGAGAAAATGAAATTTGATGAGAAGAGACACTTGCTCTTCAGCAGAACTTGGTTAATGTCATGGGAAAGGGAGAAAAAGAAACGTGAGGGACAGCAGTGGGGAAGTTAACAAGAACGTGCTATGGGAACTCAAGAGGAACGCCACGCGGATGGTGTATCATCCCAGCAAATACTCATGCTATTTTCCTGTCCGAATCCATTGATTTGATCTGAGAAATGTGTTGTATCGAATCTGTGCAGTCCTCTTTCTCGGAGATCCCTTGACAATGCAGCTCATCTCTTGAATCAAATTGCATTTGCATATTCAGAGGCTGGGCTCCAAGCTTCCGAGGCATTTACAGCAGGAAGGTTAAAGCGCTGCATGTCAGAGGGCAATTTGCTGCACGATCAATATTTATTGTGAAAGGGGAGATTTGCCTTAGTGGCTCAGGCTCAGGCAAAGAAATAATGCTTGTCCTTGTCCTGGGGCCAGACTGGCAGGTTTCGGTGCGGTTTTTTTTTTTTTTTTCCTCTTGACAGCAATGAGAAGTCTCTTAGGTAAGGCAGGAAGGGCTGTGGAGCAGGGTGACCGCTTTCCTCAGTGGAAAGTTTCCCCTTTCCAAGGGACTTACGCCTGAAAGAAATGTTTGGTCAAATGCTGGAACTACTCCATCTCCTTAAACCACTCTGTGGTGAGTGATATTCCCCCCCACCCCCATTCTCTGGGTTTCTTTTGGTGCAGGGTATGTCTGATATGATCATGTCATGCTCTGGTGTTGGAAGGAACATCAGCTCGGCGTTTCCAATGGAAGCAGAAGCAGAATTAACCCAGCTTGTCTATGGGAAAGGGGTGGAGAGGAAATCTTGGTGTTGGAGAGCAGATAACTTCATTTTCTGGAACTCCTTTGATGTCTTTCTGGTTGGCCTGACCCTTCTCTGACTTGGTGTGACACAGGAGTTACCAGCCGGAGGACTGAACGTGTTTAGCGTGAGGGAAAGGAGATTAAGGGACAGGGTCTGTGAATTTTACCCATGTTGTTTTGGAAGAAAAAATGATGTAAAGAGAACACAAACAATTAGGGCATATGCTGTGTTTGTTTATCTTCAGAAGCCTGTGGTAGGCGTGCCAGTACGCTGTTGTTCAGCAATTAACTATAAAGGCAGACAGCAATTAACCACATGTCTGCTGTGAGTGGTAATGCAAGTTATTTGTATTTAACCTTCATGATTTTGTTCTGGGAACTAGGGAGAAAGGGGAGGAAAATCTTAGGGCCTGATGTCACTATGTGAAAAATGATCAGACTTCAGTTGTCAGTAAGGAAAAAACTCAGCTACATAAATAAATAAAAGTATAAATGTAAGCATAAATATAAATATATAAACTTCTCCAATATTGGCAAATGCAATACAATCATTTATCCTGCCTATGTGTCTAAAAATGCATACATGCCTATCTCTGTACATACATACATACACATATATATTTGTTGGATGACAATAGAGTTCTATTCCTGGGAATTTCAGACTTCATTTATTTTTAGGATCTCTGGCCAGATAGGTACTGAAGCCAGGAGAAGAATTCTCATCAGTATCGATGGCTGTTGCCTTTGGACTGCTATAAAACCGCCAAACCACCACCGTGTTACTGCCTGTTAAAGAAGAAACGACGACTGCACCAGGATTACATACACTGCAAGATCATTTCTTCTTTTTCCCTGAACCAGAGTCCTGTCACGGAATTTATTTTTGGTGGAATGAGGTTTAGCAACCGGTTTGTCTCATTATAGGTAAACAGATACATTTTGGACAGTTTTCCATTGACCGTCGTATAAATTTGGGCTTAACTGCAATGAACTGGCACCAAAATGTGCACTGGAATATAGATTTTTGTGAACTAATAAGATATTGTTTTCAGGTTTTTATGGATTAATACTTAGCTACAAGCTGTTCAGCATTTGGATAGAGAATATCCTACTAGTAAAGTGCAATTTGGTTCTGGAAACAGATGGAACAGTTGGATTGGTGGACAGATTGTATTAAGGGTAGCAAGGGAGAGGCAGAAAGTGCCTTTATCGGTTGTTCTTTCAATACAAGTCATGAGTATTGCCAGCTTAAAAGGAATCCAATGAGGGGTTTTTTTTTAAAAAAAGAGGTTTGGGGGCTGTTATTTTTGTCTGTGCCTAAAAAAGTAATTTTAGAAAAAACAATTAAAATGAGGTATTTTGGAAGGAAAACAATTATCTTTTTTAGAATAAAAAGAAATCATTTAAATTGTGTCCCCATTTTTGAAAATGCGTCACTTTTAGCTTGGAATCAAAAGCTTATTTAACACTTCAGGCAAACACGGAATCGCGTTCCTCCTGCTGTCCCTGTTTCCATTGGGAGCTCTAAACTGTTCTAATAGGAAAAATTTTCAAAGGTGAGTTTTCTTGGGGTGGTGTGTGGGGGGGGTGTCTTTCAAATCTGCCTAATAACTGCGTCATAGAGCATTTTGGATGTTCCACAGCGAGGTGAAAAGAGGTCATGATATTGTAAAGTGCCAAAGGACGAGAGAAGTGATTTTGGCTGAAGACTGTCAGCAGGTCAGACGGTCTGGTCGGGGGCAGCACAGCAGCGGGCAGCGTGCATCGCAGAGGTTGGCTGGCGGAAACAAGGAGGCACTCTGAAGTTTGTGGCCGCCCTGGGAAGCCCACTGTGCATCTGGTTACCGTTGGGCTACCAGGCTCTGGACCGGGTGAAGTGCAATGGTGTCAGTCAGCATCGGTGGGAACACTGCTTCGAGCTGTACTGGTCCAAAAGGGTCTACATGACAGTGTTCTGGAGAAAACAGCCAAGCCTCACGTGCTTTGCTGTACTTTACTTGACCGTAAATATTCAGCCATCCTAATGCCGATTCTGATTTCAAACTGGGTTAGCTGCACTGCTTTCACAGGAGTTAATCCTCAGTTGTTCAGCTGAGAGCAACATCAAGGCCATAATCCCCGCTGCGGAGCAGTGGCGAACACAGCAAGTGAATAGCCATTGGCATTGCTTCAAGAAGTGTGTTCAATCAGTTACTGTTCCCGTGCCATGAAAAGACCAGTAACAGGACATTCCTGTAGGGAACAGGTTGCACTTGAGACGTAAATCAAATTCAGTGTCGTCAGGCTTGTTGGTACAGTCTCTGGTGCTGCGTGGGGCCCTGACACCCGGCTGTTCGGGCATTAACAAAGTACTCGGTCAGCGTTTTAACGGGGAGGCGTTAAGGAGAGATGCGCGAGAGTGGGCAACGCTTGTTCTGTACGTCCTTCAGGAAAGATGCGGAAACCTTGAGTGCCCTTCGATTTAAGCCATCTTTGCAGGATGTCGAGGACAAGAGTGTGAAGGTGAATACGTCTCAGTTCCTGAAGCTCAAAACACCTTGTGCGTTGGTATCGAAGCACGTTGTTTCGCAGGTCTGGAAGAAGCGTAGCTGAGCACGGCCCGTCAGGCAGGGCGTGCGGCTGAGCTCTGCGGAGGGATTTGCTTGGCAGTCACAGGATTGCCTCTGAGAGGCTTCTTGATCAGAACAGAAATATTTAATCAGGTCTGTCTCCTGTAACTGTCATGTAGAGAAAACAAGTCTCCAAATTGGATTTGTGTGATCAATGGGCAGGAAAGACCACTTCATCCACCCTGGTGGAGCTGTCTTACAAAGCTCGGGTTTGGTGACAGCAAGGTGTCCCTGTTCTGGCAGGACCGACTCTCGCCTGTCTGGGGACGCGAGCTGCTCAGGAACCATACACTGATCATCTTTAAATTTTAGCCACAGTCTGTACCTTCTTGTATGCCAGTAGAACACCAGCTGCTGGGCTCAGAAAGAATATGATTCTTCTTACAGCAAAACCAAAGGAGGAATTTGCATGGATTTCTGAGGGTAAGTGTCATACCCTGGGAGTCAGATACACATTTGGGTGCCTAGAGGTAAGTTTTGGAATTCATTCAGACGTATTTGGGTACCTAAAGGTATGTTTTGGAATTCATTCAATACATCAGTGAATTAGGAACCTGTACATGGTTTTTTGCAGGCCAGAATGGCAGTGGGGAGCATGGTGCAGGGACCCGACCCACACAGAAGTGGGTTCAGGGCCTGAGCAAAGCCTCTGCAGCCAGGTCTGGCGTCACGAGGCCGCTGTTAAATAGATCCTCCAGACCTGACGCTTCACAGCTTCAAGCATTTGCAAAGCATGAGTAGCACAGCAGGCCTTGCTGAGTCTAATGGCACCGTAAATCTAGTAAATAGATAAGTAACACACAGCAGAGAAGATGGGAGCCGTGTCTGTGGTTTGTGTCTTACAGAGTATTGGCATGGTGACTTGGCAGAGTCTTCTGAGGTTTGGAATTACCTTGACAGGTAATGAAGCTATTTGCTCATCTTCTCTCTCTGTATATTAGCAATGGACTTGTAAAAGAGGGAGGGTGAGCAGCTGGCCACAGTCTGGCTGTCCCCCCCGAGTCTAGAAGAGGTCGATGGGACGGAGGGGGAGCTGTTGAACCCCCCTGAGCAGGAAGATCTGTTGGATCCATTTGGAGAGAAGCACAACTGAATCCAGGTATGAGAGGGGAAACGGATCACAGACACCGAGTAACAAGTGTAGCAGCATCAGCCTCTGCTAACGACCCCACGTTTGCCTGTTTGGTGAAACCCTCTTTAAAGCAATACTCTAGCAGTTAATGAACCTGTTTAAAAAAAACCCAAAACAACAAAAACCAAACCCAAAGCAGAGATTGGGATCTACAGTAACAATTCCTTACTTCAGGAAATGGAGCTTTTCTGAACAATACCATCTTCTGTCATGCCGAATCAAACTAATTAAAGAACACTACCACACTTTATTAATGTAATTTATCTCTTGCCTGAGGTAAACTATATTTACGCTCCAGTTACTCAAACATTACCCTTCCGTCTTTGAAGGAATGGTGTTATTCCGTGATGTTTATGTTCCACAATATCAGGCGGTAATTGAACAAGTTGGGTATTTCCCATTTCAGAAAAGCTTGGCTGGGGCCGGCGGTGTTTCACAGGGATATTGGGGAGCAGGTTGGACTCGGGCATATCCTTCTCTGAACTGAACGGGAGGCCAACACAAGCCCAACATTTGTCTGTAAGCATTTGGCGTGTGAATAGCCTCTTTAACTGAATGCACATGTTCACGTCATTTAATGAATCGGGGTTGGGAGGCCAAATTTATTCCAGCTGAAGATCTGGCAGGGAAAGGCTAATATACGCTGAAGGAGGAAGGAAGGAAGTTAGTTCTAGAGCTTAAAAACATTAAAGAAAATGTCAGTAAAAAAAATTCTACTTAGTTTAAAAGATATTAATGGCTTCCATGATGCATGCCTCTGATGTAGCCGCAGTTGCGGGGCTAATGGGCACAGTATCCGCCTGTCTTTCACACCAACTGGAAGAAGCAGTTTAACATCCTTTATGGAGCAGGACAGCCTGAGATGATGAAAAACATTGCCCAAAACTGACTGAGGGGCTTTCCTGGTGATTGCTTGCAAATTGTTGCTCTCTGCTTGATGAAAGCAACCAGAAGATAGGAGAGAGAATGGAGAGAAGCAGAGAGCTGTCACAGGCCTGATGGAGGGCTGGAACAGAGCTCCTGGATGTGCAAGGCTGGAGGTAAAGCGAGAGAGGCCAGGAGAGGGGCAGCCTCCTGCCTCCCCGTCTCCCTGGCTTCCCCAGTGCTGAGCTGAGCTGACCCAAGGCCATTTCGGCTGCCTGTCCGTGCTATTTGCCTGTGTTCGAGGCTAGCCCTGGGTGGCCAGGGAGGAAACCGCAGAGAGGGTTGGTCTGGAAAGCACACCCAGAAAGGACATTGCACGTGGCCCTGTTCTACCCTACCTCATCTACATCTTGGGTGGATAGGATGGGCCCTTTCCTACAAGGGACCCAACTGTGCCCGCTTTGAGGGCAGCTGAGATTTGCAGATCTCCGAAACCTGACCTGGATCCCAGCTGCTTGGGTACAGCCTGTGCAGCCCCGGGAGAACCTGGGGAGCAGAGCGGGGCGAGGAGATGCAACAGCAGACACCTCCCCTTGAGCTGCAGCACTTTTCAGTCTCAGACCTGCAGGAACAGTTGCTGTCAACAGTTTCTGGTGGGGCAGTGCCAGCTCTCTCCCAGCCCCCGCGCTGGGCGTTAGTGCAGTGACTCTGCGATTTTAGATTTAAAGGATTTCACAGCTAAATTTAAAGCGCCATTAAGTAGGATGATGTGTGGGGAACAGCACCATGCTATTTTTTTTAAACTTGGCTTATGTATTTACTGCTTTCCTAAGTGGGTTCTTAAAAAATATCAGCCCAGCAGACTCTGTCTTGTAAATAGATCCAAATGAATTTTATGAAGATTTTTGCATAAATCTTTTCTACCCTGCTCCCAAGTTGACTTTGGAAGTTTGTAAAGGCTTCTAAGAACAAGGAAAAAAAGGAGTATTTATCCTTTATAAATAAGTGAAATGCAAATTTCCTTGGCTAGTGGTTAAATCTTTTTTGGACTTTCCTAGAAGAGAACAATGACTCTCGTCCATTGATAAAGTACACCTTACCGCCGTATTATTAACAAGTGCAGTCAGGTGAATCCGTCTGCATCTGCCATTGAGAATAGAGATGCGTGTTTGGAGGACAGAGCAGGACTGAGCTCCCAGTGTGTTGTGTTTATGGTTCCAAAACCAAAGTACAGATTGGAGATTTGCCCCAGGTCAGAGTCTCCTTGACAGCCTGTGCAGTGTTGCATATCAAGTGCTCCTGCATGGAAAAGTTAGATGACAAAACATAAAATAGTGGTACTCCAGAGGACAAGGCGAGTCCTGAAGTCTCACACATTCTAGGAACATGCCTCTCAGACTGCCAGCTCCAAATTTAGGGTAAAAACCAAAAAAACCCCACCAGCCCAAAGCCACAAATGCAGTGACAGGGTGATGTGTAAGGTACAACTGTCAGAGCCGGTGGTAGAAGATGACTAGAAATTCTTTTGAAATAGAAAAACATGGCTGGAAAGGTAATTGGCATGTTGAACCTGCTGATTTATTTTTGTTCTCATGATAAACCAAGGGAAATCCATGCTATGGAGCTGATCATTAGTGTAACTGTGATTTTACTGCTCTGTTGGATAATTTCCTTCAATAGTGGAGAAATGGAAAGAACTATGCTGAAGACAGAGGATCTATTAACAAGTGGGTCAGCTGGGGCATGCAGAAGTTCATGTAATATGCCCTGAGCGCGATGAGATTCAGAAAAGGCAGCGGGACTGAAGAAGGTGGTAAACAGCATGGCACAGAAAGCAGTGATTCGTTTGGAAAAGCCATTATGGCAAGCCCAAAGCTTTGGCAATTTATGCAATCAAGAAACAGCAATTAATTGAAGCTGGAAGTGACATTTTTGCAGATATAAACCTGGCTTTATATCTAAAAACTTTGGGTTTGGGTTGGTTTTTTTTTTTGCTACTATTTATCTGGAGGCCGTTTGCATGTTAGGTCTACCAGGTCCTCTCTTTTTTCGCTTCACGAGTTTCAGGCTGTCCCTGATTCCGCCAAAGGCTCTCCGAAAGCCGTGGCCATCCGAACGCCTCCTTTGGCCGTCGGCCGGGCACGCCGTCCTGCCCCGTGCAGGGTGGTGGCTCCTCCCCGCGCCAGCGCGACCCTCTCGTAGCGTGGGGAAGCGGATGCGGTTCGTGCTGAAAGGGCAACAGCAAGTGACTTCTGGTGGCCTCGCCTTGGGAGAAAACTTGACAACGTAGATTTTCATTAAAAAGAAAACCTAATAAAAGTGTCTCTCTGCCTCGAAATCAGTGACCTGTGCCTGGACAGGGTGGTTCAGAAGAGTCTGTTGCTCCCCGCGAAAGCAGGATCGGAGCTGGAAGGGAGCTGGCTATGGAAGGCCAGAGCAGTGCACAGAAACGAAGCCCATCACCCCCCCGCAAGAAGCTGCTCTGCGGGGCCCGGCCAGGCGGATGGATCACAGCAGACTTCAAGAGCCCCGAGAGAAGCCGAGTGAAAGCGTTTGGTAACCCTGGCAGATTTATTGCTGTGTTTGTGATGCACGCAGGCAGCGGACGCAGCTCGGGTTAGGGCCTGGCTGCAGTGAGTGAGCGGCTGGCGCGGCCCAGCCGGGCGCGTTAACACCGACACCTCGCTGCTGTGGCACCACCCTGCTGATTCCGGTTCCGAACCCGGCGCTGTGGGAGGTCACACCCGCCCAAAGCTGACATTTTGGCTGTGGAGGGCAGCAGCAGAGCTGGGGCTGGGGGAGGGTACAGGTACAGCGCAGGGCAGAAGCTCTTCTCCAGCGCCTGTACGGTGACAGATACTGTATGGGAAACCCCCGGCTTGAGAAACGGGGTATCTGTCCCTTCTACAGGGATCACAGAATCACAGAATCACAAGGGTTGGAAGGGACCTCGAAAGATCATCTAGTCCAACCCCCCTGNCGGTGAAAAAGTTTTTCCTTATGTTAACCCAGAACCTCCTATGCTCCAATTTGCACCCGTTGCCCCTTGTCCTATCGCTTAGTGAGGCCGAGAAGAGCCTGGCTCCATCTTCCCGACACTCACCCTTAACATATTTATAAACATTGATGAGGTCACCCCTCAGCCTCCTCTTCTCCACCTGGGCTAATGAAACACAGTACCTTTAGTGGTCCGTGAGCCCTACGGGTGGCTCCGGAGCAGTGTGCAGAACTGCAGGAGCTCGGCTGGGGCTCTGCAGAGGGGCTGACCCCCCAGGTGGTACCTATGAGGCTGCCTGACCCGTGGGGAGGGGCTGCTAACGAGAGCTGCACCCTCCCCTGGGTCAGAGAGAAAAGGGGAGAGCTCCCCTCCCAAGGTTTGGTCATTCAGATCCATCCTTGCAGATGTGACAGAGGAGGCTGCGACTGGCAGGGGTGAGTAACTTGGAGGTTGCAGCAAAAGCTTTGTGTTAGGGAAAAGAGGAGTGAGGGAAGGCTGAGGTGGGCCTGGTGGTGAGCTGGGAGGGGAAGGGGCTGGTTGCTCTGGGCTTGCCTGGTTCTCTGATGCGTGGCTGTGAGGAGTGCTCTGGCTGGGCAGCCTAACGCAAGATGGCTTGGGGAAGCTTTGTTCCTCCTGGGTTTCCTCTGTTGATGAGCTTGGCTTTGTGGAAGGCCAGAGTCTCGTTTCGTTTTTTGCAGCTTCCTGGCGTGAGCACGTTTTCAGGTGCGGTTCAGTGCTGTCCTCAGGGTGGCTCAGCCCCCTGCAGGTACTGGGGCTTGGGATGCTCTGGTCCTGCTGTCCGTGGTGGCAGCGTTGGTGGCACCCAGCTGCGTGGGTAAGCAGTTCCCTCTCCTGGCAGTGCCTTGGCTCTGTTGTTGCTGGTGGCTTTCCCTCTCTCGAGCTTTCCTGGTGAGAAATTTGAACCGCGGCAGCATGTGGTGTGAGGCAGTGGTACGGCATGGTTTTGGGGGAAGGGTGTGGAGGAGGGTTGCAATCCTTTGTGCTGTTCTGAGCAAAAGGAGAACCAAGAAGAAAAGGGTCTTTTTCTTTTTTTTCCTGATGCAGATAATGCATTTTCTTCCAGTTGGTGTTGATGTATTTCATACATCTGTCTTGGCCAAAACAGATCTTTAATAATAGATGTGAGGAGAAAGCACTGCCTGAAGATTGCTCTGCTTGTATAAAGCTGTTGCTGAACACTCAATGATGATACAGCCTCTTGGCATAATTTAAATAAGATCTTACTGTCTGTGGCTATAGGACATTTATCACATGTAAATTCCTGTCTGTCATCGTTGACGGCATCGTCTGGCTCCTGGGCGCGTACAAGCGAGGGTTTGAGGGAAAGCGGCACGTGCCGTCCCTGCTCGCCCTGGGTGCAAGCCCTTGCCCCGTGGAGGAGCGCCGCTGAGG
Source organism: Psophia crepitans (assembly GCA_013399095.1). Lineage (NCBI taxonomy): Eukaryota > Metazoa > Chordata > Aves > Gruiformes > Psophiidae > Psophia > Psophia crepitans. The sequence continues at coordinate 56,176 of VWZZ01001815.1, forward strand.
GTGCTGCGGCAGGGCAGGAGGCACGTGGGGGTGCTGTGCTCGGGATGAGATCTGTGGTGGGCTCCTCTGCTGTTTGTGCTCACTAAGTGGCCCGTGGCACTTGGCAGCAGTAGGGCCATTAACCCTCATGTCCTGGCCAAACTCCAGGATGCCTAATTCCATTCTGCCTGGGAAGCAGTATATTCCCAGTGAAGATTCAGGTGTGGAAATTAGTCTTTGCTTCCTCTCCTAAGCAGTGGTATATGAAGGGTGCTTTAGTGATGGAGACGAAAGCTGTTTTATTCAGGAACCTCAGTCTGGATTTAGGGATGTAACAGAAAACGGAGCCCTCAAAGCGGTGCCCAGGCTCCTGGGCAGGCACAGGCTGTGGCTCTTTCTCTCTTCTGCAAATTTTTCACATTCCTTTATTAATAACAAACCTGAAATCTGTTTAAGCTCATTACTTGCAGCAAATAAAAATACTTCACGCAAAAAGGAAACAGATGGTCCTGAATGTTGAAGATATGTTTGAGATGTATTTTCAACCCACTGTCTGGAACTCGTCTCAAGCTGTAAAGGAATCGAAGTTTAATAATGAGCTCCGCAACGCTAGCGCTGCGTAGCCAGGGGACTCTTGCGTGTTGGCCTCTTTGCATATCAACATAACTCATTATTTTATGGTCTCGGCATCCTTGCTAAAAAAAATATTTATTATTTTTGGAAGGCAAATAACTCTGGGGTTGGGGGCTTCCCCTCTGGGACTGAATTGTTCCTACATTAGAGTCAAGAAATTTTGCTGTTAAGCTGGAGTAGACGAAAGATTTGCATTATCTAGGCTGACCCGGCGTCCTGCCCGTGGATGTGGCCTGTGGATGGTTCCGACTGACTTCACGTTTCCATTCCAGAGTGGAAGCTGGGTCATGGTGCAAAAAGCCTCAGACCGCAGCTACCCCCTGTGCGTACGGCACTGCAGCCGGCGGTGTCTGACTAACTCGCATTTCTCTGATCTTAAAGCTGTGCTTGGGAAAGCACAGGCTCTCTGCAGAAGCAAGGGGTATGGGTTTTTCCACAGGGACGCCTCAGGAGGTTAATTCGATCTGTGTTACTCGGATTCTACAGTTCCTGCCGGTGCATCATCTGGTTTCCATAGTCAGTGTCCTGCTTCCAGCTGAAACACAATATGGTGCTTTAAAAAAAGAATCATACAGCTGTTACCATGTAGACATCGTGCTCTTCGCTGACCCATGCACATGCTTCCCGTCAGGTAGATATGATCACCCAAAGTGAAGGAGGAAAGCCTGAAGCCAGAGCTCGTGCTGAGCCCGAGCGGAGGAAGGGCTGTGTGGCAGCATCCGTGGGGCAGGTTCCCTCCTTTCTTGGAATGGGAGTAGCAATAATAATATAATAATAATAATAATTTGACACCGAATTACTTTGGTCAGGAGAGAGTTCATGAACCTGTCTCTGACTTTTTTCTGATACACTTAATGTTGGGGAGCGGTTGGTGGGCGGCATGAGCGTGAGTGCCGCTGCTGCGCTGGCCCGGGCAGCCTCCCGCTGCGCCCCGTTACTTGGGCCCTCGGACGCGTTCCTGCCTGGCTGGGTGCTGGGTGTCTGCGTAGCGGGACAACAGCAGGTGGTGGGCGGTGTGTATCTGAAATGAAGCTCCAAATGCAGGATTTCAGGAGTTAGACTGCTGAACGTATATTGGCGTACTGTCAGTGAATACCAGACTGGTAGTCAAGCCCCTATAAATAAAAAAAAGCTGTCGAGTAAAGATGTTTTATTTTAAAAATTAATGACTTATGTGTAGGATTTTATGTAATGTATTTCTGTGGAAATCTTATTTTTGCCTCAAATCTAGGACTTGGGGTTTCTCACTTCCTCCCCTCATCCCTTCACAGGAAGATAGGAATAGCTGGAAAAAGTGAGGGTTTGTGGAGGAGGCATTCTCGGCTTCTTTCTAATGAAATTATGGAGAAAGAAAAGGTCAAGCAAGGTTTCACTTATCAGATTTTCTACCAGGTTTTCTCCTTTACCTTAACTGAAAAATAATGAAAAGTGAAAGGTATTTTTAAAAATAATCAAAATGAAAACTCCTCTTTCCTACAAAAAAGAATTCAGAATTTTCTCTCAAAAACCAGTGAGTGACAGGTTTCTAACCTTGAAAATACTTGCTGTTCCCCACCCTGCCTCCTTTCCCCCCCCTCCCCCCCAGCCCGGGCACCGTGCCCAAGTGAATCAGTCAGAAGGTGTCTCAAGGTTATGCTCTTTAGCAGCAGAATGTTTGGGGATTTTTTTATTTTATTTTTTTTTTTGTCCCTGCTTGTTTGTTTTTGTTTGGGACATGGAAATCTCTGTTGCTGCGAAATAAGCTAACATATCCGGGTTTATCCTCGAGGAAAAGAAAACCCAAACACACTGTGCTGTGTGAAATGTTTGTCTAGCTGAGACCTCGAACTGCTCTCGCCTCTCTGCCCACGCTCGGGGCTGGGGTCCAGCGGGTTCCTGGGTGCACCACCCCCACTCCTCTGGGGCCTGGCCTGGCTCTCCGTGGTGGCACTGTTAGTCCTGGCTGTTGGGTTTTTTCATGGGCTGGCTTTGCAGTTAGGCTGTTCGAGGGGTTTTGATGTTTCAGCCTCCGTGCCTCTCGCACACTCAGCCGCTCCTGCTGCCCCAGCGCAGGGGGTGGTGACGTGACGCTGTGGGCAGTTTAGCCAGAGCCCTTGGTGGCTCTCTGGGGTTAGCGTGTGTTCCCTTTCCAGGGCTTGAACACATTTTCCAGGGGTTTTGTTCTCAAAACCACACCTGATTTTATTATTCTATTCACAGCAAGGGCACTCTTCTGCATACCCATTTCATAGCTCTAATAATTTTCCTCTCTATTAATTTTCAACTAAGTATAAAACACGACCTCAGGAGGAGCCCAAACGTCTCCCAGCAGCCACTGCTTGCCCCGTGAGCGTCCGAGGCAGCGGGGCTGAGTCTGTGCCAGCACCTGGTGCAGCCCAGCCATGGTGGTGGGTGCCGGAGGGTGCCCGTCACACTGCCTGGAAGCCATGGGTGGGGGAGCAAGGCAAGAGGGGAACTGCTCCTCTTCCTCCACATGCTCTTCAAGCCCCTGTGCCATACAGGGTACTGCCTCTGGTGACTGTATCACCCCGCTTGCATGTGCAAGCCAGGGGCATCAGCTGGGTAATGCTCACCTTTCCTTCTGGTGACTGCGGTATTCTTCTGTCAGGGAATACCTGTCAGGTGAACTCCGATTCTTGGCCGTACAAGCTTTGATCCTGTGTGCCGTGCTGAGCACATGAACCCTGCCCAGGGTGCACAGCCTCCAGCCCTGCCTCCTCCCCGGGCACAGGGTCGCTCAGCGCTGACGGCGCACCTCGGCTCTTGGCTCGGTGCATGGGCTTGTTGCTGCGTGCTGATGGTGACTCATGATTTGAGCTGACAGATAACAAGCACTTGTGAAAAACTCACCATCCGCCTTCCCCTGAGGAGTCTTGGGCTCCATCAGGATCTTGGAGCGTGAGCTCGGGGGGTCTGAGCTGCTGCCGAGTGCCTGCCTGGGCAAATAAAGCCACCGGAGGCGGCGTCTTGGCGCCAGAATTTCTTTGATTTAAATCAGGTTTGACAGTCTGAAACGATACCATCACCTGATGTCTAGTTTTCAGCTTGGCTATTTCTTTGTCAGATTTTTTTTGTGAGAAAGCAATAAACTATAAATCCTTCTAATTTATTTCAACAGAGTGTAAAAGTAATTTTTTTAAGTTTAGAAAATGAAAAATTTACAGGAATAAATTTTATTCCTTTCAACTTCTCTACAACTTTTTTGTTCACTGGAAGCACCTTCCTCCTCATACCAACTTCCCTCACAGACCATGTGGGATCCCTCCAGGGTGAGGCCCAGGGTGTCAGCCTGTAACGTGCTTTGTGTGTTTGTGTCCTGCTGTTATAGAGGACCAGCTCGTTGCTTTGGGTGGCTGATACTGGTGAGCTTGGGTGCCTTGATACCATGATGCTGTGGCCACTTAATTTAGGTAAGATCCATCCCATAGTGTACACTGGTGGGCTCAATATCTTATGAAGTACCCATAGCAGTTGTTATTACAGGGTCCTAGGTCCAAGTTCTTCAGTGGGGACCAGACAGCAGCACAATTCAGAAGGCAGGGCATGCACCGGGGCATTAAAGTACTCTTCTTTTGGGTGAGTAATGGATTCCTCTTTACGTGTTTTCTTCTCACTTGATCCACTCCTTGCCACCCTGCCCACAGCAAGAAGACGGCATGCAATACGTGGAAAATCTGCTGTTGCACACAATGAGGTTTCTTTCAATGTGGTAGCAAGGACACTTTCTTCAAGGCATGAAGCAATGCCTAAACCATGGGAAGGGCTTTAGATTCAGTCACTTTTGAGATACCGAGATACTGCCTATCAAAGTTGGTGGTCTTTGGTCCCAGTGCTCATATTTTGTGTGTGTGTGTGTTGCTCTGTTAATGTGTGTCTTGGTTTTGTCTACCTAGTCCTTACTCTGGCACATTTATCTAGGATGCAAGTGGTATCTTGCTTTCCAGGTGGTCCTGAGTCTCTGTATTGAGAATCCAAATGATGTCTGCTTTCCAAAGTGCCCTGTTTTGCTGCTGGTGAGAGGGTCTCTACCTCCTCCCCTCCATCTCTTGTCCCAAGTGTGTTAATAAAATGTATGTGCAGTCTCGATACTGCTGCAAACCTGGGCATCTGGTGTGAAACTGGGAAGTGTCGGTGCCTGAACAGCAATAACATGTCTTTCCCACACTGAATGCATCTATTGTGGACTTGCTGCTGTTCCTTCCTGCTTGGCGGTGTACGGTCCCACAGATAGTCCCACCGAAACCACTGCAGGAAGGAAAGGCTCACCTCCAGTGGGGTTTGTAGTGTGGGGTTTGGAGGACGTTTTCTTCGAGGCATGGAGTTAAGCAACACTCACGTTGCTGAGAGCCATAACATTAGTATGTCTACAGCAAACTCCAGCGTGAAGGCTCAGCCCAAGCAGCTTTTTAACATTTTTTTTTTAATGATTCTTGGATGTGTTTTGTATTCCTCCAAAAGATGGATTTTGTGGCCCCCCACAACATGTAATCTGAAAACCCATGTCAGACCTTCCCTGATGTAGATTAATGCACTGGGACTGGCTTTTCATGAAAATATAGAAAATTAACCAACCAAATTTTTTAATTGCAAAATAAGATGAAGCTGGCTTATACAGATATCATTGACCCTTTGCCTGGTGGCATTTATTCTTGTATTCAGACCTGTGGTCCAAGATCATGCATAGCAGAGTTTCTCTACTGATCTTGTTGCAGACAGTTTCTTCCTGAGCATACAGCTTATTGTTCTCCAGATGTAATTAGACCAAGTGTTATGACAGTTGGTAGGATTACAGCAGTTTGATAAATGGCTTGTTTCTTGGAAGGGAAGGTTTGTGAAAACAAGACCATTCATCTCCTTTCTCATGCATTTCCTCTGCCCAACTTTCTTCTTGAAAATATGCACATGGAATTTGATGTGGCCCCAAGGAGCGATCTTTGTTTTCCACAGCCTATGGCTGTGGGTCCCTCCGAGTGCCAGCCCTGCCCTTGAGCATGTCAGCTCTCCATGACGATGTGGTATCGTTTACAAAGTTGGAAAGAAGGGTCTTGTCGGCTTCTGCAGGCCTCAGATATAGATGATGAAGAGGGCAGGTCTCAGTACAGACTCCTGCAGTACCTGGCTGGCTGCTGGCTTCCAGGTACTCATTAGCTCCTACCCTCTTGCCCTTCATCACCTCCAGACTGACACAACACAAGCTGTATAAAAACTGTGGGAGGTGGTGTTGTGAAAGTCAAGGTGAATAACGTCTACAGTCTCTCCTCATCCACAGCTCCAGCCGTTTTCCCATAATGGGCATTTAGGTTGGTTAGGCACAATTTGCCTTTGTCCAGTCCATGCTGACTGGTCCCAGCTGCTGCCTTCTCCAAGTCCAGTCCAAGAAGAGTCACTCCATGACTTTTGCACTAACCAAGGCAAAGCTGGCTGTTCCCCAGACTGTCTTTGGCCGTTTTTGAGGCCGGGTGCAATGCTTGGTTTTCTTTAGCCATTGGGGACCTCCCAGATGATGACAGCATCTCAAAGGTGAGAAGCGTGGCTTTCCATAGCATTGGTCCCTTTTCTTGACACCTGTAGGTGCAACTCATCTGGTCCTGTGAGCTTGAAATCAAGAGACAGAATGAAAAAAATCTGATTTCTGATCTTGTAACTGTTATTGAAACTGTGGAGGTCAGATGGACTTGATGCTGTGTCTTTCAGCCACAGTCACTGTCATGAACCCGACAGACCTGTGCTGCCTGTCAAGAGAACTAGTTTTGTCTGTCAGCACAAATTAGCCTCCTTCCAGGAGGTTTTGATGAGTACTTCTCATCAGTTAATGCAGATCTTTCTGGCCATGCTGAAGCTTTAGAGCGATTGCAAGGTCGTTTGGAGATGGCTGCTTTTCCAGGCTGGTTGGCGTTAAGCATGAGGGCTTCCCTGAGAAGTTCTGCACGCTGGAGTTGATAATTTATCTATTTTCTGAGCAATATGTGTGTCAGAGCTCAAGACAGTAGCTTTCCAGAGGCTTGAACAATAGTGACTATCCCTTCTACTTTACAGCATATTTTTTTATCTGAAATTGGGTTTTAGGCTTTCCTCTGTTGAGCTCTGTGACTGATCTTAAAAGCTTCTTGATATATTACCCAGGCCTATTAGATTTTGCTAGACCTCTCCATCACCAAGAATTGATTTCCCCCTCTTTCCCCCTTAATGCTTGAACTCAGAAGGCCCTTAGGGCTTCTGGCTTAATTAAAAATTAAATTTACAGATCATTTCTCAAATCATCCCTTAAGCAGGCAGTAATAATGATCACCTCTGAGCGGTGTGTGTCACTGTCATTTTAATGCGCTGTGTTGTAAATAGTAATGTGTCCCCTCTGTGAACCCTGAGTGGTGTGAGCTGCCCTGCGCTGCTCTCGGGTTGTCTGTGTGTATCACACAAAAATCGGTGTGTGTGGGTCCCGGGGATCTATCCCATGCTCCACCTTCGCTCTGGCTGAGCGTGCTGGTTACACTCGTTCGTGTCACCTTTTTCTCCTTACCATAGAGCAGGAAGGAGTGTGTTGTCCTGCATTTACGAACATTTCTGCCTGTTTTGAAACCTGTTTTTATCTCCCCGAATTGTTTCCCCTACAATTTGAAGAGTTATTTCTTTTTCTCCTCACTAGGATATTCAGTTTCTTAAAATCCCTTTTCTTCCAGTTGAAAGGAGCCTGGCGTTACGTGGGGGGAATAGGACCGGCTGCCACTCCAAACTGGTACAAAAGGTTCTTGCTGTGATGCTTCACGGCAAACGCACCGCAGAGTCTGTTGGGTCCTTCTGGCCTGCGCACGGGTGGCGAGTTCGTTGCGAGTAGATCACCCAACAAGCTGAGCCCTCTCATAAGAGTTCCCTAAGTCAATCCACTGCTGCCTCTGTCCGCAAGTTTTTACCGCATAATGTACCTGAGTTTGTTTTATCTGTGACCAACCTGCCAGGAGCGTTCCCCGATAGCGTGCTGTTCGTGCTACGCGATCGGCCGCACGAAGCGTTTGCTGTGTCTGCCCCGTTCTGTTATTTTGCGGGTTGTCTGCGTGTTTGCAGGTAGGGAATTAACGTCAGTGAATGGCGACTGCCTTTGCTGACGCACAGGGCTCTCTCCTCGTGCGGTGCAGGTCCTTGTGTGGAACCGCTTTGGGGCGTCTGAGCGACAGCGACTGCCGCGGGGCGCAGGCCTGTGGGCTGAAACGAGACATCGGCAGGCTCTGCCTCCACGTTTGCTTTCTCACCAGCTGAGCGGTTTTCTTCCCTTGGTACATTTGCTTGTCCTCCCAATTCCATATTGCATTTATTTTTATTTCCTTTCTGTATCCTTTTTCTCCATCATTCTAAAGGGCACGTACCTTAATATTTGAACTTACTCTAACTTTTGAGTTCAACGTGCCTTTTTCTAACCTGGCCTCAGCAGTCCTATCTGAAGCCAGAACATGCTTGTGCTTGTTTCTTGGTTTGGCCAGCTTGGCCACTTTTCGTTGCTCCTCACAAGCATTTTAGGAAGCTGTCTGCTGTGTCACACCTTCTGAGCTGTCACCAGTGGCCCTGTGTCCGACCAGCTGCGTTGTGCTGCTCTGATCCCTGGCTCAAGCGTGCTGCTCTTTTCCCTCTCCAGGCGCTGCTCTGTTCTATTTCCAGATACATTTTTATTCGTTAAACTCCTAAAAGAGAGGCTGATCACAAGGCAGTCCCAGGGAGGATGTGGCCTAGAGATGCTTCGCCAGTTCGTCTGCACTCAAGGTTGAATTTTGATGGGGACGAGCATTTAACAGCTCTGCAAGTGGTCTCTGAGCTGAAGCCCTGCAGTGATGGTGAAGAACAGGCTCAGGAAGAAAAAAGCCCACCTTTTGAAGCCCTTTTTACCAGAGTAGTACACAGTTTAATAATTGTTTAAATTACTCCACTGAAAGCCCCTTGCACTGTGAGAAACATTACGAGAGAAAAATCGACTAGCCCCAGCTGAGTTGCCAAACCATTAACCTCAGCTACCGGTGACAGTGCCTGCTTGTGCCTGTGTGAAATAGCTGGTGGCATCCAAGGAGTGGCTAGTCTCCAAATTCGGGGTGGGGGGGAAGAGGAAATGCTGCCCAGAGTGTTTTGTAAAACAGTCAGGGCCTCTTTAAAGCAGCAGCTAAGATCTGCTGTGATTTCCCAGTGGAAATTTGGGCTCCTGCCCCAAACAGGTGTCGTTGCACCACCGCCTGCTGCAGACCCCCTGGGAACAGCCCAGAGGAACAATTCCCCATCAGCAGTGGTCAGGCTGAGCCATCCACAGCTCCTGACCCTGTTGCTGCTGGGGCTGAGGGATGCGGTGGGGCCACGGGAAGGGCTGTGCTAGAGCCAGGAGCTGCTGAAGCTCCTCTGACGGATCATCCCGAGGCCAAATCAACTGAGAAGCCATGGAGTAGCACAAGCCCAAAGAAAGATGTTCATGGTTCCTCTCCTAGAGGTGCTGTTGCACTCCAGCAGCTGCAGCGGAGCAGTGTCTTGGTGTGCAGCCCATGTCGTGGTGTGGGGTTTAAGAGGCAGGGTGCCATTAACCTTCTGTCAGCAATTAGTCATTTTTTCATTTCCTTTCCAGCCGTGCAGGATAAACTCTGTGTTACCGCTTCCAGCCGCAGCAGCGTGGGGCTACTCGTCTAACCGCGTGCCACTGGCATAGGCTCGTCAGGTCCCTGGTGAGCATGCGGACAGGTCAGCTTTCACCAGGAGCTGCGTGCGGCTGGAGAGCGCAAAGGCCAGAGGGACAGGTTGGGGTAAACTGCATCTCCCTCCTCCCCCAAACAGCATGGTAGCCCTTGAAATGAAGGAAACGGCTCTCCCTCAGTGTTACTCTGGAGTCTGCATGTGTGTATGCCACCAATGACCTCAGGGTTTTCTCGCAACTTGAGCTGTCATAACAAATGACTCAGAGTTTGAGGCATCTCTTGCATCATTGATTTGTTTTCCCCTATTCTCTCCCTTTTCCTCACTTAAGGATGCTAGCGCACGAAAAGTCCTCGCTCCTGATCCCAGCTAACTCCAGGGGGTCGTGAATTAATAGTTAAGGTTATTGGGATGGCAACTTAGCTGATGTGCTGTTTGAACTTGCTTGATTGATGCTTCCGCGTGCAAAGGCAGGAGAGCAGCGTCCCTGCAGGCAGCTGGCTTGCCGAAGGCAGGCCGGGCATGGCAGCAACCTTCATGTTTCTCACGTGGCTCAGGCCAGCGCTGCCCTTCGTGTTTTCCCTCCAGCATCTCACCAACAACGCATCCATGTCGCGCGGCTGCTGTTTGTGGTGGCATCTGCCAACACCACCATGCTGGTCTTGGTACAAATACTGGGTGGGAGAAAACTCCTGCTCCAGGCAGCCTGTCTACACCCACGGCGGAGGAGGAAGGGATGCTGCTGGACTTGCTTGGGTAGCCTTAAATAACAGCCTGGTTATCTGTGCTCTCCGAAAGTGTGTTATTTCCTAGAGTAATGTTGTGTTTCAGAGTAGCCCAGAAACATCTGATTGCTTGTAAAAGAGAGAAACTATAGACTGCAAGCGCTCTGAAGCTATTCTGAAGTAAATTTGTTCTGTGTAACTGCAGAAGATGATTATTGAATGTATCTAGAAATGATGCCTGTGGGGCTCCTGTCTTACGCTGGCCAAGTGTTTCTGGGGTGTCCTGGCACCGGTTTGGCCCCAAGGGCCCAGGTATACAGCTAGATTGTCAGATGTCCTCTCTCTCACTCTGTCTAGTCCTCAAGGCTGTCTGATATGAACTGACTGAAACTTCGAAGTTTGGCAAGGAAACCCCTGATTCACACAAATTTCCCTGGGAGAAAGCTCTCTGGGGTGGGCGAAGAGGAGAATACTTGTGTGGGATCAGACAAAACAGTTTTAATTTCTCATCTGCTACCATAAGGCATACTGCCATGCCAAACTAAAAAGCATTCCAAGTGAAAAGTAGCAGTAATTAGAAAAAAAAAAATATTTTTGCCATAATGCTTTTTTCTCCCTCCTCCTTCCCTGTGACATCCTGGTAAAGTCACTGGGATCTTGCCAAGCATTTGGCAAGAAAATAGTTCAGTTCTAGCATTTTTTTTTGACAGATCCATCACTGATCATTCTCTGGAGTCTGACCTGTCTGCTCAACAGCTGCCTCTGCTCAGAGTCTACTCAAAATATTTGTGCATATTTATAAATGATGGGTTGAGACAATGCCCCAAATAATTGTATAGTCCTGCTGTTTTGACATAGTCATGTTTTACATTTGCTTTGCATGGACATAAAGGGTCATGCCAGGTGCACACACATGAACCGTGTCTTCCTGTAATGTGTACTTAAGCTGCCATCTGACATGGTGGCAGGGCTGACTCTTCTGTGAACAGTTGCTGGGGTTCAGGGCAGTTTATACCTTGTTGAGTGAGCAACTGAATCTTCCCGTGCTGCTTTGGGGACTGCTTTGGAGCAGCTGTAGCCTGGGGCACTCTGTGTTCAGATACATCTTCCAGTGACGGATGCAATAGGTGTCGTTGGGACAAACACAATTATCCCATGGAATGGCTTTCTTCTGCATGTGGGGTGCAAACAGGGCCGCTAGGGCTCCGAGCCACTGGTTCAGTCCTTGGGGACAGTGGGGTTTTGTGGATGTCCCAGTGCTGAAAGAATGATGTTGCCTTTACATCTGGTACCTACTGGATGTGTCCCAGCTCCTCAGGAGCCTCTGGATTGCATCAGCCCACCGTCAGGAGCAACGTGGCTTTTCCTCCCTCCCCCGGTTGGGCAGCTCTGCTTTGTGGGTGTCCCTGGTGCCGAAGGCATCGCTGGCGTCCCTCTGCCTGGTTATGGGCTCTGCGTCCGGGGCAGAGCTGGTTACCTGCAGACCGCTTGTGGAACGGGCTGTGAGCACTTTGCAAGGTCTCCACAGGCTGCCCTCTGCTCGGGTGGGCCAGAGACGCTTTGCAGTGAAGCAGCAAAAAGCTAGTGTCCTCTGTAACGGTAAAAATGCAAAGAAATGAATGTGTGTGTGTAGATATTTAACAAATAGAGTTAAACCCTATTTTCTCCTCTGCCTTCTGCTGTTTCTCCTGTCAATCTGTGTGCCACCAGTCCCACTTGGAGACCCAGTTCCACTAATGCCATGCTGACTGTTTGTTTATATATATTTGTGTAAACGAGGTTGTTTGATCTAGTTGTTTAAGAGGAAAACATTGAAGTAGCCTCTGCGCCGCGCCACGCCGTTCCGTGTCCGGCGCACCTCGGCTCTGCTGGAACAAGATAAGCGGAGCAGCCCTTTCAGGCTCCCCAGCAGAGCTCAGCCGGTCACCTCGGGGGACTGCTTTGCCAGCAGAAGTTTGTGCTCGTCCTGCCGAGCCCCGTGCCCATCCAAGCTTCTTTCCTCTCTGCTGACTTGAAGTAAATTAGTTTCTACTTTCTTTCTCTCTTCCATTGGGGGAGAAGAAGAAAAGAGAGGAAGGAAAGGGTGGGAGCTAGCTTGGGAACTGTTGCATATGTGAACGCAATTTTAAAGGCGAGTTTATCTGTTTTTCCTGGAGGCTGCAGTTTGTGCAGCCGTGCTGGCTTGCCCGCTCCTACCGGGCTCGCGTGGGGGGCTCCCCACAGCCTCGCGAAGGTCCAGCCCTGCGTCCTGCCCCGCTGCAGCCGAATCCAAATGCAGCAAACTGGGAAAGCATCTCTCGCTTTCTCTGTTTCTGCCAAATGCTGCTATTGACTTGGTTATTGCTCAGCCACGGTGATATTGCTGCTTGATTTATACGGCCTCCATCCTTCTTGCTCCTCTGCTGCTTGAGTACAGCCGTTAGAAAAGCCATCTGCAGCTTGTGCCTTTATTCCTTGGGTTTCTAGGCTGGCAGATGGTATGGACAAAAAAAGAGCCTTCCTCTGTCTAAATTAAGCAATAACACATCGACTTCCAATCACATTCTTCTTATCACCTTGTGATCGCACTTCCATAAAATCCCCGTTTCTGGAGCTGAGCGTGATAGATACTTCTCAGCCGTATGGCTGGTGTCTGAAAGGAGTCTCTGCGCCACAAGCCCCGAAAGAATATTTCAAGAAATTACACACCTGTCCTTGCCTCCCAGTTTCCAGTTTGCAGCAGCTCTGCTCAGCCAGCCGTTTGTTGTTGCTAAAATAAAACACTCAAATTCCCGTGTTTGCTGGGGACCGGAGCTAGCAGCAGCCCGCTGCCGTGCTGGGGGCTGAACGGGCCGTTCACCCCCTCCCGTGCTCTCATTTGGTGGCAGTTTGGGTGTCCTTGTGACTCGGAAATCTCATCTTAGAGGTTTTATTTTGTCACGATAAAAAGAAATAAAATCCATAACCGAACAGAATCAAATTATTTTTTTTCCCCTTTTGACCTGCTGGTTTATTATCGTTTCCTCGTTTGGCCTAATTAAAGTGCTGTGTATAGCAGCTTGTTAGTCTTAACTACGTCCCTGCATCGCTCCGGGTCGTGCATCTTCACTGATCGCTTTAGCAGCAAGATTGGCTCTGGGCAAATAATTTGTAGCAAATCACTTGATTGACTGAACATCGCCTCCTGTTCTGGGTTATGAATCGTCTGTGGCAGATCCTTGTTCTCCCAAGCTTGTTTCTTGGAACGATTGCCCAGCTAATTCCTGGGTGTACCTTTTGGGCTGGGGGTGCTCACCCACGCACGGTTCCCCCCCGCTCAGCATTTGCAGTCCCAGCTGCTCCAGCCAGGCTGGTAGTTTGCATAAATGCTTTGGGTTTGGGTTGATTTTTTTTTAATTGGTGTAACCAACTTCAACATCAATACTTGGCAACATAAATTACAAATTTTCTTGGGCATTCTGAGTATTATAGTCAATCTTTCAGCTTTGCTAAAGATGTGCTTTGTTGCATGTGGAAATAGAACAAAAATAATAGAAAAATTAATTATGGAAAATGTTTATGCTTTACCCCTGGCCGTTTTGTGTTATATACCTTTTCGCAATATTCCCCGGACCCTAGCTCCCAGTCTGCCCATTGCCCTGTGAAGGGAGCTGGTTTTCTGTGACTCGGTGACACCCCACATCCAAAACCAGGGGAGCAGAGGTGACCTGTGGCTCAAGCTAAGCTCTTGTGTCTTTAGTCTGCAACAAATGGTAAAAATTGCCTGCAAAGACCAAGAACTCCTTGGTTTTGCTTGGGTGTGAGCAGACGTGGAGCAGGGGAGTTCTGCAGCCGGTTCCCAGGAGCCAGCCAGGCGCTGGGGGTCTGCAGTCGTGTCCTGTGCTGGGTCACTTCCAGCATGTGTGTCCCCCCATCTTCCTGTGCTGCCTTCATCAGCTGGGGCAGCTCCGTGCCCCTGGGTGAGATGGTGCCTTACGCCCAGGAGGAGGCATTTACTGTGTGGCAGGGAGGTTAAGTTACTGCCTAAATGAAAACAAAGTGCTTCGTTCCCTCTGCACGATGCTCTAATGGAAAAATATGCTGGCTATTTTCTGCTCTTCCCTCAAAAACTGATGTGTTTATAAATTCCAAGCAAGTACTGACAGGTGACTAATTTATTTTTGTCAGCTTAGCAACAAAGGCTACCCTTTGCCACCATGTTCATTTGTTATGGCAGCGCATTGGCTGACATTGAGATTCATTTGGGTTTTTAATATATCTCACGGATGCAGCGTTGTAGTCATTCAGTTGCATTCCTCTCTCTTTCTTACAAAACTAATTCATTTCTAATTTCTTCCCATTATTTCCTTAATCTTTTGCATCTACAGACAGGAACTTACAATTTTCCAAACACAATAATGCTGACCTAAAGCTGCAGTTTTGAGGCTCATCAGATCGTTGCTGACTGCCACCTCTTTTTCTTTTTACAACCCAAAATGCAAGGAGAAATGGGAGATGGAGAGAGATGATTTGATTTTTTTCTTTTTTCTTCTTTTTCTGGAAGGTGCAATGGGCTGTTGCCAAAAACGATCAAGACTGATGTGCCAGCAAACGCGTGAATATGTCAGTGAGTGAGTGCTGTCAGAGTCAGTAGATGCCTGGAGCAGTGACAGCACCAAGCGCTGTGCCGGCTGCTCCAGGCTGCTGTGAGCCCAGCCAGCCTGGGCAGCACCATGGAAAGCACAGCATGGGCAAACCCCGCACGTCATCATCCACCTACCGGGGAGACTGGAGCTCCTGGTATTGTGGGAGGACGTCTGAGAACAAGATCCAGCTCTGCTCTGGAAAGCAAAGGGCTGGAAAAGGGACAGACCTTTTGTGTTTCCTGTGTCTCCTGTGTAGCCCACTGACCCCATAATGAGTGAAAATCGTTCTGTTGACCTGCTCCTGCTGTCACCTACCAGTGGGTGCGATCCCAGGGGCAGCAGGACTCACCAGCACCAGCCGATGCTCTGCTGGTCAGTCTGGGACTGGCTGCGGCATTGGACCAGCAGTAGTGATGCCAAGATGGGACAAAGGTGGCTCCCACGAGTCTTCTCACTGCTGTGGATAGGCAGCGGCCCAGGAGCACGTTGCCCACCCTGAGTGAGCCGTTCTTGCTCACGCTGCTGTGAAACAACAGTTGCTCCCCCAGATGGGCTCTGCTCTGCCGGTGGCTGCAGTCAGCTCTGCTGAATCTGGTCCGAAGCTTCCCGGCGCCCCCCGTGCTGGGACGGTAACTTGGTGCCCTGCCTTGGTAGCACCTCAAGTGGGCAGAGATCTGTTCATCTGGGGTTTGACATAACCGCTCGTCAGAGTTTCTTGTCAGTGTCGGGCAGGAGCTTATGACTGTAACATGGAAAAAGCCAGGGGACTTGGCAGGCGTCGCTTTGTGCCTGTCTGTGTGCGATTTTCAGCGCGTTAATGTGAGTAAGCATAGTAGCAGTATTGGAGGTTATTGGTTGAGATTTTTTCCTTGCACGCCTTTCTTCAGTAAAGCAGATATGAACGTGGCTTGGACAGTTCCGTGTCCTTTTACCTTCATGCATCGGTTTAAAGCTGAAGATCTTTTTATTTATTTTCAACGAAGTTGCTGGGAGCTTCCCTAAATGTTTATCAGCACTCACGTTGCGACTATTTTTATAGCACGTTTCTAGATCTTTCAACAAAGTGCTGAATAGTTCACGGATGGTGCTGTTGCAACTATCTGTGCTCCATGTGTTCCTCTTAGCGTTCAGACGCAAACCGTGTGTTAACCATACATCATTATTAGTCTGGCTTCATAGCACTAATTGACAGAGAATGAAATTCAGAGCAGGAAACAGAGAGGTTCGAGCATTCAGTATGAACAGACTGCAAATTAGTGTTACTGCTGTAAAGGTTAACTGAGATTGAAAACTCTTCTCTTACTACCATGTAAGCTGCACATTTCCTTTTTGGGGAAATAGCCATGATTGGCATCTAAAAAACAGAGGGGATGCAAAGAGGAGGAGAGTACGTCACCCTGAGGAAATCTGGTAGCAATAGCTCACTGTGCTAAAGTGGCTCTGGACAAAGAGCATGTGCTGGTCGGATGAGGTTAGACCCCCGTCCTACTGATGGGTTTCCCTTGTTCAGAGCAATGTGCCTGCTCAGTGCCTACCCAAAAAGGGACGAGATGCTGGATGTGCGAGAAGGGAGCTGTCTTTTGTCACAGTTCAAGTGTGGCAGTCTTGATGGCGTCTCCTTGTTTTAAGGAGCACAACAGCAATATGTAAAAGCTTACCTGACATCAATTTCAACGTGCTGCAACTGGAATAAGTGAGTGCAGGTATTACTTGGTCTTCTGTATGCCTCCAAGTCAAAAGTATTGTCTGAATAGGATGGAGATACAGAAGAGGTCTTTGGGATTGCATATTAATGTCTGCCTTAATCAAAAGTAATCATCTGACCTTTTAGGTGGCCATGAAACTCCTGAACTGGGGGGGGTGTCTTCAAAAAACCCTTAAGTCTTATGTGCATACGTGAATGGGAGCAACTGAGTCCCAGCTTGGTGAGCTGAAAGTCTGGGACATCTGAAGTCCAATCGGGGTGGGGCTGAATGCCCAAGCACACATGGGCACAAAGTTTACTTCTGTTTCTTACCTTTAAGCCACAGATTTGTATGACTGAAAGAAAAACTTATGGAGCAAATCTTGTCTTTCAGAAACTTGTTTAAGGCCTTCTCCATTGTTTTTGCAGTTTTCTTGTGGTACTTCTAGTGTTTACAGTAAACAATTATCTATTAAACGGTTGAGCTCACTGAAAACACTAATTTTTGGTCCAGGATGGACAGATACTGAATGTTTGCTGCTGAATGCAGACCATAGCAGAATCATCACCTGCATGACGCAGATTTTCTCATGTGAGAATGTGGCAGTCTTTCCCATGGTTATAATTTTAAATTCTTTAAAGCTAAGTTTTACCCTTAGTAGCAGTCTACAGCAGTCCAAAAACATCAGTTAAAGAGTTAGCACTACATATAAGAGCCCATAAAAGAGTTACTCCTTGACAAACAAGTTGATTAGAATGAGCTCATATATATGTATATATGAATAAAATATCTTTTTCTTACCAGTTACTGTAGTGGTGGCTCATCCAAACCAAACACGCTGCCCATGTTTCAGCTGCAAGGTGAATTTCCATCTGGCACGAGGTGCCGTTTCTGATGACATACACACAGAGCCAGTAAAATCTGATAATATATTAGATTATATATACACAAAGATGCCGGAGGATGTCCAGCCACACTTTTTTGCTTACGAGGGTGTTCAGGCAAAGCTTTAGAAAAGCTGAGTGGACAGTTCACTAATGACAATGTACTGTACGAGCTTATGAGCGCAGGGGAGTGCTGTGCAAATGGTTCATTAATTTCACTATAAATGAACCATAGAATAGAAAACTGACTATTGGTGACTAGAATAATTTGACTAGGAGAAACACTCATACAAAAAACCCTTTCACCTTACATGAAAAAGGTACGTGCCTCACTGCCTGAGCCTTTAGCTCTTCTCCAGGCTCCTTGCTCACACATCAGCTGATGTGACGTGGCAGGAGCCCTTCAGAGGCTTGACCCCACCTTGTGACATGAACCAAATCTGCTTTGCACCTATGGATTACACTGCTGCAGAGAGAAGCTCTGAGTCCTGCTGTGGTGAGAAGCCCCACTTTTACTCCTTCCGCAGGAAAGCGATACCTGAAAGCTGGACTGTGGCCTGAATCCCTTTCGGATTTAATTCCTGCTGCTGTCGTGGTCTTTAGCAGCAAGACTTCCAAGGTATTGAACTCAACACAAAAGTGGCCAAACTCTGTAACTTTAACTTGGTAATAAAATACATCTTGGTTATAATTTTAAATGAAAAGTCTCTATCGTGTAGAAAACATAGTACAGTGGCTGCTTCCCAGCCACCTGGGCAGGTCTCATGTCCAAGAATGGGGTGAGGATCTGTATTTGCAGCTCAGGAGTTCATGCCTAACAGTGTGCAACCTCTTCTTCTGTCAGCTAAAAAAAGGCAAATAGAGTATGTTTCACGTAAGTTGTTCACTTCTGTTTTTCATGATGTGCGTGCCATCACAGCAATTAAGTCATTTCTATCTCAGTGTTGAAAATAATTTATAGACAGGTTCTCCTGAGTTAAAGCATCTTTTGTGAAAGATTAGAGTGAAAGTGTCTGTCTGCACTGTGGTGGGACCGTTGGCTCTGAGCTGCTGTATTTCATCTGAGTTCATGGTATCGCCCGCTCCAGCAGTCTGTTGGGTGCGCTATCGGTACGAGGAGCTTATTGGGAGGTGTGAAAATGATAGAGATACTTGGTGATGAGTTTAGAACTGACAAATGCTGAACTGCAAAACTGAAAGGAACGGTGCCCAGCGTCTGATATTAACCCCAACTTTCAGTACGTATTTTGTTTTAATTCTGAATGAAAATACCTTGTTCCATTGTCAACACCTCCCTGGTGGGGGAAGTGCTGGCCAGGTCTGTCCTGAGCCCCAATGGTTGTGGGGGGAGCCTTGTCCAAACGAGAGCATCCTAATGTCAAGATTTTAACTTATCTCTCAAATTCAGCTGGCCTCCCTTTCTGAAGGCCTCATCCTGACGGATTGCTAGCCAAGGAGAAGGCGTAAGGTGTGGACAGCCATGAATGTGGCAGGGTTTAGCCTTGCTTATCAGAGTAGCCACCTCCATTTGGACTACTTGGTGTGGTGCTCCTGTTTTGGAGAAGTGAAAGGCTCAACAATCTTTAACTACCATATTTTGGTACTAAATAAGGCAATAAAACCAAGTGATGGAAAAGGTAATTTTTTTTGAAACTCGGAATATTTAGGAAAGGAGTGGACATGGGGAAGAGAAGGTACCTTGCCTTCCCCTGGGCTTTTATTAGTGGTTTTACCACTGGGCAGCTGGTGGTAGGGCTGGCACTGGGGAAGGAATGAAGAGCTCAGCGGGATAGATAATGTCGCTGTGCAGTCAGAGTCGATAGAGCTACAGCCGATCACTGAACAAAGCTGGCTGTTGGGCAGTAAACAAAAGTAAGATGACCGGTCCTCTGACAGCAGTAACAGAGCAGTCGGGCAGTGGCAGGGGCTCCTTGTGATGCTCGCTGCCGCCCCACGGAGGGGGGCTGTGCTGGGGTCCTGCTTCCCCAGCACCCTGGGCCCTTTGCAAGCTGCAGTGGCTCAGAGCATTCGATATCGGTGTCACGATGTTGAACATGGTGCAAACTGCAAGAACTGCCCCAGCACTAGCCTGCTTTCAATGTCCTGCAGCGCTTCCCTTTATTTAATTTAATTCCTTCTGGAGGTGACTTTCTTTCCAGAAATCCGGTGTTTGTGCTGCTCTCCTCGCTTCTTCCCCAGTGTTGTGATTTACAAGGTAGCTGCATATCTACTCGTTGCCAATAGAAAATTTGGGTTTTATGCCATGTACGAGTTCTTTTGCTAAGAACCATGTAGTAACCAATTCTGACACTCTGCTCTTCCAGTGGTTAATACATTTGCCTGCCTTTCCCTCCCCGAAGAGCAGGGAAGGGGGATTATGCACTTTAAGTTAAACCTTGTGGGAAGGAGAGGTGTATCAAACGATACACATCGGGGCAAATGACTCTTCCCTGACTAAATAAAAGGACAAACCAATTCTCAAACTTCTCTTTGCAGTCACTAGGAATAACGTGTCATTAAGGACATGTTATTTTTCCAACCAAATTAATGACATGGAGCTGATTCATGCAAGTCACCAATAGGTAGCCTTCAAGTTGTCATCCTGAATATTAGTTAAAGTTTTCCAAGTTGTTTTCCACAGCCTGCTGTAAAACACCTGCCAAAACTGGTGTTTGGTTGTTTAGAAATAATTCAGGTGACCGATATCTGGTTGCAAATTCTCCAGCATGGTTAGTGGAGCAGGTGAGGAAGAGGATGTGACTGTGAATCAGTGGTGGCTGGAGGTTTAGTCCTAGTTCAATTGTCATGGCAGGAGGATGCCATAGGGGATGCCAGGGGTGTAGGTGGCTTCTGTAAATAAGTTCATGATTTGTTTGTATTGCATTTGCTTTTAGAAACCTTGCTATGGACCAAAACCCAACTGTGGTGCTCTAGAGACAGCAATGAGCAGCTCTGCCCCAGGAAGCCCACCGGACTCGCAGCCCTCACGGCAGGCTCCTGAACTTCAGGCACAGGAAAACATTTAACACCTTTGGCCTTAAAAATAAAGAAATAAAAATGCACCATAGTTTGGGTGCAGTTTTGCACTGAAGAGACATGTTTAACCAAGGGTGAAATCTGTTGTCCTTCAGAAGATGGTTTTGTTTACCTCAATCAGTGCTAAAATATTCATTAAAGACAGCAGAACTGCTTTGTATTATGCAAAGAATCTGTGTATGAAGTGTTGTCTGTATGTATTCAGCATATGAATGCATAATGTTCTTCATACTCAGGCACTGCAAACAGTTGTTTTGAAAAAGGATCCCGGTGACTTTCTAAAATGTATATTTGATTTAAAAAAAAAAAGCGTCTAGGATTATATCAGCCCTCTGGATAATTTTCATATGAAAGTCTGGACAAAAATTCCTTCCAAGGTTCTTCAGGAGGAAACTAATCTAAACAGAAAATGTGATACGGAACTGATCCAACCAGCTAATGTTCAACCAGTCGTTCTCTCTGGTTACAGTTGTTTTTACAGGCATCCCTGCATGGTTTTTTGGTTTTCTGTTTGTGTAAGATGACCTCCCTGCTGGACTGATTTTCTCCCCCAACGTGCTCCCCAGGAAACACCTAGGTTGCCATCTTCCAATATGAAGTAGTGTCGTTTCAGTGGCATTAATCAAATTTTCCACTGAAGCGTATGAAAAATGTTCTACAAAATTCATAGAAATGGTTTATACCCTTCAGCCTAAGCAGCCTGCGAATTCCAAGCTAAAGTTGGCTTTGGACATGTGCCTTAGTAAATGTGAGCTTGAGTTGGTGCCCTCTCACCCTGTCCTTGTGTCCTGCTGATGAGATGTTGTTTCTTTGAAGCTTTATAGCAAAAAAAATGCCTGATCTGTGATACACCATGTTATTAGGGGGTTTGTTTTGTTGTGTTTTGTTTTGGTTTTTTTTAACAGATTACCATAAGGCTTTAGGAAGTTTGTGTTAGTTTTGTTGTCAGGAAATGAATCTGAGATTCCTGAATAAGTTCAAACTAATCAGGCACAGAGACAAATCTGGTTTCTTTACAGTTGTAACTGAGTGTAACCGACTCTTCATAATCTGCTTTGGCTCAATGTACAGAGGAGCAGAGCGATACTTTTGCAGCTTTTAACAGTTCTTAATAATTTCTGAAAGAGGAGCAGAAAGAGAAGGCTTGGTACCACTTAATAAGTCCATTTTTAGTGAAAATTTTCTTTTTTTTTTTTCCCTTGGAATTATCCCATTGCAGTTCTCCAATTTGAATCTTTTTACTCCTCTAATTAGTCATTAATGGCATTACTGTGATGAAACAGTGGTAAATTTCTAACTGTTTTTACTCATCAGGTGTCCTGAGCTTATTCTTCTGCCTTTTGTCTTAATCTTCTACAGAGCTATGTGCAAGTGAGCACTTTTCTATTCCCCCAGCTGCCATAACTCAGTGTGATGGCTTTAAATAATGGGAAGCCGTAAAATATGATGTAGTTAAGCAAATTCAGCTGGAAATAACGTGAAAAATGTTATTTGGAGTAGATACAGATCTTAGTTTTGATTTTACCTGTCCGTTGCTGCGTTAAAGGATGCTCCTTTTATGGTCCGAATCAACAAAATATCGAACTCCTAAAGGGAGGTTTCCTCACTCTTGCCTGAGAAATGAGTCAGTGATCCTCCTCTCCATATATCTTATTAAACAAAATATCATTTAATGTGTCTTTTATGTGAGGGCATTTCAACGTACGTGATGGCATTTAGTTTTCATTGCTACGAAGCGAGTTCACAAAGTTATGGCTGAGGTTAGCCAGAATGAGTAACCAGGGAGGCTGACGTGCAAAGGTAAATTGGGACCAGTGCAAGCCTGGCTGGAGGTTATTTGTACGCTGGCACGTGTGCCGTGGGTGTCGGTGAGAGGGGAACGTGGGTTGCTCACTACAAGCCTGCAGCTGCAGTTTTAGTCCTGTTTATGGCAAAACTTTGGTGGGGAAAGCTCAGGTTGTATGTCCTTTCTGTGATTTTAGGTGTGATCCCTGCAAGGACGTGGTGATGTATCGTCCATCCTCAGGACATCCAGGCAGCCTGCGGGGCACACGGGGTTTATTCAGGCTTCCTCCAGACAGACAAACAGAGCGTAAGCTGTCGGAGCAGCTCAAGGCTGGGTCCAGATGGACCTTTCTCATCCTCTGCGTCCATACACTGTGTATACTCTAAATACTGCCTGGCAGGCCGCCTGCTGCGCAGTAAGCTGTATTTTAAGGTGTTCCTTACTCGTGGCTGCTGAGTGGGTGTGCAGACACGTGTGCGCTGCTCAGCTCGGTGAGACCGCGACCTGAAGTGGCAGAGGTGACAGAAAACGTGGTCTGGGAACGGGGCACTGCACGGGGCCCCGAGAGCTGCTTAGTAAGAAAAATATGCTCGTGCCAGATTAGAGGATCTTTTGTTCGACGTGCTGCATAAATCGGAAGACAAGGATGAATAGCCATGATTTATACTCTGCATTACTATGCACGTGATGCCTTTTGTTGGAGAGAAGAGGGGCCAAATCAGGTGATATGTCTAAAAAGAAAGTCTGTGCTAACTGCTGGCCAGAAGCCAGACGCATCCCTCACCGCATCACCTGCTGAAACTAGGAGCACAGCAACGGTGACGGGCTTCTGAACTGGGAGGGATGCTGATCTTCCTGCTCCTCTGGTGATTAGCTGTGTGACTGATGAAAAATATAGCTTGATCTATATGACCATTTAAAAAACCTCGGGTTTTTTTCATGCTGTCTGGGACAAGCCTTTTACTGGAGTCTTACCCAAAAGAAGTGATGGTGCTAAGCAGGCTCCTCCCCTGGTGCTCACCGGCCTTGCCTGCACTCACCGCCTGACTCTGCGTTTCCAGCACTTACTGACTCTCTGGAAAAATATCTCCAAGTACGATGATGTGCAGCAGGTTCTGCTGTCACCCTTCATGCTGCTGCTGCTTCTCCTGTATAAATTAAGCCCCAGGCCCACAGAGGCAGATAATCCCGCAGCAATGCCTGTCTCCAACACTTAGCCAGGCCTATCTGATTATTTTTTTTGGTGGTAAATGCAGAATCGCGTGGGTTTGTTTTGACCATTGAAGTACAACTTCTGACTGAGCTTTTTAGAGTGGAAGTGACATCCACGACTTTGGTGGATGTGCAAGGAGAGGAATTGGCAACGTGACTTTTCTTTATTTCTCAAGTTTTGCTTTTTAAACATTCAGGTGAACTCGTGTCTCTTTGAAGATCTGTGTTCTTAGATTTTGGAGCACTGCCATGCCAGTCATTCTTCATCTTCCTGTTGTATCTGAGCTCTGTGGTGAAGCAGCAGCCCCTTCTGTGGCAGCTGTGTACACCAACAAAGGAAATTTTTTGTTGTTGTTGTGCCTCAACAGAAGGTTCCTGAACTACACGATTCTAGATTTGCACTTTTAAAATCAACTGCCTGAAAGCTGTGAGGCTTCTCTTGGTCAACAGCAGCGTTCTTGGCAGCCTGCCTGCCTTGAGGGTAGGAGATAAAATATTCCTTTAACATCAAATATTGGTACTTCTAATCAGAACAGAAGATTTCATGAACTTGATGTTTTTATATTCATACTGGGACAAACTGGTTTGTCCTGCCCTCAATTTCTTGTATGTTAAGAAAGTCTATTAAAAATGCCTTACTTGAAAATCAAGCTGGGAAAAGGCTCTGGGGCTTGTTTCTTCTCCCGTGGCTTCAAACCTGCTGACCTGTCACTCCACGGTTGTTCTGTGGTCAGGAGGGTTGAAGGACCCTCAGAGGTCTGAGCTGGGACCCTCTCCCATTGCATGGGGTCTTTGCAGGCTGCTTCACCGTACCTGATACTCTGGCTGGTTTTAGTGACAGACGGCCACAGCTTTTAGCTGAGTAAATGGAAGTTTCTTATGATGTAGATATAAGAGTATTAAATAAAAGCATTTTACTTAGAAGGAAAAAAAATCCCAACAAACCCGCGAAAGAAGCTGGTAGAAGGAAAGCCTCTTCAGTTTCTCCATCAATTCTGCTAGAATAAGCAAGGAAATGGTTAACTGGTGTTTTGGGAGAGGTAATAAAATTTAAGCAACTAAAATGAAATCCTTACCTCTTTGGCAACAGAAACAGAAGACTACAGAGGTTATATTGGGAAATATCATTCGTGTTCTCCAAGTTCAAGTGGCCTCTGAGTGTGAGAATGCTTGCCAGCTCCAGTACCAGAGTTTCCAGCAGATATTTTGCTCTTGTTGAACTTGAATGCTCTATTCCATGGCTGAAGGGCTACAGGAGGCTTGACTGAGCCCATAGGGCTGACAGGGTCCCAGGAAAGGAGAGGGAGCCCTCGGAGAGGGGACGTTTCTCACTGCAGCACTATGTAGATCTAAGATGTGGCGGAGTATTTCAAGGTGTCAGCCCACTCCCTAGTGGATAGTGGTAACTGTATTTACAATTGCCTGTGACTGGGTTTGTACAGCCCCCAGACACGCGGAGGACTGGCGTGGGGTGGCTGCCAAGCGTGGCAGGGTGGGAGGTGCCGTGGGGAAGCTGCAGGGGCTGGTTGAGCTCTGCAGGTGTGAAGAGTCTGCTGATGGCTGAGGGTATCCTTGAGTAAGAATAAAATCAAGGAGACCATAAATTCAGTCCTTCTAAATAAAGTACGTGCGGTATGTTCAAGAGAAGCCCCAATGTATACCTATCTCTAGCTGTGATGAGTGAATGTCTAAGGATGGGGTTGTTTCCTCTCTTGATGTTTTCTGCTTTCACGTGTTAATTCCAACCTTTGTCAAAAGCTCGGACAAAATTTACTTTTATTAGAAATCTGCCTTTTTTAGTTCTCCTTTCGTGCTTTCACAAAGCCAGTGGTTTACAGACATAGCCCTAAGCAGTTTCTGCAGCTTCCCAGAAAGGTCAGGTACCACTAGTACAGCGATCTCTCTGCTGTAAGCTGCTGGGCAGTGCTGCAGCCTGGTCCTGGTGGCAGCTCCATCCCTCCGGCTGCTTTCCCCTGTGCCGCTGCCCAGGGGTAGCTCAATTCACCCTCCGTCCCCACGGCAGCCCTTCTGCCCCAGCCTCCCTCGGTGTGCGTTTGAACTCACCTTTGAATCTGGATTTTGTAGTTCAGGTCCATCGTTCACCTGTGAACTGGCTGGCTTGGCGTATTTGACCGTTTCCCAAGTCTCTTGCCTTCCCAGCTCTGACGTGGTAGTTGAGATTTTAGGCTGTGTAACTGCAGCACCTTGCGCTAGAACGGGTATTTGCTCCCTTCCCAGCAGATACAGATTTGGGCCAGATGTTTGGCCCAAATTACCAAAACTCAGTGTGGGGCAGCAGTAAGCTGGTGGAGTGGCACCTGCCTGAGGTTGGTGAAGGCCCCGGCCACATGAGCATCCATCAGCCTGGCTCTGCCACAGGCAAAGCTGCTTTTTTCTGTATTGCTCCTGAGAAGAGCCTGAAGCAAGCAGCTCAGGCGTATGACAATAGAGAAGATGAAGGCATCCAGTCCTCCCCTGAGCAATTTCAGTCTTGTCAAGTATTCTGCTTCTATGAAAATGAATATTTCCTGATCTGGAGAAGGGTTGTGAGATGCCATTCTGGAAAGGGTTCCTTGTATCTTTTTTTCTGCGTACCTTCAGCTGAGCCTTTTGTAAAAGGTCTCGTTGTTACTCTGCTGCAGAACAAAATCTAAAGAGCTGGTATCAGTGCTTCACCAAACAGATCTTTCCTGCTGTTAGTATTCCATGGAGCTATTCACACGTGCCCTGTGCGTTGCTCTATACGGGGTGATTAAGTTCTCACTGTTTAAGACGAGGGATTTTCCCATAGGTGTTCCCAGCCAGCGCACACGCCCCTGTACAGGGCGCAGCGTGCCGCGGCCGTCTCTGATCTGCTTGTTTGCTGCCTTCTGTCCTGGAGGAAACCACGCTTCTGTAGTGCTAGGGTTATACAAAAATAATGTGCTTTAGATGTCTTCACCCTGAAATGCATGATAGACCGTGCCATGAATGTTACTAAGATACGAGCTTGGAACCTGGAGTACTTCTTGTTCCAAACATTCAGCTGTAGGTTTTTCTGTGGCCGCAGTGATGGATGCTGCAGGGGGAAAGTGTCCTTCACACTCCTTCTACAGTTACTTGGAAGAGAAGGGTAGAGAGTATACATGAATGCTTCTAGAGGTTGGAGCGAGAAGAGAGGTTTGAAGGACTGTGGATACAACCATCCTTTAATAGAAGAGTGAAGTGTAAATCAGTCGGATGAGAACCTGCTGCAGTCGTTCCCCCCGGCTTCCCCTCGCCATGAACGGCCCGTCGCAGGGAGCCCTGCTCCTCTCTCTGCTCTGTGTTCTGTCGAGCGGTTTTCTCTGCAAATTGAAAATGGGACATCCATAATGTGGAGACATTATAGCAGGCAGAGTGTCAGAAAATCTGCGTATGATGCTCTTGTAATGATGTTTTCTAGTGGCTGCAGCTTTTGTCAAATGAGCACAGACATCCATCCCTGGTGATATGCCATAAATGCAATGTTTGGCCAAATCGGTGGGCAGCGCCACACATGGGCTGAATAGGCTTTAGCTTAGAGTTGAGCATTCAATTCATCTGTTTTGGCAGAAGAAGGTGAATTTCTGGTATTTCTTATCTTTTTAGGATGGCTCTTCCCCAGGCTGTCCTTCCTTTGCTGTTGTGAGCCTCGGGGTGACTGGGAGAACGCATTTTCTTCAAACAGTCCCTCCGTTGTTTGGTGTAGCGCTTTGGGCTCTGGTTGCGCGCAGACGTTGCTGTGTTGGTTCCCATCGTCTTCATGTCCTTGGCAGCCCGTTTTGCTCTCGTTACGAGAGATGCTCGTGATATGCTGTGCAGTCTGGATGAGTTCTCCTCAGGCCTGCTATTGCCATATGTCTCATGGCAGATAAGCAGTACACAGCTTGTTATCTCAACGCAGTCACGGAGCCTTACCGGGGCTGGTGGAGACACAGTCACTTATATTAGCTGAGACTAGAGCATCGCTGCAAGTTTTTGGGCTGCTTAATGCACTTTCCTGAAGCTGCTGGTGGTTTAAGCAATTGGATTAGCAGAAGGTATTTCTGATCAGCTTTTTTACTTCTGGCCTTGCTTTTTTTTAACTGCTGTTGTGCCCTGGCACTAACTCTGTTGCTCTTGTAGGGGAGATTAACAGAATGACGTTGGAATACCGAAGTACTCACAAATACAGGGTAGGAGCTGTGCGCACGCCCTGAAGGTCTCTCTAGCTATCATCAGTTCACCAAGGCAACATGCAGTAATCTCCTGAAAGAGTAATTTCTGCCTCTCAGCTGAAAACACATTTAATCTGATCTTTTTGTGGCATCTCTCTTACAGAATGCTGAAGTTTTCTTGCACGGATTTGTTTGGTTGTTTTCACCATCTGACTGCTCTAATCTGTCAGATTTACGATCTGATTATTTTACTTTATTGTTAGATCCTAAATTAATTAACACTGCAATGGTGCTGGCTCATTAGCAATATTTGTTGGGGTCATCCCACACAGATAAGCAGGTCATCAGCCTGGGGACATGGATTTCGTTTTTATATTTTCACATTATTCACTTGTCCTTCCTGCCCTGGTGACACTGGGTTACTCCATATCGCCGAGCGAGCCCACTTAGCTGTCTCCCTGGCTACACATTCTGCACCGTCAGTTCCCATATGCCTTGTTTTAATGTTCGTTTGCACTGGGCAGCATGATCTGCTGCTGCGCTCACATCTTCCCCGAGCCTTCTGCCTTTGCTACTCGTATGCAAAGCAGTATTTGTGGTGTCACTGCGGGAATCCTTTGATTTATTTTGCATGCAAGAGAGATGTATCTCATTGAGTTCTCCTGCTTCGGCAATAACCAGGTATCAATATATCAATTGTCAGGTCAAGTCTCCTAAATAACATCTGGCTGAGCCTGCTGTTTCTGTATTTGTTAATAAAGCAATTTTTCCTTGTATCATCTTGCAAAATGCTATTACTCAGAGGTTGTGTTTTCTTTATGTTGTGTCTCTGAGCCTCATTTCAAAACAAACCTCTAAGTCCCAGTGGTGATGGGATTGTCTGTCAGAGCCGGTGTTTATCAGGCACTGCCTCCCTCCTCTGCAAAACGTTACCCTACGTTACCTTGCAGCACTGTGTGTCTCGGGCACTGGGAGAGCCTCGTGGCTATGCTCATGGTCTGAGGCAGCTGCTAACTCTAGTGCTGGACACTAGATATCACCTGAGATTTTGAAAAATGTTTCTTTCTGAGTGTTTTTGACATTTGTGCCCTGAGTTAGATTGCCTGAAGTGAGTGAGCAGGTGCTCTAGTGAAATACCATGATCTTGCTGTTTGTAATTGTGTTGGGGTTCCCCAGGTCACCCACTTTTCATATGAGTCTGAGAAAAACCAAAGCTTGCGTGATCCTGGAAGTGGTACCCCTCTACCCATCTAACTCAGCCCATGAAGACCAGAGACTTCCCCAGGTTAATTTTTGCCTGGATTAGGTGACCTGCTCCAGAGAACAGGAGCCAAGTGAAGTGGGCAACAATTTATTTTTGGATGGAGTAGTCTAGGCTGCCCATCCTTGAGTACCTGAGAGCTGTGAACAAGCTCTTTTCCCATCCTGTAAGCAGACATACACCTGCTGCAGAGCCGGGAGCTGGGAATGCCCCTCACCCATGGCCAGCTGGGTGCTTCCATCGCTTGGCTGGCGGTTCAGGAAAGGGCTGCAGGACGGGCAGCTGAGTCCTGCACACGGAGCAGGGGTGGGTTGGTGTGCTTTAGACTACAGTATTGCCGATGTTCTAGTGTTGACCCCATCTGTCAGATAAAAGTCAAAAGGAATGGATTGAAATTCCCCAAAATACATCTGACCTTGTCAAAATGTTTTCATCTCCTTGACCTTCACGTCACCAGTGTCTTTCATGTTTCAAGTCACAGCCAAATTTTGAAGCCTGAGAATTTCCCAGGGACAGATTTTGCTCTTTCCCGTCAGTTCTGTGCCCTGCGCTGGAGCCTTTCCAGCGTGAGGACACAGCGGCCTGTGGTGGCCTCGTGGGGAGGGAGGTCTGAACCTCTGTGGGTGTCTGTCAGCAGGAGTTGCTGAGCACAGTCCTGAGACTCTGCTTTCTTGAGCTGGCTGGTCAGTAAGGCAGGACTGATGCACCAGCCAGGCCTCACCAGGGTCACACCAGCTCCCTGAAGGTGCGGTGGGTGTGAGCAGACGTGTTTTAGCAGTGGTACAACAGTAAAAAGGATGAGCCACAGACACTGAGAATAAAATGTGCAAACCAAAACAGGGATGCATTTTTTTTTTCTTCTCTGCAAGGAGTGGGAGGTCTCCTAATAGTGTAGATGCTGTGCAATCAAGCATGGTCCTCTCAGTGGTGCTTTAATGTGATGGTAGAGGTGGTAGATACAAAGGAGGGGACAGTGGTCAGCATTTTGGTCATGGTGCTAATCAGGTTTTGGGGAGGTCTAGGTTGGAGATCAGGAGAAGGTTCTTCCCCCAGAGGGTGGTGGGCTCTTGGCACAGGCTCCCCAGGGCAGTGGTCACCGCCCCGAGCTGGGCTGAGTTCAAGCAGTGTCTGGCCGACGCTCTGCCATCTGCTCTGGTGGGGCTGGTCCTGTGTGGCACCGGGAGTTGGACTGATGGTCCTCATGGGTCCCTTCAGCTCAGGAGATCTATGATTCTATGACCAGAATTGTCCTCCATCAGATCTGCCCGGTACCTGGGCTGCCTGGACCTCCTTTGCCACAGCTCCGCTGGCCTGTGCATTTTGTAAACCTCAAAACGACGTTTCCCAATGACCACCGAAACAACTGAGGTCAGCCTGTCTCCTGCCTGAAAGACGCCAAGGGGAGAAGTAGCAGTGTAAAGCTGTTTAAAACCCAAATCCTGGTTGTTTCTCCTAAGCTTTCCATTTAGGGTTATTTGAATTAATGTATGTTGCTGTCTGAGACGTTTCTTGCTACAGGCACTGTACTGACAGTGCCAGTACCTCCTGCTTCTGCAAGGAAGCAAGCAGCTTGAACGGGGGCTCTGAAAGTGTCGGGCTGTTCAGAAGCCAGGCAGTCGGGAACTGAAGCCAGATACCACGAGTATGTTAAGGTTTCATTTAACCACAAACCGTCATCTCTTTCCGTGACCATCTCGGGAATATGGCCAGAATTAACCACTTCCCCTGAAGGCTAAAGAGGAGCATTGTATGTAGGGTTATCAGGCCGGTACGCACTCGTCAGCTAGAAGAAGCCTGAAGAGAAAATAAATGTAAGGAAGCAATTCTTGATGTTAGAGATGCCAGGGCTATAGACGTGAAGAAAGTTACTCTGAGGTTTTGTTTTGCTTTAAGGGGAGACAGATGCGTAAGTATATATAATAAATGGAGGGAAAACAAACAAACATGGGCCTTTAAAACCTACAAACAGAAGAACCCAGGTCCCTAACAGGACTCGCTGCGTGTGGTAGTCTGTAAGCAGTTCCTTGCAGTTGTCCTTCAAAGTAGTTTCCAGGCTGGGACTGCGAATGACTTGGAAACAAATTACTTCGTGAGAAGCAATAAAGGGTATGGCATCTAAAAGTGAAATAAATGCCTTAGAGCTTGATCTGGAGTGGAGGAAATGCTTGGGAACGTCTCCAGGTCAGGACAAATGAAACAAGGTTTTGATTTAGCAATGCCAAAACCCAACCCGCCCTGCTGCCAGTTCGTTAATTGTTCATTAATTGTAGCTACCCGATGCCATTGCTGTCTGAGGTGGATTGGCACTGTTTTCCTCTGGGGGGCCTGGTGTGAGGCTGGTGGGACTGGGAGCACCGCTGGCCTGGGAAATGAGGGGATAACGATGCTTGTTCGTACACACTTTAATTGTACGGTGGTTGGGTCTCACAACGAGAAGTATGGCAAAACCTCTGTTCAGCTAGGACTAGTTTCTTTACATGAAACGGGGAGAGATTGCACTTGGCTAATTTAAGTCTGCTTCCTGCCTTTCATTAGCAAATAGAAGCTTCTTTGTATGCTGGGGTGGAGGGCACGGAGGTAGGGAGAGAGATATCAAGGGCTGCTGTTCTCTGCGGGGTGGGTTTCCGCATCAAGCCCGCGGGAAGTGGCCGGGACACTGGAACTGCTGCGGGGGGACTCCGACACAGATCGAGGCTGGCAGGTTTGTGCTCCAGGCTCCGTGAGAAGGCTTAGTCAGAAACTATTTTGGTTTAAAGCAGTTCTCACTTTCTGCATTATTCCAGACTTCAGGCCTTTTGCAGAGTCCCTCTGGCATCCCCCGCTGCAAACAAAGGCCTGTCTGTGACCTGGCTGCTGGCCGCTGCGTACGGCGAGGGGAGATTTCATCCTTCCCAGAGCAGGGTTGGAACCAAAAAATCGAAGAGAGACCTTGGTACTGAGGAGTCCTGAGGTCGGGGACGGTGCAGGGTTGCCCCGGAGTTTTACCACTGTCTTATGAGGATGTAAACATTTGCATGGATCTCAGTAGCTTTGTATTTTAGGTAGAGCTGGATCCAACTTTATACCGAAGTTACATCTGGCACATGCAATCTGGAGTTAGACCAAGGCAGTGGGGTTTTGTTTCTTTTTTTTCCTCCTTTTTCTCAGGAAAAAGTCACCTGCAAGAGGTATCACACTTTTCCTAGTAAAATTGCTCATCTTGGGGTCCTTTGTTACTCTTGGAAGAACCATGTGCCTGTTAAGCTATGCAGACTGCATGTCGTTTAACGTCCTAGCAGACACAGGTCTCCATTTGTTGTCACAGCAGAAGGTTCAAGGCTCTTTCCTGGCAGGGAATCAGGGAAAGTAAGCATTTCTCAGAGGTTTGTTGTGCTTTTGGAGAAGGGAGGCTCTGTGCGGGTGGTGCAGGACACAATGAGAACTGCACCAGAGCCAGTGCCAGACCAGAATAGTGCTGTGCTTGCTGCAGCGTCCTTTGGAGAGAAAGCCTTGGGTGGTCAGGGTGGATAGGCAGACAGCAAAAAGATTGCTTGGTTTATTTAATTTTAATTATGGGGCTTTTTAAATTGTGGCACTGATGAAAAGGTCACACAAACCGTGCACAGCACCAGTGGAGCTGTGTGAAGATACCTGGTGGAAATGAAAAGAGCACTCTTAGCCTTTTTCTTCTCTGAATCCCCAGTGCCTGTCCCTGGACACCATGGGCAGAAAGGCAGACTGAGGCAGGGAAGCATTGAGGGGCTCTTGAAAGCTGGCAAAGCACGTTCTCCCGCTGTCCTTTGGTGACCAGGATTGTGTTGCTTGGTGCTTAACCCTGAGCATCTGTGATCTGAAATCCTCTGTGGGGTGAAGAAGATCAGAAACATGACTATAAAGCCAGCATTAAAAGAAGTACTTTTAAAAAGCATACAAAAAGGAACGGGAATCTTGCAGTGAATCATTTCCTACAGAGAGGAAGGTCGTGGGCTGAACCCTCTTGACTTTGCCATGAGTCACGGCATCCCAGACAGGCTTTGGTCAGGAGAAGGGGAGGGCTGACCTTGCAGACATGGCTCTCCATTCAAGATGGTCAACTGTTTCTTCAAAGTCTTCTGGAGATGACTCACAGCCCTCCCTTCGCTCTACAGCCCATGAGCAAAACCATGCGATCTGGCAAGAGAGCGAGTGAAGGTATCTGCCATGGACCATCAGGCTCTTACTGCAGATGCAAACGGTCAGTCAGATGCTGAGCTGTGCGGTCTGTAAGCTTGACAAGCCCTGTTTCCCATTATTTTGGAGAAAAGAAAAAGAATCAGGAAAAGCAAGTAATTTTTTGGACAGAAACAAATCTGGTTTGATTTGAAAATTTCAAGTTGTGGCAGCTTCCAACTTTATTTTTTTCCCCGTAACCTGTTGATCCTCCAGCAGAACGTGAATGCAGTGAGTTCCTAGAGATGACTGAGACGTGTCTTGCAGCCGCTCTGCAGGACTTCCCATGATGGGTGGGTGCAGGGTGGCTATCTCTGGGGCACATGCCTTAGGTGGGGTACCAGCAGGGTTGCTGTTTTTAAAGGCAGGCAGGTCACCAGCAGAAGACGATAGGGAACATGTTTTTCCCAAGTACTAGGTGACAAAAGGTGATTCAAGAACTCATCCTGTACTGCGATCTGGGAAACTAATAGAGATCATGGACAGGAAAAAAGACAAAAGATCTATGGCCCCAGAGAAATCCTGGAGTGAGATGGTGTCCTCAGGCTTTTCCACAGGAACTGTGGAATGGTTCCTGTACTCCAGAACTATTCCAATTCCCATTGAACACTCTTCCTTTTGTCCATGGAGTTTGCTGAGTGGTTCCTTCAGGCCTGGGAGGAACCAGGGCTGCAGTACGGAGCAGCAGAGGCAGGTAGGACTGCTTGCATGGCTGCTCTCTGGGAAGCAGGGAGCAATTCTGCGGCACCCGCTGTTGGACAAGGCAGAGCTGCTGTGGGCTGGGAGGAGGCTCCTCCGATAACCCAGAGGTGTCATCAGCATGGGGGTTGCTCCGAGCTGCTGCTGCTGAGCCCTCCTGCGGTGTTGGGAATGGTACCACAGTGGGCAGCGTCAGACACAGGGGGTATTAGGAACATCAGTTAGGTGCAAATGCAACACAGGTGATCTTTCAAATACACTGGACCATGAGTACATTTTAAGCATGTGTGTTGTGCGGTAAAGACAGTTGTCAGAATGGAGAAACAAAGGCTCCAAGAAAGTTGGAAGAGGTTTAAACAGTATTTTCCTCTGTGTTTGTATGTGCTGAGCACCACTGCAAAGGAAGGTGGCCAGGGGTGGTGTTTCTTGGGGTGATAGCCCTGATGCACTTCAGGTATTTGAATAGTGCTCAAGTAAAACAGAGCATGGTCTGGGTCAGCGTACCGAGGGGGTTTCGGGAATATGATGTGGCACATCTCGGAAAGGGATGACTTAACTGAAGGACTTGGAAGATGCGTGGGGCTGCAGCAGAACCGATGAGTGACTGAGGTTGAAGAGTTCAGCTGGAAATTTTGGCAGGTCTAACGGAGTGTGCGGTGACAGACTGGGACCCGGAACAAAACAGCCTGAGATTATCTGTTGGAAGATCTCGAATTAACCTGTGACCATCATCTTCCGTGGAGCACAAGCTGCCAGCTGGACCTCCCTGCCGGGTAGGCGACCAGGCACGCTGACAGGGTAGATGCGAGCAAAGCTCTGGGACCCCATGGGGAGGAGCTGGTGGTGAGGGTCCTGCAGTGCCTGGCGGCAGCGCCCGCAGAAACTGCTGCCTGCGGGCTGGAAACGGAGAGGTGTTTTTGAGCGCCGGCGTGGCGTTGCACGGGTGATGGCAGCCCCCACTGCACGGGGCTGTCCGTCAGATGAGTGTTAGTGCTGCAGCAGAAGGTGAATGAGCTAGCAACCTGAAAGCAAGAGAGGCACTTACTGGTTTTAAATTAAAAATTGACACAACCCCCTGTGTGTTATTAGAGACAGCGTTCACGGTACTGAAAGGGAGGTCGCATGGAGTGGAAGGTGAGCAGGTAAAACTTTGGGCTTTTGGTGGGTCACTAAAGGAATACAAACTAACGGAGGGGGGTAAATAACTGGGCAAGGTGTATACAAGCACTTTTAAGTGTATACAAGTCCTTGGTGTTCTGAAATCTGGGAGTTAGTTCACTGGAAGGTCAGGGACTGAATCAATGAGGGGGAACTTGAGGATGTCTCCAGGGAGCGAGAAACTCAACAGAACACGCCCAGAGCTGAGAGCGCCCTGCTGCCCAAAGCCGCCTTTCCCCTCCGCTAAGGCGGGAATGAAAAGATAAGTTGGATTTCCACTGCTGGTGTCAGATGCTGATAAGGAGTGTGTTCACTTTGGGTTTGATTGGTTATAGCAGGGGAGAAAAATGGAATATTTAGCTAGTGCTGAAAGAGGTAAATTAAAAGTGAAAAATCTTCACTGCTGCTGGGAAATCTGGACTGCTGGTTTGAGCAGCTGTAAGGGCTGCCGTGGGCAGTGCCGCTTGGTCTCCCTCGCACCAAGCTGTGTTCAGCACTGCCATACCTGCAGCAAAGCTCCAGAATCGCTGTGGGACTCTCCTCCCAGGGGCCAAAGCTTGAGAGCTCCCCCACGGTTTTATGGGGGACACACGGCACAAGCTGGGATGCGTAAGGGTTTGCAGGGAGCTTTGGGGGTCAGCAGGATTGGCTGTTCTTGTTCTGTAAAGGCCTCAAGAGCTGGACATGTGGCACAAAAGTAGAAGAGTCCCAACCTCATGCAGAGCGAGCAGGATGTGCGGGGCGGGCTGTTTGTTAGAGGAATGAACAGCAGCTTGTACCTGGCTGCCCTTTCACACCCCGTGGAGTGGGGCGTGCAAGCATCCATCTCGTAGCGCGTGTTTTAAAATGGATGCAAATAAATTGGCAGTGTGAAATAGGGACCGGAGCAGACTGGATCAGTGAACTCTGCAAGAGCGAACAGCCAGCTCCAGGAAACAAGGATGCTGGGGCAGGGGATGTTCTCCGGTCCTTGCTTCCCTTCAGTAGCGGTGACGAGGTTCAGTTATTTGTGTCCTTGCCAGTAGATACTGGGAGGCGATCACCGTAAGAGCAGGCGGTATCTCAGGTGTTTAAAATCTCAGTAAAATATTCTGCTCTTTACATCTTGAAAGAAGCAAGGACAGAATGAGCTTGTGCATGCAAATGGGGATCTACATTAGTGACACGTGACTCAGCCAGGCGTGCCGGGGACGGGAGCGACTCGTCGCCTGCCACTGGAAATACATGGCACTGTATTACATCCCTCGTCTGCGCTCGGGTAGGGCGTGAGAGGGAGGATTGTGTTTTCTTTCTCTTTTTTGTTTTTAATTATTGGGTTTTTTAGCACACCGGAATGGAAAATAATGTTTGTTTCCAGAAATGGGTCTGCAGGAACTCCTAGGAGGCACTGCAAACACTCAGGCATTCAGGCACGCCCCGCAAAGCCTAAATGGGGAATTCATACAGGTGAATAGAACATGGGTCTCAATAATCTTCCTCCCGAGCTCCCCAGGGATTGCTGCTAGAGTCTGAATGTTGTGGAAGGAGAATTAGGATTTATTTGGTCAAGATTCACTTACCATAAATACATAAAAATAAATAAGTAGGCTAAATTAGTAATGAATAGTTCAGCCAGCTCTAATGCTAAATAAACACACTGAATTGTAATGAAAATACTAAAGCCTGTTTGAACTGGAACTAGAAATCCAAGGAGAAATAACTGTGTGGTACTTAAATTAGCACTCACCATAAAATATAAATATATGATATAAAATATAGATTTTTTTTTTTAATTTTTTTTTTTTTACCTTCTGAGATTTCAAAGGTTCATCTGTTCCCTCTGTCTGGATGGCTTGAGGTAGACCCTGTACAATGCAATACAGTGACATCAACCACCGAACAGTTATAAAACTCCTTGATGTATGCTTTTGGACAGTAACTATATTTGTAGAAGCTCTCATGGGGGTGCATTTATACTGATATGAGAGTGGTTTAAATTCATATAGCTATCTCCATATAAAGAATTTATAGGATTTTCCACACTATGGGGGGTTGCACGACTTTAATTATACAACTCAAGCTGAATTGGTGAAACTTGTATGCAAAGATAAGCCCTTTAGCAAGGCAGCCTCCTGCACCTGAACTTAAAAGAAAAGCATTTTCTTCTTGTGACTTCCTCTGAGAACAGCTGGAAAAATCAATAGCAGCTCTGCCAGGCAGGAGAGCCTCTGCTTTGCAGCCAGCCCAGGGAGTAGTGTGGTGCGGGTGTTTGGTGCTCTGATCCCGGCGTAGCTGAGCTGACCCAGCTCTGGGTGGCACGAGGCTGCTCGGGGGCCCCCATGTACTTATCGGCCTCTCCCGGCCACTTTAGACCCGTTATTAAACACGGTAGAGCTGCAAAATGTGGTGCGAGTCAAAGGCTTAAGAGCAGCTCGAATGAAACTGCCTTGTTGAGGCAAATGGAGCTCCCAAAAGGGGATCAGGAATATTTCCTTTGCGAGAGTGCTGCTGCCTGTTCACTGAGGGCAAAACCCTTGGGCGATGGCGTGGGACCGGCTTCGGGACTGCATGGGCTGGGGTTGGTGGGCTGGACAGCCAGCAGTGCCAGCGCCTTGGTCTCTCTGGCTTGTTGACCAAGAGAAACCGAAACGCCCTATGGGATTAGAAGTGCCTTGGAGGTTAAGTGGCCGCTGGAAATTGATACCGATATCCCAGTGGTGGACGGGAGTGCCTCAACATGCAGATGGGCAATTACATGCCTCTAGGGATGTAGGCAGCATGCTGGCAGCGATAGGGAAAAGAGCTCTCAGGAGCTGAGATTCACTAGTTCACCTGATAAAAATAGGATTATCTCCACCCCTGAGTGCTGCAAAGCAACTCTTAGAGGCAGAATATATCTGTATTCTCTGACTGCACTACACAACAAACAGTATAAGAGCTCAGAAGAAACTAATAAAGTACGTAGTCTCCGCATGTGAACTGAAAATGAAAAAATGAGAGCTTTTTGCTTTATTATAATAGCATGGTGCAGAGTGAAATAATGGCTCTGCATATGAAATAGAGTTAGGAGGATAATCAGCCCAAACCTCCTATGATCCTACAATAGAGGCACCAACACTGGAGGCAGACAGGAGAGTTAATAAATTAAGGTGCAGCTAAAATAGATTCATGGCCATTTAACAACATGTCAGGGCTCCTAGAGAAATGAGTACAATGTATTTAAGTCTAATGTACAAATAACTTGAAAGAGAACAGAATGAGGGAAGGAGAAAATGGGAGAAGATTTATTGCAGCAAGCAGCTGAGGTCAACTTGCTTTCAGAGGAGGAGAGCAGGAGAAGCAAATGGCACCGGTGTGCCAGACGGTGGCTGTAGCACTTCTGCCCTCCGCAGGAAGACAAACACGTTGAGAAAGTGTCTGAGTATCCTTACGGAGAGTTGTTCAGCTGCCTGGGAAGGGCCCGATGTGATTTCTCACCTGGCATTCTCCTGGAGCAGTCGCTTTCTGCTGAAGTCCGTGGCCTCATGCCAGGAGAACCAACCAGCCCTCCCGCTCTGAGACTTGGCTCCCCAGCAGCCATTCACATGGGCCTGGGGTGTGTTTTGGTTTGGTTGGCTGTTTTTTGGACGCCAGGTACAATAAACTTGAACCGTTGATTTATTAATGCTTTGCTCCCCCTGCACTGTTGTCAGCTTGTGAGCAGTCGCCACGTCTGCTGGGTTTCCCACGGAAAGGTGATAATCACCAGCCCATCTCGGACAGAATAGATGCAGCCAGCACTTCTCTGGCTGCTGGGAATCATCTCTGTCTGCAGACCTTGGCTAGGTACTTTAATAAGAAAAATATACATGGCTATATAATGATATAAATAGTTACTTTTAAGCTCTGCCCTGAAGAGAAGTGGGGGGGATTCAGAGGTACCTGGGCAGGCATTCAGGATGTTTTTAAGTTAGCTGAGGGAACGGCTGGCTGGGTGTTGGGAATGCGTTAGCAGATGTTTGTGGACAGAATATAAAGAGCAGTTGTGCTGAGTGGGCCGCGATGGACCGAGCCCCCTCTGGCAGACGCAGCGCAAGCACAGAGCTTTGCATGGCAGAGTTCCGGCAGGGCTGGGTAGGGCACCAAGCTGTCGCTGCTGTGCTGAAGGCTGAACTTGCTCTGCCTCTTCCTTCCCCTCCCGAGAGCGGTTGCACATGGATCGTCTGCTGGTCGTGCCCCAGCCCTCAGCCCCCCCTTCAGTGCCTCTGTCCCTGCCATCAGACCCCGGAGCAAGGCATCAAGCAGGGGCCTGGGCGGCCCCCATGGCAAGCATCAGTCGCTGCTGGCAAGGTTAATCCTCACACCTTACCTGAGGCACGTGCGGGGCCTTTCGGGATGGAATATTCTTCGTTCTTGCACGTTGGTCTGTGAAACGTGACCTGGGGTGGGCACGGACCCGCGCTGTCCCGGCTTTCCTCCTACGTTTCCCTCTGTGCAGGGCTGCACCAGCTCTGCTGCCTTTCGTGGTGAGAAAAACAGGGAATAATTTTACTTCCTACGGTGATATTACTTTCTGTGATCCTGTGAAAGCATGTATGTGCCTGAACAGGCTCTCTAAGGACTGTGTTTTAAAAGATAGCTAAGTAAATGCTATAAAAAAGAAAAAAACCCACCTTGTTTAGCACTTACTGTCAGTGCTGTTCACTGAAACAGCATGTTATAAGTGAACGGGCTTCTAGATGACATGGATGATTTATAAACACTTTATACAGTCAGAACATGTTTATGCAGGACAGCCGTTTATTGGGTTATTTCCAGAGACTGAGCCACTAACAGTCACATTAGAGAGACAAAAAGGGTGGAACTTCTGCTCCAGAAGGGCTGCTTTGACTGTTACCCTAACGAATCTACTATTGCTAGATAAAAATAGACAAGAAGTTTAAGCTTCTGACT
The DNA here is from genome assembly GCA_013399095.1 of Psophia crepitans. Lineage (NCBI taxonomy): Eukaryota > Metazoa > Chordata > Aves > Gruiformes > Psophiidae > Psophia > Psophia crepitans. Next base: position 95,749 of record VWZZ01001815.1, read on the forward strand.
TTGTCTGCTTCAAAGATACCTTAGAAAAATGAAAAATCAGGACTCGCCTCTTGTAAAGTTGGTATCAAGCTCCAGTGATGTCAGCGGCGCAGGTGTGAGGCTGGGGAGGAATTACAGCGTGAGAGAAAGGCTTGTTCTTTATGAATCAAGTGTTTGATTTGAAGTTTGTAAATGTACTTTAGAAATCTCTGGCTTAAATCTCTTATCGGAGGCAATAAGGCATCCTGGGCTCTTGTGTCGTAGAGCGAAGTCTAAAAATAAATGTAAAACAGTAGGCAAATGCAAGGCTGGACCATGCTTTAAGATCCCAGCGCAGGGGCTGGGATCCCTGGGCCAGCCAGCGGCCCCTGCACACTGGGATCCACCGTGTAAATGTGACAGCAGGATCAGCTTTGCTCTGAAACTACAACGCAATAATGTCCAGGTCACGTTTGCGGCGATGCTGCAAGTCTGCTCCTCTCACCGAGTTTCACTGGGGCGGGCGTGCCCCGGGTGGCAGGCCGTGCCTCTGTCGAGCTCGGCGCGTTCGTCTGGGTTTGTAGTTAAGCTCTAAGTGTAACTGTGTGAGAGATTTATAGGGGGGAGTTTTGTCTTGATTTGCTGTGCCTCGATCCAGATGTGCGTTCCTGGAGGTGTGTGCTGGGCACCGACTCTCCCTTTGTAACTCCTGGGAGGTTTCTGCGTTGCGAAGACCAGAGCTCAGTGCCGCAGTGTCGGGGAGAATCCTCACTATTGCTCCTACAACAGGGCTAAACGAATACGATCTCCCTTATAAAATCATCCCTCTCAGAACTCGTGCTGTTTGCAGTCCCTCGCGGCAGCAGGGCTCCATCGGGATGCAGGACAGCTTTACAGAGCCCTTTTCCCTCCTGCTCCACCCTTCCTGAAACTGCCGCAGACCTTCCCTGCAGCTCTGCTGGTTTTATTTGTTTGTTTACCTTCCATTATCCTCCTTGCTCTTCATACTCCGAGGTCAGTGGATGACCGGCAGATCTGCCCAATTTATTCCTGTGTATGACAAGAGAGACCTGGGTCAGCCAACGAGCCATGAACTTCTATTTCTGTTCCGCTGCGGTTGTACGACAGTGATCTGCACGCTGCCAGTCACCCACCATATTGATGAGATTAGCTGGTAATTAAAAACCCAGCCAAGCCAGGCAGAGGAAGATGACTCAATTAGCAGAATGTCACTGAATCTAATTTACTTTGCTTATCACAGATTTTTTTCTCTAATGAATTAGAAAAGAAGAGCAGGACACCTTCAGAGGGAGATCGAGGGGCTTAAAGGCTTAACTGCTTTCTAACCCCTTTGTGCTCGTGGTTTGGTTTGCAGGGAGAGTGCCGACAGCGCCAATCGCACCGGCAGGCTGGCTCCCGGCAAACGTACCCTCCGAGGGCACATCGGCACAAGCCGTTGGCTATTTCATGTGCCTGCCTGCCTTTGTAGACCTCCAGGCGTTTCTAAGCTGACAGTCAGCAGGGGCTGGGATGCCGTGTGGCTGGAATGGCGCTCGGGGAGCGCTCGGTCTCGGTGAGCGTGGGACTGGCGCTGAAGGTGATGTTTGGGCGATGAAAGTGTGAGGGATTTCCTGGAAACAGAAGCATGTCAGAAATAGGCATTTTCCACTGTAATGGGTATTTTAAGGCACTTCTCAATGTTTGTCTAATTTCAGATGTGATGTTCAGATGATTAACAATTAGAATAACATTTTACCGACGCCCTTTGGAAGTACTTTAAGAGACTATTGGCCAGATGTACGGCTGAATTTGTGTGTGAAGTGGAGGCTATAAACCATTATCTCTTCTGCTCCCTTCATAGTAGGAACCGTAGCATATTATGGTTGATTTAAGTGAGGATATTACTGGCCCCTGAGCTTTAAATCTGATCTGCATGACAAAGCCCACATGGCTTTGTGGGTCTCACAGGGACTGTACGGGGTTCGGTACGTGCCGGTCACGCCGTGGGATCAGGACTATGGGCTGTGAGTTTGTTACTGTCACTGAAGCTTGTGTAACACCCATCAGAACCCAACCTTTTTAGCCTGGGAAGATGATTTCTGGCTTAGCAAAGAGATGCCAGCTGGAGCAAACCATCTCATTCTGATAACTTTGTTCAACTAATAATAAATATAACAAAAAATATGACGCTTTTAAAGCTTCCAAAGCTATTAGAGAATCTCTCTCCAGAGACTTAATCCACACTGGCATCTCTAGCAGTCCAGTGAACCGGTTTGGAAACGGTAGTGAGATGTATGCTTTTCTGGAAGCGTGTGTGTATACGCTGATTGCAGGAGGGAGGGAAGAGGTGGTGAGGAGAATGGATGGGATGAGAAGCCTTCTCTATTTCTGCCCTGAATCCATAGCCAAGGTATGCAAAATGTTGGTTCAGTGAGGCTGTAACTGTCCCCAAAATACACTATATTCACTAAATTTGTAACGCAGCTTCTGCACAGAAGAAACAATGGTCGGATGTAGATCACTGTGCAGAGATGGACACAAGTATTTTGCAGTTTTAAATGTTACACTTCAAATAATCTTCTCTGCTACTTTCGATCCCTATTTCCTTATTTCTTCCCCCAGTAGTTCCCTGTATTACAGAAAGCAGTTTCTTTAGCAACACGCAGTCATTAGAGGGCTCCTTCTCTACCCCACCTCGGCTGCGGCAAGCTGTTTGCAGAGATTTGGCCATTGCCAAACATCCCTCTATAAACCAGCCAGGGGAGAGCAAAGCTCGCTGAGGTATTCTCATCAAGCTAATCAGGACATGGAAGTCCAAGTCCTCCCCAGGGAGCTGTAGCACCAGGAGGTACTGTGTCATGTTCAAATGCTCCCAACAGCTCCTGCTAAGCGTGTGTGCGTGATCGCCACTCCAAGACTTATAAAACTATGTGAACTACATAAATTTATGACTAGCTGTAGCATTGATATTAACAGTTATTAATTCAATTCAAACTCCGCTGTTAATCGGGTGATTGTCTTTCTTATCATTACTTGCTTTGTTTGTTATCTGGGAATAGTGTTCACACACATCGTTCTTCTCAGGCGTATAAGCCACAAAGCCCAGCTTAGTGGTTTCCAAGCTAGATCTGCTCTGCTTACTGTGGGTGGAGCTTATGCCCTAACCCTTTCCAGTGACTTTATTGATAGAAAATGCTGCAGGCTTCCAGGGGGGGCATCTCGGTCTGGCTCCAAGAAGAATAAGATAGGCAAGGAAAGAGATGAAATATTCATTCATTTTGCTTTTGGACGTACCAGCTGCAGAGACCGGTTCTCTTGCTGGTTTCTATCAGTGAGCAATTTCTTGCAGGTTTGGAGAACAGATTGCAAACCACAGGTAACTTTAGCATGGCTCCATCGTTGCAGCCTTGTAAGTAAGCGTTAAGTAGAAGTGTCAGCGCAAACAGGTAGGAGTGAACAATAGTGGCAAAGCAAGCTGGGGAGCTCCTCAAGGATCCAAGGATGAGAGGCTTAACCTCGACACTGTGAAACAGAGGGAACAAGAGGAGAAAAGCTGGAGGATGCGATCAGCAAAGCTTGCACTGGAAAAGATGGGGCTGGCCTGGAAATGTGAGGAAGCCTGCCGTCACGGGTGCTGGAGGGTGGCTGGGCGTTGTAGCTGATGAGCAGAGCTCTGAATCCTTGCACAGGAAGGAGAGATACTTCAGAGGAAGGTGTAAATGACTGAAAGTTTATCAGTTAAGCACAAAGGAAAGCTGTGAGTCAAAGACAGTGGTATTAGAGAAACTGGCGCTGTTACACACTGTAAATCTCAGGGATGGGACAGATCAAAGAGGAGTGGATCCCAGGATTAAGACTATTGAAGGAAGACTGTCCCCTGAAGCACCCTGCTCGTAAGAGTCTGTGCAGGTATCACCATCGCACTCACAAGCAGCACCGTGGAAAAGGACTGTTCAAAGAGTTCCTAAGCCTAGTTACACAGCATCCCTCTTCCCCATGGCATCTCAAAGTGCTTTATAAATCAGACACACCAGGAAAAGAACTCTGCCAACCAAATATTTATTTTAAGTGATATCACTGGAAAATGCAATGGATAAAAGGAACATAAGCCTCTCAGGCTCATGTGTAAACCAGTGACGATCCTCTGCTCTGATGTTTTGGAGTATCTTTTTTAGATTGCCATCATCCATGCATGGCTCTCCCTTAACTCCTTCAGGGGGTCCATCCCTGGTTCCTCCCCTCAACAGTGAGGCAGCCGTGGTCCATTTAGCTAAAGAGAGTTTGGAGGCAGACGGAGGCTGTACGGATAATAAGGCACTGGAGGGCCTTTCATTGCCTTTGTGGGAGCTGAAGATGAGCACAGCAAGGATTGGTTTCATTCACACATAACAAGCTAGACACCATCAAATGTCACTTCTAATTCTCCACTCACCGATTAGAAAAAAGAGAGGGAGAAGCTCAGAGCCCTGTCTAACGAATCTGTGTGCATTGCTGTTCCCCATGCTCCCAGCCAGCTCTTTGGGCAGTAACTGGGGTCCACAACTTCGCGGGGGAGTCAGTAATTACCATCCCCACTCATTGTGCAAGTGTTGGGCAGCGATGGTGGCACATGGGGATGAGAGATCCAAGAGCCTGGTCTGGATGCACTGGTGAGGAGGAAGATCTTTGCTTCTTGGAACTCCATCCTGGTGAAGCATGGCTGTAGTGGAAGAAGAGGAAAGATTAAATTATTCCCTGGCATCTGGTTGCCCAGCCACAGCGCTGCTCCGTTCATGCTTGCGTTACTGTATTTTACTCTCTGTCCTGCCACGGGGCTCACCCATTGCCTGGCTCCTTGGCTCCAAAAGGGTGTCAGGCACCAAGGGTGCTCCGGATGGAGAGAAGGGAACAAGACATTCTCTGAACACAAGGATGTGCTGTGCCAAACCCAACAGATTAAGTAGTAAGGCACCAAGAAATTTTAACGTGACCCAATGAAAACGGTGCTGCTCGAGCACCCGAGATACAGCCTCTGCTGCGCTTACAGAAACTGTCCTGCAGCGCTGGGGCAAATCCAGCACAGAGCCGGTCCTATGACGAAGTACTTTCCTCAAGTGCCTAAAAAAATTTTATGAAGAAATAAAAAATTTAAGACACCAACAGCGCTCCCCCTCCTCCCCCCCCAAGTTGTTTTATCAGCCATGGAGAGAGTTAATATGGGTCTTGAGTGGAGTAAGATTGAGTCCTTTAACAACAGTCTCTATCTGTGTTAGCTAAATAACATTTCTGTCTTTGACCCAGCCTCTCAAGGCCTTCTGCAGATGCATACCAATGACCCAGGCCTTCATTATCCCGTCATTACACAAATCCTGCTGTTAATTTATGTATAGGAAAGAAGTAGCAGCTACATAAGGCTCCATCAGCTGCATAATTACTGCATATATTATAAACCAGCAGCAAATGCTGTCTGTGAATACAAACCATCTCTGCTCATTAGAAACCTGCAAGAATTAATTAACCAGGGTGTGATTCTGCCACTTGTAGCCACAGGTACTTTCCTGGTGTGGCTCTAGATTCAGGTATTTTGGCCTTTCCAATGAGTTCGATGGAGATTCCAGAGAAATTAAGATCAGTATTTGGCCTAGACCAAAGCTGGAGGAGGCAAAATTGGGTGCTGGAGCCCCAGCAAGCCCACCCCTCTCTGAGAGCAGACATGATCCCCTGGGTCTGTGTGAACGCCTGGTAGTTGGTCCCTCCGATTGTTCCAAACGCTCGTGCAGTACTGCGAGAGGTCGTGTCCAGCCTGCTATGGGGCTGGATGCTGCTTCCCTTCCCGTACCTTCTGTCAGTGTTCAAACTCCTGGGATGCAGGTCCAGATTAAACCTTTAAAACAAATTAAATGACCCTATAATTTAAATAGAAAAATGAAAGAATTTAGGAATTTTCCACAGGGACATTTGTATTCTAAGATCAGTTTGCTAGCAGAGTGCTTGTAACTTCCCAGCTTTCTGTTTGCTGTGAAAAAAATTGTGCTCTGCTAGACTGGCTGTAGCAATTAGTTAAATTACTCATACATCCATTATTAAAAAAAAATCTTCTATTCTGCTTTGAGCCTGTGTTTGTTTAGTGCCACCTGATAATAACTTTCTGCCTGAATGATGGCCACTAATTTTGTTTATGGCTCTTGAATGTCAATCATGCCTATATTTAGGAAACTCGGTTCAGGCCGGTGGGTGCGGGCAGGTGTGGATGCGTGTCCTCACGACAGCTTATCGTGAGAAGGGGAACTGGACTTTACCCACCATATGACATCAGTGATTTTGATGATACAGGTACCAGGGAAAACTGCATAGAAAATATATATAACATGGAAAAAGCTCTGTGCTAGCTGGGAGTGCTGGAACAGTGGGGGTGAGGGGTGGCTTCAACTCTTGTTCCTAACTTCAGATGCGCACTGGGGCTCTGGTCAGCAGCCAGACGCTGGTAACACCGAGCACGCATTCGATGCCGCGTGTCTCTCAGAACGCAGCAGTGGGGTCAGTTCTGGCATGAAGGGAGGAAGAGCTGCATTTCCCAGGAAGGAGTCTGCTTGTTTTATTTCAAGGTGATTCAATTATTTTGAGTTTGTTGCTATTTTAAACAATTTTTTTTTTTAACTTTAAAACTTTTGGAACCATTTTGAACAAATAATCGTACTGTGAAAATGAAAATGCTGCTATTTTTTGGGGCATTTTGTTTGTGGACACATGTAAATAATATCTGCTTATTCATACTTGACTTATGGGCACATTCCTGTGCCCATTTTTCCCCTGGGAAAGGCCACTTTTGCTTTCCTGCTTGCGGACCTTGTGGGAGGCATGGTGCCTCCTGTTCCAGAGGGAGCCTGCAAAGTGCTCCGGAATGGCTTAAAATAACTCACTGTTGAAACAGCCTCAAAGGACCAAAAGCCATCAAGTCCATCGGAAGGGGCATTTTTAGTTTGACCACTTCTTCCCCTAAGTAAAATATAGCATGTCCTCATTAGAATCAGAGAGATGCGTGAAAACTGTTCAAATTTTATTGGATCAAAAAGCTAAAACATAGATAATCTATAGATTACTGATCTGGGAGACGTTTGCCTTTCTTGATGATTCTCATTTTTCAGGGAGTGCGTTTATTCAAGATACAGACTGCAAGTTTGCAAGTGTACAGTTATTTTTGTTTCTCGCTCACATGCTCCTTTCGGCTGACGGAGTCTCCGGTTCAAATATCCGTTGTCTTTATGAATTGTCTTCTCAATTCTTTACTTTCATTTTGCCTCCTGGAAGTTCCTATTAATAGTTAGGTAAAACCGCGTGATGCCAGCATGCCTTTCTCAGGGGCAAGTTTGATAGGAGTTGTCAGTTTAATAATACAGCAATAAATTCCATTTCATGTAAATCAGCCTTTCACAACAGTGTCTTTAAGTGGTTCATTTTGTCTTACAAACGTGAAGTCCTTGCGTTGGGCTGGCTTGCGTGGTGAACTATTTCAAACACCCGATATAATGAGGCCTTCTTGTTGTGTCTGAGACTTCTCCGGCATTAACGCGCTGCTTCCTTAGCAAGGCCCTGTGAGCGCTTCTGGCTAAGAGGGATTACTTTTCTTTACAAGTGTTGTCACTTCTCCTGTGGCTTCCTTTGGCTTGCTGTGTGAAAGACATGGGGCGCATAGGGTGGGAAGAATTTAATATAAAATTTTTGACTCGTTCTCTGTAATCTCGCCCCAACATTTTACTAGCTCTGATGTATTCGGCGTCTTAAAGGGTACGTCAACACAGTAAATTTTATACTGCCAATAAAACCCGTTGGTGAGCTCTCTGAGAAATTCCTAGATCTTGGAAGGCAATTAATGTTTGAAATACACAGTAATGTGTTTATTGCAACATTTTACACATCTACAAAATTAGGTTGCCAGTCTGTAGCTAGCTGTAAACTACAGTGCTGCAAGATAAACCTGAAGCAGTAAATACTGTATATTACACTGTGTGATCTTTTTAATGGTCTAATTTTCAAAGAGGTGTTGGAGAGAAAATACTTACTATTTCCAGTTTATTATAGAATTACAAATAGTAAAGATATATAGCTTATTAAATGGATCTCTGGCATGTGGTAATTATGCTGATTCTAATGATGGTTAAACTCTAGCTCCAGCTAAATGCTAATAAACGAGGGGTAGCAGCCTTAATTAAATCCACAAAAGAAGTTAGACACCATTGTTCAGGCTTCCTAGCTGCTGGAGCAAAGCTCCCAGTTGCCACCTAACCAAGTAAGCACCTCAGGTCTCTCAGGACTCTATCCATCCAGGGGGCTGCCTAGTGATGCTTAGGTGCCATCACTATGGCCTGTGACTCAGAGCATCACCAGGCACTCTGTGTAGCCAGCACCCCTGGTGGCAAGTCAGCAATCTGGGAGGCTGAGCGTTCCCCATGGGGAGGCAGACACTAGGAAACTTGAGACATGAGTTGATCTGAAGGACTACCTGGTTCTGGTTGCTCTGGCCGCACCATGGTTGTCTGTCAGCACACCAACACCACTATGGCTTTAGCCCTTTGCATTTAATATCCCTTTTTATGCTGTATTTCTTTCTCCATATAACTCCATTTTCAAGATGCTCTGAGCCCTTCAGCCTTTGAGGTGAGCTGCTACATCTCAAAGATGTGCACTCTGTGAATGAACAATTCTCAAAAAGAGCTTAGATACCACTACTGGTGAGAGAAGGCCATAAAGAAATTCCTTTACAGGTTTTCAATGTTCTCAAAGAAATTAAATTCTAAATTTTATTAGAATGTGCTGAACTGGAGAGGTGTTTGCTGTGCCCCTTTGTGTAGTGGGTTTGGAGGGTGGCTGGTGCTTAACCACTCATCTGACATCGCTGCCAAACTGAGGACATACTCTGGTTCCCGTGTAGCACTGAGCCTCCTCAGCCTCCAAACATTAGTCTCACTTCAGCTTTAAGAGTCAAACTGTTAACATGGCTGGGGAGGACTGTTTAAGGAACCCTTCACATCATGAATTGCACAGTAATGAAGTTCTTTGCAAGACACATAATGAAGAGCGTGCAGGTTTCTATTGGTAGTTAAGTAAATCTGTAATTATCAATTCTGTGCAAGGTGGAAGCTCAGGACGAGGAAGGCTGATCTCGTGCTATAAAAACATTGGCTGATAAGGTAATATAGATCACATATGCCTCTCTTGCAAATTAAAGTTCAGGTATTCGCATTGTAACACACTAAACTATAAAGACTTAGCTCAGGGAAGCTGAAAATATGTGCCCTGGTTCTCTGCTCATTCATGTCCAGCTTATACCAGCCTCTGTTCTGGACTTCTGTCAGCGCAAAGTCGAGGGCTCAGTGACAAAGCAGGGTCAGCCCTTTTCCCGTTGCAAAAGGCGTTCGTAAACAATTGGTGCCGTTCAGGGCTGCAGCAGCCTATTGGCAGAAGAAAGATTTTTTTTATTTTTCTTTTTCTGTATTGACACTAAAGCACCCTATTCTTGATATTCCGGTCTAGTTAATGACTAGTTAGTAACAACTCTCTCTCCCCGAGGAACCTCAGAGAGGCTAACCTAAAGCCAACCCCAGATTCATTGACAAGAAGGTACTATTGTATGGGCTTGGGCCAGGACACAGAGTAAAATAATGACTTCCTGATACTGATGGCAGAGGGCAGAAATCTAAGACCTTCCTTTGACTTTCAGCAAACTCAACAACAAAAAAAGCAGATATTACTGTTGTATCCAAAAGGGAAAGCAAAGTCCCAGAGCTATCTGATAAAATAATTTCTGTTCCCTGCTGAGACTCACCTAAAAGAAAATCTTTGCCTCTCAAGTGCTGAAGTCACGTTAAGGAGTTGTTCTTTTTCTTCAGTCATAGTCACCCTCTATATTCAAAGATTAATATAACTTCACTTCCCATCGCCACACCGCTGCCACCCCTTTGACTGAGGTCCTTTCCTGTGGGTGACTGTAGCAAGGCACACGTGCTGTCAGTCTGTAAAGAAAGTTACTTTGAAGAGCCTTTTAATCACCTCTAGCTGGCAAAGCAGCTCTGTGCTAACCTTGTCTGTAATATCTTTAAGGTCACTCAAAGTTCTGACATTAATAACGGCGACAGGATTTTGGTAGGAATCGAGTGAAAGCCGCAGTTATGGGGCAGTTCAGCTCCAGGGTTCTTCATACCCAAATGTTCAGAAAAATACTGGGGAAAAAAAAAATAATCAGATAAGTAGATGACAAGAAAGTAGTCAAAAAACTCTGGAAGTAAGACAGAAGGGAGGACTGTTTACAAGGGGAGGGAGTGATAGGGAATGGGTTTAAACTAAAAGAGGGGAGATTTAGATTAGACATTAGGAGGAAACCCTTCCCTGGGAGGGTGCTGAGGCCCTGGCACAGGGTGCCCCGAGAAGCTGTGGCTGCCCCTGGCTCCCTGGCAGTGCCCAAGGCCAGGTTGGATGGGGCTTTGGGCAGCCTGGGCTGGTGGGGGGTGTCCCTGCCCATGGCAGGGGGTGGCCTGGGAGGTCTCTTCCCACCCAAACCAGTCTGGGGTTCTGTGATTCTATAAGTAGGTCAGTTGTCTGTTGTTTGCCTGGTGTATTTTGGGTACAACCACCTATTTCATTAACTGATGTTTTTTGTGTCCAGGTAGTGCAGGGCATTCCTGGTCCTTAGTGAGCTGCCACTTGAGGTGCCAGTAGCTGAGCTGTGCTGCAGCTTAGGGAGACCTGGAGATATGCAGGACGGCTGCAGGGACATGGTGGAGCCATCCCACCTCCATCCCAGCACTGCGAGGCAGCAGGAAAGCCTCTGGGCAGGAGAGCATCTATTAGCGGAGACAGCAGCGTGTTCTGCAATGCCTCCCCGAGGCTAGACGAATGGTCAGTGCAGTAATACATGCTTGAATTCTCTCTAATGGTGAAAGGGTATTGTTTTAAATTTATTTTTAATTTATTTGAAAGTGGAGAACATTTTAGGCTGCAGCGAGATTATAGAGGAAGGATGGGTACTGTCCAACCAGGCTGCTCTGGTGCACTTAATGCTTCTAAGAATTTAAGAGGCTTTTTAAAGCAAAGTCTGTAGAAAGCAGAGAGGTGTGACATAATGAGGAGTGTAAGAATGCAATGTGCAGACTCCTCTAGGAGTAAAATAATACAAGTTCTGTATCCTTTGGGGAGGGGGAAGAGAATAAGACAGAAGTGATCAAGCTTCTGGTAGAAGATAGCAAAGAAAGGACAGAAAACCAGAGTTTGGTTATGCTGTGACCATTCAAATATACAAGTCATGAATATTAAGTCAGTTGTTAAGAAATGCTCAGGGGAGAGTAGCTGGAAAAATAAAACAGTAGATAGGACTTTAATAAGCAAATGAACAGAAGCCATAGTAAAAATAAACCCAGAAGGTTCGTGGATAAATACGATACTCTGAGAAAGAGTCGAAGTAGGTTTTCTACAAACGAAAGTTATGCCTCAGAAATGAGAATTCTCTGAGGAGAACCTGTATATTAGGGTGATCCAGCTGATGTTGCTCATTTTTGTCAGACTTTCACAAAGTCTGACACTAAAGGCACTCAAAACTAGGCTCTCAAAAGTTAGGAGGGAAAGCACTCTGGCTGAAGGACAGGGAGCGAATGGCAAGAATTACCATTTCTGCAGTGGAAGGGTGCTGCTGATGGGTTTCCTGTGGCTTTTGGGTAGCACCTGTGCCATTCAACACATTCATAAATGGTCTGGAGAAGAAGATTAATTAAAAGTGAGGTGACAAAATTTACTGAAATGGAATATTCAAGGTAGTTAAAGCTAAAATTGACTGCAGAATAAACATGATAAGAAGTGACTGGGTGGCAGCATGGAACTGAAGGCTCAGTATTGATAAATGCAAAGTAATACACAAGGGAAAAAATAACCTTAACTGTTCATACACCTTGATGGGCTCCAGATTAGCTGTTTCCACCGAGAAAGGTGCTCTGAAAGTCATTGTGAGTATTTCCCTGAAAACATCAGCTAATTCTGGCAGCAGTCAAAAAAGCAAATTGACTCTTAAGAGTTATTAGGAAAGGAAGTGAGAACAAAGCAGAAAACATTATGCTACTGTATAAAGCTGTGCTCATCTCTCTAATCCTGTATGCAGTTAGAGTCCTCACCTCAGAAAGGACAGAAGTAGAACTAGTATGGAGACAGGCACGAATATTGTTATATCGCTTCCATCTGAGGAAACGGCAAGGCTTCAGCCTGGGAAAGAGATCACCAAGGTAAAATAGAGCTCCTTAAAATCAGTGCTGGTGTGGAGCAGGTGAGCAAGGAATGGTTTTTCATTGTGTCTCAGTAAATGAAAAACAGAAAGAAAGGCAATACACACAAGGTGGGGGATCTCGGGGGTGGGGGCCCTCTGTGGCTGTCCCAGTTACCTCTGGCCAGTCGGTAACTACGTAAGCTACGCTGTCAGAGGCAGGATGCTGAGCTCATCAGTATGAGTATTCTTCTGCTAGAATTGCTGAGCAAGGCAGACTGTGTTTTTGGATTGTGATGGAGTTTATCTGCTTTATACCAACCAGAAATCTTAGCTGCCGGTCCTATGTGGAGGATCAGAGTGCTGAAGGACAATAAACTTGCGATGTGTTTGGGCCCCAGTGTGATGCTCACAGTGTCTGAAGTCAGAATAAAAGTCCCCAGTGGCTTGTAAGAAAAACATCGTTTTTGGCAAGGTCATCCCTCCAGACTGTGCTCTTTCAACATGAGTGGTGCTTCAGACAGGGCTGAGGAACCACCCTCAGCTCGTACAGGGCACAGAGGTCAAAAGCTACTGCAGCTCCCTCCTTACTGACTCTGCACAGGCACTAAGTCCCGTGTTCCTCTGTGGGGTGTTTTGGCGTTTTTCCTCCCAAGTTATGCAAAGAAATTTCCCTCTGTCTTATAGGACTTGCCAAGCACTTGTCCCCGTTCTGGCAGTCATGTACAGAGAGAGATGAATACATCACAGAATGTATGTGGCTTGAAGAGAGCTTTATGCCTTTTAAAGAGGCCTGCTTGCTTTCCCCACAGTAAAGCACTTTGAGATCTGTGGATGAAAAAACCCAGTGCTGTATAGAACAATGAAAGTACTAACAGTCTTTGGGATAAATCCTACGGTATTAGGCAGGCCTGAGATAATTATCGTTTTCCAGCAGAGGAAGGAGGCAGCAAGCTGTGTAGAGCTCTGAATTTATCTGTTCTCTTTCTGCTATCAGAGGAGGAACTTTCATGCTCAGTTTGTATGAAAAAAATGTAATGAAACTCTACAGCAAGTAACTTAAAAGCTGAATGACTCATTAGGACTTCTGTCCCCCAATTATGTCCCAATTTGCTTACCCCATTGAGTGCCGGTTAAATCCTACTTTATTTTGTATTTCCATCTATTATGCCAGTAATCACTTCGATGCCTTTGAGGCTTATCTTGGCTGGTCTCACGGTACTGTACGTGGCTTAGAGTGCAGACTGGAGCATGGAGCTACCTTTGGACATGGTGTCCTGGCCACAGCAGTGTTGGGTTCAGAGATTACCACTACCAGCAGCTTGTCCTCTCCCTTCCCCCTAAGGTTTGCTGCCCTCTCAGCTCTACAGTTTTAATTTGCATATGTACATGGAGCAGTCACAGAATCACAGAAAGCCTGAGATTGGAAGGCACCTCCAGAGACTGCCTGGTCCAACAACCCTGCTCAAAGCAGGGTCAACCAGAGAGGGTTGCCCAGAGCCATGTTCAGGTTTGGAATATCTACAAGGATGGAGACACCACGGTCTCTCTGAGAAACGTGTTCCAGTGTTTGTAACAGGGATCAAACATAAGGAAGAAACCCCAAACATTTTCCTAAGTTAGAATGGCTTTTGCTGTGTTTCAATGTGTGGCTTTTGTCCTGTCACTGGGAAGAGTCTGGCTTAGTCGTTTTTTTACTTCTTCCCATCAGATATTTACAGACATTAAAAGAACCACCACCCCTAAGCCTTCTCTTCCCCAGTCTGAGCAAACCCATCTCTCTCAGCCACTCCTCAAATGTATGCTCCAAGCCCTTAATTGTCTTAGTGGCCCTTCGCTAGATTTGATCCAGTACCTACTTAGAATCATAGAATCATTTTGGTTGGAAAAGACCTTTAAGATCAAGTGCAACCATTAACCTAGCACTGAGTCTGGCACTAAACCATGTCTCTACGCACCACATCTACATGTCTTTTAAGTATCTCTGGGAATGGTGACTCAACCATTTCCTTGGGCAGCCTTGTCCAGAACTGAACGAGCAGCACTCCAGACATGTCTCCCCAGGGCTGAGCAGAGACGATTAATCACCTCCCTTGACCACTGGTGGTGGTCTTCAAGCAACTGAGCCTCTTGGCCTTCTTTACCTCAAGGGCACATGGCTGGCTCACGTTCAGCTTGGTGTCTAACAGTACCGGGGTCCTCCTCTGCAGAGCTGCTAAACCTGCATGTTATTCTGTTTTGCCAAAGGGATGCAGGTAAATGGAAAGGTTCTTATAAGTAGGTTTCTTTTTAGCACAGATCCTTTGAGCAGAGCGGGGTGTACCCCTATGTGGTTATGTATATGCCTTCGAGGGAGCAGTGACCTCAGGGGCAGGGGTGGAAGAAAATAAGATGATTAGGTTGGAAGGACTGGTTAACTCTGTTCAGCAGCAGCCAGAACAGCGCAGCAAAATGCAGCCTCTGTTTCCATGCATGGTAAAAGACATCAGCAGGTCCCTTCTGAGCAAAGTCCATGCAGGTTTCTTAGGGCTGGAGAAGTAATGTTGTCTATGGCTTGTTGGTGTCTCGAGGTGAAGGGTATTTTTCCCTTCAGCTGATCCAGAACTAGGAGGGCTGAAGAACTGGGTGCAGAGAGAGACGAGCTGGCTCCATGCTTTGGCTGTCAGCACCGTGGTGGCACATGCGGTACATCTGAGCTGTGATGTCCCAAACTCTGCTCCCCTCTTCCAGCTGTCTCCCTGTGAGTTTGCCAGGCTTCTCCGCGGGCTTGGGAGTCCCCGCAGGATTGTACTGAATGGATGGGCTTGTGTCATTTATGAAAATGGTGTCAGCAAGCCATGAAACAGTGCCGAGTGTGTCTCTAAGGCATAGCTCGGCAGAGATACTGGCTCAGCTCCTGGGAGCAGGGTGTCTGTATTAGTCCAGTACGGGCCTTTTAGCAGGGCTAATTAGCCTGTGCACTGCTTGTCATCGCTCTCCCGGTGCCAAATGTGGAGCTAGTCTGGGTACGAATGAGGTATGCTGATTTATTGCGTGTTGTAAACGTGCCTGTAGGTTGCTGTTTCACTTAGGCTCAGCTCCGTGAACGGATCGGGGTACCTAATTCTGTGCAGGCAGCAGGAGTCAGGCATCCAGTTCTGTCTGAGGATCCTGTCCTGAGGCTCTCAGGCCACTGTTACTCAAGAGATATTTGACATGATTCAGTGTGTGTAAATCACCATTGTTCTCTTTATCTGGAAAAGGGTCTCTTTGATTTATCCCAGCTCGGGAGCTGGCAGGCTGATTTTGTAGGAAAATGCTTGCATTTCCTCCTGAAGCCCGTGGCTGTGTCTCCGCGATCTGTATTCCACTGCGGCGCAGAGTTTTTTCAGAATCTGGGAGCCGTTTACAGCTTCGCTGCCATGCTGAGGCATGATGCATTGCTTGGTGAGCGGGGTCTTAAACAACCCGGGTCTTAAATCCATAAACTGACTGGGACTTGGCAACGCTTTGAAAATGCCTTTGCCAAACAGCATACATTATAGTGCCCTCTGAACAGGCTGCACAAAGATCTGACTGTCTGAAGTGTTCATGTTTCTTTTGACACTATACCAAGATGTTATGAGACTACCTAAGGCTATTCCCCCTAAAAAAAAAAAAAGAAAACCAGTATCTGTTCTACGTGTAGAATGATGCATCTGAAATACATGACATGCTAACTTCCTCTGATGTTTTATTTCCTCCAGGATAGCATCCTTTTTTAAAAAATAAATGATTGCTATCGATTTTGCATCTGGAAGTTGCTTGCTAAGGCATCCCCCAGACGCAATACCCTCCTGGTGACACCTCGGCATTTGGGTATCATCTTCTGTTCCCTCTTGGCTCCCTGTTCTCCACACGAAGCGGAGCAGGGATGGTACTGATCTGTCTTCCGCTATTCTCACACACATTTCAATTCATCTGCTTTCAACGGAGGTTTGGGATTTTTCCCCCCTCTTCCCAAAGACATAGCTATATTTTTCTGCAGCTTCACTTTTTACTGAGACGTCCGCAGGATCGCTCCAATCTATCATTTCACAGGACTTGCTTGCCTTTCAACAGTGAGTTGTCCGTGAGCGCTCACGTTTGGCAGTGTGACCGGCTGGCGCAGGGCTCTGGCTGTTGCCCAGGCTCTCGGTGATGAGCCTTCTCGAGGCTCGATTCGTGTGGTTACACGTGCTGCTGCTCTGCATACTTCAGGTGCTTGTAAAGGAAATGGAAGAGTTTTGACATATTGTCCTAATTTAAATCAAACTGCTCCCCTTCCCCCCACGTTGTAATTTTTCAGGGCGGGGAGGCGTGGAAACCCCTGTTCTTGCTACCTCTCTCCCTTCTGTCTGCTCGCGCTGAATGAGGCTGTGCTGGCTGGGCAAGCCCGGCTAGCGAACCCAGTTATGGCTATCTGTGACTGTGACACACCGCAGCCTTTTCAGGGGAGACCGGTGGGTCTGTAGGAAGTGAGGGAAGTGAGAGATACCACATGTTGGGGATCCCAGTGAGAGTGGAGCAAATTTTTTCAAGGTCCAGAATAGAAACCACCACTTGGACAGCTATGCATCTTTAATCTCCAACCTTATTTCCACTGTTGTCTACTGGCTGCCCATATTTACCCCTCCCCATCCCTTCAAAGCAGAAAAAAGGGAAATGATGCAGCAGAGACACGGGTTTAATTTGATTTTTGACTGCAACTTTTAGTCCTGTACAGTTTGCTTGTTTCAAAGATGCAACAGTGAAAGCTACCCCCACAAGTGCACCGGGACGCACCAGCCCTGACGTGCACGCGGCAGTTTGGTTTTCCTGCTGCAGGCACATGAAAAGCGGTGCTTTCAAAGTGATCATACCCAGTAGTGGTCTCCTTGTGACCACAGGCCAAAATGAAGCATATTGTAAAATCTGAAAGAAAACAGGAAATTTAGGGAGGCGAAGCCTGTGACTTAGCTTGAAAATTGTGAAAGGCGTCATCTCGCTCTCTCTTTTTTTTTGTTTTCCTAAATGAGTCGTAGAGCCTTCATCAAGTGGTTGAAAAGGACCTTGATTTGGCAGACAGCTCCGACGCTCTCCTTAATGGGGAGAATAAAGCACCTTTCTTCTAAGTAGGGCATTCAGTGAAATGTGTTGGAAGTACCTGGTGCAGTGTGTCCAAAATATAATAGAAAAGAGCATTTTCTGGATGCACCTGCATGTCATTCAGAATGGAAGTAGTTAATAACCCAATTACTTCACGGGATCCTCTTCAGCTTCAATTTTCATTCTCTTTTATAACAATCTAAGAGGCTGGTGCCAAACTGCCTAGACATCCTTAGTGCTACCTGGTGAATCATAAATCTGCAGACAACGCTCTCCAAAGCCGAGCAGACTCAAACGATATAAAATGAATTCTGGCCTTTTGCACCAACACCTCTCGATGTTTATGTTCTTCCTTAACTGATTTCATGGAGCTGGGGAAGGAGTCGTTATTTTGGAATTTTTGTTATTAGGCTTCCTAGTGCTTTTTATGCACTGAAGTTTGCATGTAAGAGAAGAATGATCTGCGGTGGTGTAGATGGTGCAGCTGCTGTACCTAGCCCTTGATGAGAGCCAGCAGGGTAATGCCCAGCAAATACAAAGCATGTCTGGAGGAGGGACAATTTTAGGCCCTCCTTGCAGACACAAAGTCAAATCCATCATAAGCTATTTGTCTCATGCGAGAGCAAGTCAAGATCTCAGCCTAGCTGCTGATGAGTTAAAATGACTGCATCATCCAACGTAACACGATGTAAGACTGTAAGAACCCATCTGTGCTTGGGGTCACCTAATCCTGGAGGCATGTTGGCAGAGCACAATTTGGGGCCAGCGCAGCAGTGCCCATCCTGTTGCTTTGTCATCCTTCCTATCAGATCTGTCACCCAACACTTTTCTGCACACTATCGCAGAGCAAGACTTGTCTCTAAGTGAATAAAAAATATTCTCAGTAATATATCCCTTTGATTCTTTTCATGCATGGACCCGTGGAGCCCGGGTGATTATTGGACCAGCAGTGACTGCCGGATGACTGGAAGCTGGAGATTTTTCAGAGTTGTTGGTTAATTTTGGCATGCACTACATGAAAGAGCAGTAGGGTGGGAAGGGTGTTCTTCCCTCCTGACATTCTTGCTTCTGATTCATTTCTGGGCTTTGATCCATGTGCGCCCAGGATGTGATAAATGACCACTGCAAGTCTTTGATAGATGTGCAAGTGGTTCTTAGTGAGGACATACTGAATGGTGATCAAGAAAAGACCAAGCTTTATGAAAACTATTTTTCACTTCCATGTCCTAAGGTGGACTCTACTGAATTCAGCCTCCGTAAGGACCGCTCATGCCAAGATATGGCTGACCTGGGACATTTCAATCACTGCTGTGCAGTGTTTGCGTGAGTGTAATAGCAACTGCAGCCTGTGGTCATGGAAGTCCTGCTTGCTCCTGAGGCTTACAGCTCCAAAGCTCAGCTCCTGCCTGGCTGATTTCCAGAGAGCTGGATGCAAGCAGCCAGCCCCTCCTTAGTCTAAAAGCACTTTTTGTTTAGAAAAAATTCAATTCCTCTGTTGGTGCCCCTGGGTCACAGTGGGACCCCAAAGGAGCCCAGGAGACTTGGCCACAGTTAGCTCTTGAAAATGCCAACAGACAAAAGTATGTCAAGCAGGAGGATAATTGCCTCTTTCCCCAGTTCTGTTTCTCAAAGTATACAAACCTTAACACAGTGATAAAAATGTGGAAAAATTTAGAAAGAAAATACAATAACAGAATTATTTTTGGAAAAAAAATGTATGGAGACTTCGTAGAAAATCTGTAATTTCCTCGAACAATGTGAACAAGCGAGTCACCTTCTATTTGACTCATTATGTCTTATTGAGAAGCGAATTGTCAGTCTTCCTTGTTGAAGCGTGATTAAGACTTACATGTCTCTTGTTGGCTAGATTTTCCTATTGAGCATAGTAGCAGCCAAAGAAAATGATGGTACAATTTTATGTGATTAGGACAAATCCTTAAAAATTTGTGTAATTTTCAGTAACTATGTCAAGATCGTAACTAAACCAGAAATTTTAACACTTGTCAAAGCTTCATTGTTGGGCCAAACAAATGTTTCTAATTGGTTGAGTCAGACTGTGTTTGTTCATATCCCTGTGTTTTCCTCAGTTTTGCTTTTTTTTCTTGTAGACATCTGTTATTTTTCTGTTAATGCTTACGTAGCCTTTTTATGCACCTTTCAAACAGCGAAAACATAGTTCATTCCTCTTCACGCTTCATTTAGACAATCTTTTGTCCAATTCCTTTTTTCTTATAATTTTCTTTTTTAAATAATTTTCAAATAAATTTACAACAACAATTGAAATAATTAGGATAAACCAATAGGATTTGCAATAAAGCTTTGTGCTGGAGATCTTGTCAGGCGTGGCGTGAGTATTGTATACATCCCAGAAACAAGATGGAAAACAAAACCAAGTCTGGAAACGGGGTCTGAAACTAATCCCTTCTGCAGCAGCGGGAAATTTTAACACTTAGCTCAAGGAAAAAAATCAAAGCAGACAGTAAAAGAAAGGGAAACGTAAATAAATGTTAAGTTCTATAATCACCTCTGAACGCATAAACGGTGCTGGGGCAGAGACAGCTACTGGAAAGGCAGGTGTGGTGTTTTGTAGCCAGCTAAGCCAAGGAGTCAGGCGCTATCCCCGTCAGTCTCCTCTGGTTTGGGATGGGCTCACAAGGACACATGATGAAAGCCTCAGGCTGTTGAGTTGCCTCCTTCTATAAACAAGTCTTAATCCCGTTTACTTCTTCATGGATTTCTGCGCTTGATTTTTGCTGTATTTTACTTGGAATCGGCCTAGGGTTGCAAACATGGGTGTTCATCAGCCACGCTCCTCCGCCAGCCCATTTGAAGATAATGGGTTCCTTTGTTCTGAGTGGTTTTACACTGTTGGCAAAGAGTTTCTCTGTCTTCAACCTTAATACCTTGTCGTTGAACTTCAGCGTATCTTTCTGTGTGACACCCAGTCTAGGAGCATCAGGCTGCCACAGGAAAGGGCAGGACCGCAGGACACCGCTCGCAGAGCTGAGAGCTGGTGCCTCGGGTCTGATTGCGAGTATCGGCCAACATCTGCTTCAGTAAAAGCCTCTTTGGTCAATTTGCAGTCAATAGGCGAACAAAATCAGCTTCCTCAAGCATATTTCTTTTGTCACAAAGAGGGGCTACGTTCATCGGAGGGAGGTTCTCACAGCCCACCTCCTGACTTTTCTCCAGGACATGACTGCTACTGCATTATTTCTACATTTTTGGTGGGCAGGCTCATCACTGATTACACCTAGTTAATAAATCTCTCTCAAATTTCAGGGTTAAAAGTTGTTTTCTGAAGGAAATTGCTATCACATGTAAATATTCTATAGTTTTTTCTTTTTTAAAAAATCATCTGCTGCTTTACGTATCTGTCCAACGGACTGCTGCCTTGTTATCCCAGCTGCTTTCTTTTTTCTTTTTTTTTTTCTTTTAAATTATCTGTTATCTGGTTTCTTTTAGACATTTAGTTTTGTCATCTTTCATATTTTTTTCTATGCTATGCTACACCCCCCTCCCTACAGTTCTCAAAACAAATTTTAATACCAGCAGTCGTTAGCTGCAGTGGACACGTTTCCCTTTCATCCAAAACGTCACAGGCTAGATCTTTACGTTAAAGATGGATCAAGATGTCCAGGAACATTTAGTGCCATTTTAGTTTTAGAGCGAAATAGCTCTGATTTATTTTATTTTTTAGTGCGGACACTGGTTTCAGTAATGTCCTTGTTCACTATTCCTTCATGTGTTTCATGATTTTACCCAGGTCCTGTTTCTGAGTATCTCCACGAGCCGTAGGAGCCAGCGCTGCAGTGCTGGCGGTCACCACCAGCCTCTCCTAGCAGCTGGCCGAGGGGACACGCACAACCCCGGGGCAAAACGCGACGTCCTGCATCGCTTCCCTGTTAACGGTGTGATTCACAGAGCAGTGACAAAGGCAGAGCTGCTGGGGAGAAAACAACCCCCAAACCCGCAAGTAAATATCTGCCCGAACGAACGCAGGCTGGGCGCACGCCCTGCTTTGAGGAGGGCTGAAGTCCCCAGGGCTGGGCGAGGACAAGCCCAGCCGAGAGCTGTGGGCGAGCTGTCGGTGGTGGTTTCTCCCCGCCGGGTGCCGGGGGTCTCTGCCAGCGTCCCGGGGCGAGGTGTCTGCGCCGCCCATGGGAGATGGCAGCGCCGGTCCTGCTGGGAGTTGCGGCCGGTGCAGGCTGTGGCGCTGGGAAAGGAGGTTTCCCCTGGGATGGGGGTCTCAGGGCTGCAGCATCTGATACCGCATTTGCGTGGGAGGTGCAGGGGAGCCTGAGAAATTAATTCCAAATGGTAAGAACCATCCTGCATTTCTGTGACATCACAGTGGCTGTAAACGTTTAAGACATACAGTTTATGTTGGAAAGGATCTCTGACACCTCCAGCCCAATCCGGGGCTCAGGGGAGGGCCAGTTACAGAAGGGTGCTTGTCCAGCCCTGGCTGGAATATGTCCCAGGACGGTCATCCCACACCCTCTGCGTCCCTGTGCCAATGGTTGAGTAGCTTCAGGGTGAAATATTTTTCCCAGTATCTAATCAGAATTTCCTGTATTGTAACTTGGGTCCATTGCTGCAGGTTCTTTTGCCAAGATTCAGTCTGGGCTTGTTTTTTTCTCATGGCAAAGTTTAATAAATAAACATTAATGTGTCACCACTACTACTCCAGCCAAATGAGTAAGTGGAAGGGCTCTTTTTGAAATGGAGTTATTTAGAATGAGTTTCTTAAAGGTGTTATCGTGCATAAAAATGCAACTTGGACTCTGGAAGCGCCATGGGCGCCATGGGATACCTGTGTCCTCTGCAGATGCTTGTGAACCCGCAGCTTGGTCCATCAGTGTCCTGCTTTCAATCGGTACTTGATAAATTTACCCCTGAAGCAGCGATGCACGCAGCAACCTGCGCGTCACGGCGGTGCGGTTTGCAACGCGTTGTTTGAAATAATACGCAGAAGACCCCAGGAAGGAAGTTAAAGGTAGAATTTGATTATGTGGGGGCAATCTGCACGAGAGAGAGGTGCAAAGAAGTGGACTTCAAATTGGGGCAGGTGCAGGTACCCCAAGGGAGGTCCTTGGTGTGAACGGGGAGCAGTAAATACAAGAAAAGCCGTTTCCAATTGGCGTTTCGTTATGGTCGGCTCGTTTTAAGAAGCTGAGCTGGGTTTTCCTGGGCGTTTAATGTTTGCAATATCTATTGATTTCAGCTGATGCTGGTACACGCTCGACTGTTTCAGAAGAGTCGGAGCAGCTGCTGCGCCGAGGCTGCTGCACGTAACTGCTGAGCACAAGAATCTCGGGGCTTGTTTGGGTTCCCTGCGCCACTCTTACCCAGCTGGGTGTCTCTCGCCTTACCCTCGCGTTGTAACGCCTTCAGGACAGGGCTGTTGCCCGTGCTGCGTGCAGCAACTGACGTGATAAAGATCCTGACTGCGCCTGGTGCTTCTAGGAATTACTGCAAAAAAGCCCCATCCCGTAATTATTTATTAATACAGTATGCATCAATGTGAGGCATTTCATTGGCTTTAATAGGCTTTGGATGAGTTTCCTTGGTACCTCTGGCCTTTTTCAGTTCCATTATTCATGAAGGAACATGTTTAATTCAGTGTTAGGGACTGCAGATGTATGGAGCACGGCCCTGGGGTTCGCTCAGCGCGGTTATCCCCCGTCACAGGAGTCAGCCCGAAGCTGGGTCCGTGGCAGACCTCCTCCTGCGGCTGCGCGGGCTTGTGTGAAGGGTAGCTCGCGTCGCTCCAGCCAGGGTGGACAATTTTTCTCTTTTTTGCCCTGCGATGGGGTGTGTTCATGGAGCTCGTCCGCTGCAGCGTGCGCCTCGGGTCCCAAAGGCACGCTGTGAGCGTGGACTGCCAGGTCAGCGGCGGAGTGCAACGGGCCAAACCACGGGTCGCGCTCGGCTCCTTCCTGTTTTCATTCAGGGACAGTCTTTTTGTCAACCTTCCGTTATCTTTCCCCCAGCTTTTACCTAAAGAGAAAAAGGAACAGCTTATAACTCATTACAGTTCATTAAAATGAAAGTAAAATTTATTTTGCATCAAAATGAAAAAATATGACTTGTTCATTATTAGCATATAAATGGTATTTTTTATGTCACTCTGCCACAAAATCACTTAGATTTTCAATGATCACAGCACACAAAATTAATTTTTGATAGCCTTTTGTGATTTGGTTGAAAATTCTCATTTCTTTTTGTGCATTAACAGCAAACTGTATCCACTGCTATTCATACCAAATTTTAGATAATGAAGCAATTAAAAATACATGGATTGAAGATCTTATCTCATTTTTCCTCTGGCCTATTTCTGCTTCATTATTCATGAAGGGATATGTTTAATTCAGAGTTGGTAATTGCAGATATATCTAGTATAAATTGTGCCTTATATTCTTTTACCCAATTTCAATTTATTTTAGCAAATAGATCTATGGGGAAAAAAAGAGCAGGAAAGACAAAAGGGCAAAAACTGCATCTCGGTGTCACCAAACAAAACCTTACAGGTCTATTGCTTGTAAAGTATGTCTGCAACTCAGGGAAACAGCTGAGGCAATGAAGCACCGCACTTGGCATATCAATAACCTGGCATTCGTATCAAACGGCTGAATTAAATTGTTCTGATTTGAGGCAGCCTGAGAGACCTCATGACTCAGTGTGACTTGTTCTGCTGCGTTTATCCACAGAGCCAAAAAGTCCCAAGTCAGTGAAAAGCAGAAGCAGAGACATAGAACCAGATAAATGGAGGAGTAAAAATAAAATTAAGGTGTTTTAGGCAAAGCAGAGGAACCTTCACTTGGACAGAAAGTGAGACCGAGTCTGGATCACGTGCTTCCCCATGTCGAGTGAGACGTGACTGTAACGGCTTGATAAAACGTTCAGATCCCGACCACACAGAAGTCGCGAGAGCTTGCACTGGGTTTGGGATCCAAGGAAACAAAAGCCGGTCCGTGGGGGAGAGCGGCCAAAGTGCTGTCCGTGAGGGCTGCTCCTCGGCCAGATGGCTCCTGCCTTCCCCTCCCATAAATCTCAGCCCAGGGCTTGGGGTGAGGGTGCCAAGGAAAACACAGCTGATGTGCACGGCAGGAGAGGGCTCGGAGCAGGCAGCCAAGATGCCTCCAGGGCTGCTGGTGCACCCATCCCCAAAGCCCAGTTCATGTGGGGCCAGGTCGAGCTCCTGAGCTAGGACACAGCCCAGGGCTCTCTGTGAGCTTTGGATGAGGCCCGTGGAATCTGCCCTTTATGAGGAGGTGCTACAAGGTTAGTGGCATCCAGGGAGTGTAAGGGTTGGCTGTTGGCTACTGCAGTTCCAGGGTCTCCTTGTTGGGTTGTAAGCTTTCCTTAGGAGCTGGCACTACAAAAAGCCCCCTTGTCCTGAACCTTCTGCAGAAGATAGGATGGGGCATAACATGGGTGAGCTGCCAACTGTTCCTCTGCCCAGGTGTCAGAGCGCTCCAGAGAAAGGTTTTGTTTTACTTGCTAAGGACACAGCCCCAAACCTCCCTTTGCACCAGAGGAACATTTTGTGTGTACGCCTCCGACTTGAAATAGAGTTTGTAGAATTAACAATCTGGAGTTATTAAACATTGTGATCAGCACTTTCTAGTGCAATTATTAATGCAAATATTTCTGCCCAGTTATGTGATTAACTGAGTAACTCGCGAAGTGACGCATAGCCTTTCCTGTGTAGTCCTTGATTGATAATTACAATAAGTTAATTACTTACAATCTTATTTTCTCTCTTAATGAATTCTGGTTTGCTCTGATGGCTTTGGAAGTCTTAAAACATGTTGGGAATGATTCTCAGCTAAAGTTTCGTATAGTTTATATGTTTTATAGGAAATGGCATTTAACAACCATTGCTGTTCCGGATAGAGAAGTCACAGCAGACTTCACAACAGCCACCAGCACGAACAAAAGTTCTGCCTACCTTTTGCTCCCTGTGCTCCACGAGGGAAATCTGTCCCTTCACAGACAAATACCCGTATTTTCCCTAGGTGACGCAGACAGGCGTCACCTTCAAAGAAACTACACTGCATTCAGTTACTCTGATCAACAAAATCAACGCTCCCCAACCTGCTGTGGGGGCACATCGGCAGCGTGAGGCACACAGACGTGGCAGGCCACGGCAGGGTATCTAACCTGCCTTTGTCTGCAGCGTCGCCTGTCGATGACCCTGAATGTGTGCTCCATGCTTTGTGTCCTAAATCTGCTGATAAGTACGTTGGTGGCTTTCAGAGCCCACATCGGTTGAAACCTGCTGTTGGTTCATCACACGCTGACGAAATTAAATATAATGCAAAATTCTTCCAAGTGCATGACATCGTTTTTCCTGGAATCCTGTTTTTAATAAGTTCACTAGGAGCAGATTTCCTGGAAGTCGAACTGGTGCATGGAGGAACAACTTCCAGCAGGGCTCTGCTATTGGATCGCTGTGGCTGTGCAAAAGCTGACCCACTCACTGCTCGTGGTAACTGGGTACTTCAGGGTGCTATCAAGCCAACCAATAGGTGAGGAGGTGTGTCTTCTCCTCACTAAATGACCTTTTTTTCTTCCACACTGGCACGTTGCTTCCCTTGCTCATACAGTTTCTCTCTGCTTTTTTTTTCCTACTATCCCCTGTTTGGATTTGGTCCTTTATCTTTGCTGTATCTTTCCAGATTTAAGCTGATTTTGGAGCAAGGAGGAGGGAGGCCATGTGTTTGGGGATTTTTCCATTATCTCAGACCATATCTCCTGAATCTCCTCCTCCTTTTCCTACCCCCTTATTTGTCACATGCATGTTTCTGGCCTCTGCCTTGCTCTCCCATCAACATGGTTCCCTCCCTTTCCATTGATCCACTTGCCTCCATCCTTTTGCTGGAGGGTGGCATGGGAAAAAATGCCATTGAGCTCATAGTCATCATCTTCTCCTCGCCTTCCACTGATGCTGCAGAATAGGTGGCAAAAGCAGTCTCAGCAGTCCTTGAGAGAGACCTGGAGGCTGGAGAATAGAGAGGCTCAGAAATCAAGATAATAATCCATCTCTAATTCAAAACAGGGTAATTCAGATCACTAACTGATCATAAACACGAGCTTGGCACCAGCCTAGACCTTGCCTGCTCAGTGTCCTCGTCTTCTGTGAACAATCACCTAGGAACAGTCTCACAAAGTAAGGCTTCCTCAGCTTTGATTCATTAGAAACTGATTAGAACCTTCCCCCCAAGCTGAAAAGATACCTTTGAAGTACAAATGTTTCCTCAGCTTTTCTTAATCAAGCCTTTCTTTTTATGCCCCTCTTCCTCTGCTGATTCCAGCCGGCACATGAACTAGAAATCCTGGAAGGCTGGGAGGAAAAACTCCTCTTGCAGCATTTCCAATTGGATAAAAACCAAAAATCCACTGGAAATCTCATGATTTCCAGCACAATGTACTGGCCAAGAAAATCTGGAGAAGCTGCAAATAAGCATCCAGATGTCTGGGTAAAGCCCTGAACTGAAAAAAAAAAAATCTTTGGAGGTTTTTTATTCTTAATATGGAGAATAAAACCTTATTCTTTATCAATGTTAATAAACTCCGTAAAGTGCACAGTGCCTACGAGGTGAAGAATTAGCTGTGTTGCTCGCGTTGCGATCTTACAGGCCTGAGGGCTTGTCTGGCCTGGACAATAGTCAGGTCATTCAATTCAGGGATTTAGTGCAAAGTGTGTTCTTGGGGAGACTAGCAACAAGGATTCATGGAAGAGGGGATTTTTAAAGTAGAGATGTGAACCTGGGGCAGGGCTCTGCTCTGAGAGGGACACGTGGCTTTCAGAGCCCGTGGGAGGGAGAGCGAGAGGTTGAGGCAGAGAGAAGAAATTAATGGCAAGAGAGAGATGTAGGAGATGTATAGTCCAGATCTCGTTATTTATGGGGTCAGAGCCGTATCCTGATTGAGCAGAAGACATGAGACTGCAGTCACCCCTGGTGTTGCCCAGGCCAGCTACACACTGCTCCATCTGTGGACGCCTGGGTGCAGCTCAGCCCGGAGCTGCCTGGTTTCTGTTCTGTGCACACATTTTTACTGGCCCAAATCAGGCTTTTTAGTGAGCAACATCTGAGCAGGTTTTTAGAAAACCAGACGGAAATTCTGAGCACAAATCCCATTACTGGTTTAGAGGGTCAAAACCTCGCACTGCTTTGGATGTTCAGCATATATTAACAAGATTTATGCATGCTTAAACTACCACTCAGTCTTTTGCTGTATAAGTTTTTGCTTCTATGTTTGACAAATATTCTAATAGGAAGGCAAATTGTGAATGGCAACTTATTCTAGAAGGTAATCTGTGCAAAAGACAGAGCTATCTGATGTAGGTAAGGTCATTCCTACCCGTCCCACACTGGCCTGGTAATGACCTCCATGTGCAGCCAAGCCCTGCCAGAGCCAGCAGCGGAGTGCGGGGACACGAGGGTCCCACGCCGTGCAGGGACGCCGGGTCCCGTACCGCTGCCTCCCTTGCCCTCGTGCACCGGTGGTCGGGGGAACAGGCGGCCACGTGTCTCCTGCTCTCTGCACTACCCTGAGCTGCGGTCGGGGGTGGGGAAGAACATTACCCGAGACAGAGATCCAGCATGGGACCCTTATGTATACATTTTTAAAATGCTTGCTATAAATTCACTGCAAAGTGGCTCAGATCCCTGAAGAGCAAGCTACGTGACGTGGCCTTGCTATATCAGATGTTTTTGTTGTTTGCTTTCTGCATCTTTATTAACGGCACTCTGTCAAGGCCGTTGCATTAAACATTGATCTACCTTGGCAGCGGGAGCAGGGCGTGCATATTGAAGGGCAGGTGTCAGCCCCGTGCCGACGGCATCCCTCCCTCACAGATCTTTAACTATTTCCTAAGCTTCCAAGACAGACACGGGGAAGGAGCCTGGGTGGCGCTGAGATGGCACAACATTACGCTGCTAAGGGAAGCGTGGCAGGGAGGAACGCTGCGCCCCAGAATTTCATGCCTGGAAACCTGATGACTAGGAGGCATTGCAAAAATCTTTGTTGCTCTCCTGTCAGGGTACCCTCGGCTCATTCCCATTTACTGGCTGGGAGCTACTTACCGTTTCGTAGCAATTCTCGAGGCTGAAGCCTACCAGCCTGTGGGAAAATTACCCAAAGGGCATTTTATAGCACTTGAAGCTTCAGCTGTGCCTGGTCACGAGCTCCCTGCCTCTAGTTTTGAAGGTGCTTCCTGCAGCGATTCTTTGCTGAATTGCCACTCCACAATATAGTCTCAGTTTCTACAGTTTCTGGGATTCCCTTGAAATAACCTCAAGGGGAGTGGCATGCTCTGAGACACCTGATGATTTCCTGGGAGCAATTCGGACACCAAATGTTGGCCTCAGTATGAAATGAGTGGTCAGAGGGGTCTGCCTGGCTTTAAACGTGGTGGTGACTGATGGAGGAGGGGCTGAATTGGTCTGAATTGTTTGGTAGCCCTTCGTGGGTGTTTCAGAGGGAAAATACTAATTCCTGTGTTTCTGTGAAGGGTGTGATGTGAGATACAGATGGGCAGGGCATTTATTTCTTTGGCTTCTTGTTTGTAATGCAGTGAAAGGCACTGAGAAACTTTGCTGACGGACCAAAACCCCCCCCCCAAAACTACAGCAACCTAAGAGAGCCCCGTAACCTTTCTGAATGCTTTACTTTACCCAATGAAAAAACTCACCCCACCTTCCTAAGTGGGGCAACCCATTCACAGCCCAGCTTCACTTGGATGCTCCCAAGTTCTTCAGCTCTTTAAGTAAAAGCCCGTGAGCAACTAATTCCTCAGGAACTTTTTGCTCCTCCTGAGCAGAGGCATTGCTCCCTGGGTTTTCTCTGTGGCTGTCCCGCTGGGTTTCTCCCGAGGTTTGCCCTTACCCAGGGTCTCTCACTGCTGTGAAAATCGCTGACAAGCTGCTGCGCACAGTGAAGGACACGTCGTCTCCACGCTACTGGGGATGGGAGCAGCCAACCTGCTGGCAGGCAGCCCCATGCCGGGCACCCCGGTCCAGCTCTGCAGCGGAGGGGCTGTATCCCCGCCACATCGCCCGTTCCCCCCTGGCTCCCCGGCTCTGCAGACCCCGCCAGGCTTTGCCTCACTGCCTGGAGCTTTTGGCTGGGTGAGCGAGGCGGGGGCCGCCTGCCTGGCAGCGGGGCTGGCTTTGGGGAGGAGCGGTGGCGGGGCCGCTGTGTCTCGGCTGCCAGCTGGCCCCGCGCGGGCCGGCGCTGAGCGGGACGAGACGCGCTCGGATGAAATGCCCCAGATAAAACGTTCCCACAGCCCCACTGAACCTCCGCCTTTCCCGGCTTTGCAAAGCACCTAGGCTCACGCTGCCTGCTCGCTGCCTGCTTGAATTTGGCTTGAATGCCCGATAACTCTTGTTCGCAGGCTTTAATTTTGGCAGAGATTTACTCGTTTATGTGGTTTTGTTTACGTTTTTAATGTTGTTGAAGTCTCTAGCTAAGGGTAAGTTTGAGGCTTAAATCGCACGGTCGCACCAACGTCGGTCTGTGCAGTAACTGCAGCAGTTTGTGGGGTTTGTTATAAACCTCCTCGGCTCATGGCATTTGCTGTCGCGGTACCTCTCGCGGGGCAGAAGGACAGCCTGACACCCTGCGTGCACCGCAGGGGCAGCGGGACCCGGCCCGTTCCAGTTCAGCCACAAGCATCGTGTATTTTGCCGCTCTTCACCAAGGGTGTTTAATGTAAGAGCTGACAGGCACTTGCAGCTTTTTTTTTTTCCCAGGACTGAACTCTTTCCTATTTCAACACGAAACTTTTCATCCAGTAGTAACGCCTGGGTGTTGCCTGGTCCTCCGGGGACTGATGGTGTGTGCTTCTCCAAAAATGATGTGCCTGCTGCAATTGTTCTCTAAAATCTGTTCAAGCTCTAGCTGGCTTGTTCTCTCCGCAAACCCCAAACGCCTCCTGGCAGTACTTAGGCTGCTTCTGTGACAAAAATGCTTGCTGTCACATTAATTAATGCATCGCCTTGTCAGTTTTTTGTAGTCTTACATCTACCTGCTTCTACTCCTGTCTTTTCTCCCCTCCCCTCTTTGGGTGGTGGCCCCCTCTGGATGGACTGCCTCCATGGATCTGCGTGTCCACAGCTCCAGCTACAGCAGGTGCTCCTGCCGAAACAAACTCATGGAAACATGAGCGTACCCCAACCACGTCTGGCCCAGTTGCCATCTCCTCACTTTCAGTGGGTGCTGGGGCAATGCAGACTGAGTAGCACGTGCAGCTGGCTATACCCTCCTCCTCCTCGTGTCCCTCATCCCAGTTAGCAAGTTAGCAGTTACCTGCCTGCTCACAGTCTGATGCTGTGCCCATGCAAAGCCCAGTAAGTCCCTGACCATGTTGCATGCACGAATAATTTTAGCCCTAATAGACTCTCCTGTCTAGGTTGAACCCTTTTTGTCCCTCCAAGAACAACTCAGGAAGGATCCCAGGGAAGTTCTCGCTACCGTGGGTATTCTTAGGTCTCCATCAGGAAAGGCATGGGAATCTCTCCAGACTATTACATCAGCCTCATAAATGACTCACGCTAGATGTCTGCACTTTCAGTTACTGGTGAGGAGACATCTGGGTTGGAGAGCTTTGGTCAGCCTCATCTTTCCATGGAATGAAACAAAGGCTGAGCCAGCTCATGGTGTAACCCCAGCGGGTTCAGGAGGGCGTGTTGGTGTCCCAGGGGACGTCTGTATGTTGTATCTTGTCTACACAGTGTTGAGTAAAAGTAAGAAGTGGTTAGATATTTTTCTTCATCTTCTATGATGCACCATCCCCCACTTTCTATTTTTTAGTTCATGCGCTAAAATTTTAGTGTTTGTGCCAGTGCACCACAGCAAAGTCTTTGTCAGCCTCTCCCATTGCTCATTCCAGAAAGTTGTGCCAATTTAATTCACTCATAACCTTATAATATCAGAAAATGTGGTCTAGGGTTTCTTTTCTTCTCTGTAGTCCTATGGTCTCTTCTTTTTCCAGCATTTGCTGGTTTGTACCTCCTGAAATTTTTTTTTCATGAGCTGTGCTCATCTGGGTCCATTTCCTTCATGTTTTAATGATACCTCTGTGGTGTTTGTTTTCAGGTTTTGAACAGACGAGGTCCTGGTGCACAGGCTACGAACTAACTCAGTAATACGCAATGAGTGATGTCAGTTGTTCTTAAAGGTGCTACCTTCAAAAGAGGGAAGATAACCTTTATGGGAAAATACAAGGGTCCTCATCTCCACTCCAAATGCATGGAGTAGACTGTGGATTAAGTGGAGCCAGTCCCTAGATTCACTACTGACATCAGTTCATGGGGGACAAAAATAGTCAGGAAAAGGGAAAACGGGCCGTAGGCTGCTGTCCGGCTGCCTTCTGGGTGCAAGTCCGCAAGCAGGGAGCTCGACCCCCCAGAGGAGTGTATCAAGGATTATTCTCAACACGTGGGTGAGTCTCAGGCTGGACACTATTGCACAACACAGCTCAGCTGCGTCTCTGATGTTTGTTGTACTAATAGCACTGCAAAGCCTGTAACAGTGGGGGAAAAACCACATTAAAATGGGAAAAATGGAAGTTAAATCATGGCAAAGACTTTGCCTTTTGATTGAGTTTTGAAAATAACTGGAGAGTGATAGTACGAAAAGGTGAGGAAGGTCTGATTTGAAATTCTCTGTGCCACGTGGGGAAACAGCAAATGTAACCAGACTGAAAGGGGTAAAGAGGGAGGAGGGAGTGGTGGGCTCAGCCGGACTATGGAAAGGGCTCAGGAGAGCCAGGAGGGGAAGTGGCTCTGTGAGAAATGGAACAAAAGGTGCTTTTGAAATGAGGGAAGCTACAGGACTCATCAGAAGGAAAGGAGAGAAAGTGTCATGCATATTATTTTTTTTTCCAAATGATTTTACCTTGTTCGCTTTTCAAACACAAGGGTGAAATTCTGAAGCAGGCAGAAACTCTCACTAGATTTTCATCGCTTTTTGCTTCCAGCCTCCCTGGAAACCCCTCAAGATCAGGCTCTCACAGTAATGCAGGACATCTGCTTCTGGCCCCAAAACCCATCCGTGAACCTGGGGGAGGTTTGGCCGCGGTCCGGGCAGCTGCTGAGACAGCGTACAAGCATGAAACCAGAGTCAACTAAATGCCCCGGAGCAGGCGGAAAGGTTGGGCTCTGGCTTGCATAGTAACAGGCTGAGGAGAGATTTATGCCAATTCTGATTATACTCAGATGGATTAATCTATCAGTTTGTGGCCTTTCTGCTGGCAGTGTTTCTGAGGGGCGCAGGCACCCTTTAACACGTGATGGGCAGCTTTCAGTCCTGAAAATCCCCGTGGAAGCGATTTAGGCTTATGGAAATTGGTAGCTCGCCCTAGAAATCGTGCAGTGCTTTTTAAAAGGCATGAATGCTGGGGATACATGTGTGTTCATAAAGCGTTCAGGCAAACTCTTCAGCACTGAACTGTTGGTCTTGTAACCCCCCTTGCAGAACAGGAGGGCTCTTCCTGGGAGATGGCCGTGTCGATCATTTTCCACATTCAGACCGGGTGCTTGCTTGCAGACATTTTAAGTGTTTGTTCAGCTCTGGAGAATACCCTGTACAATTTTTTACCTTGTCTATTTTTGCAGTCGTGCAATTTTTCCTTCATTGGGTAAAAGCAACAGAAACATCTCAGTGGAGTGAGAAGACTCTAGTTCAGCAAGTCGTAGAATCATGGAGTGGTTTGGGTTGGAAGGGACCTTTAAAGGCCAACCCCTTGCAATGAGCAGGGACACCTTCAACTAGATCAGGTTGCTCAAAGCCCTGTCCAACCTGACCTTCAGTGTTTGCAGGGATGGGGCATATATATAACTTCTCTGGGCAACCGTGGGTTTGCACACCTTGAAGTCAGTGGGATCGAAGGTGCCCATTGCGCAGCAGGACTCACCAGTTCTGTACTGCACTAAACAAACCATGTACTGTGAGATAGTCCCTACATCACAGAGATTAAAAATAGTAAAGAGCAGGTGGAAAGACAAGATAGATAATCTGATTTTATGTGTGAAAATGGAATCAGAGGTTAACAGACTTGCTAGAGAGCATACAGCAAGCCTGGACAGAGTGCAGAGCTGAACCGGTGTTTTCTGATTCCCAGGGTGGTGCTTTTATTCTGCAACAAGGACATTCTGCTTCTATTTCTTCCGGGGAAATGGTCATACTCTTAAAAAAAGAAAAAAAAAGAGGGTCTCATATTTTTAGTCAGCTCTACACTGAAATGCCTCCTTGAACCTGGCGGTGTTGGGAACAGTTGGCTTCCCAGTGAATTTAAATAGCGATTCCTGTTTCACAGCGCGTGTTAGCAGCTGCTGTGCATGTTTCATCACAGGCAACAACAGGAGATACCAACTATTACTTCAATGTTGAGCCATGCTACCTCAAAACTAACCACCTCTAAAAGTAACACATATACTGACCAGGAAACCTTCATGAGAACGTGGTGGCGTTCTCCAGTGGAGCACATGCCCAAAGCACGCACTGCATGAGCCGCTTTACTGCAGGTGTTTTCCCCTCAGTGAGCGTTAAGTGCAGGAGGTGGCGCGGTAAGAAGTTGTGGTTTGTAACCTGTCTTCCCAGGGTCATCTGAAGACTCAAAAAATTATTTGATGTAATTAAAAATGACTTTGAAACTGGTCATTTCCTTCCCGGATTACTTGGCAGTTGTCTGTCCCGTGCACCGTCTGAGCGTGCTGTGGTTGCACCTCTGGCCAGCTGCACTGGGCGTCTGGTGGCCGCGGCCGTTCTGCAGGCCGTTCCCCTGAATGATGTGGTGGGAAGAGAAAGTCCCTTGTGCTGCCGTTTTTAGACCACCGATGCAAGGCTTCAGCCTTCTTGTGCTGCACTCTAAACAAACGTTAGGAACATTAATCGAGGTATTAGCCCCTGCAGATGACTTCATCAAGCACAGCGGCATTTTGCAGCTAGAATAATCCCGCTTTAGCGCTTTTATTTGTATCGCTTCTGCAATTAGCAGCGTGTTTATAGCACTAAAAGAGGCTGATAAGAGCAATCAGGCTGGTTCCTGGTCACGGAGCGGCAGGGTTTCTAACCTTCGCTTGAAAAGGTTTGCGACCGGTTGGGGTAAAGAAGAAATTACACCGGCCTTTCAGAAACGGCCAGGGAATTGTTAGAGTGTATGGTGGGATTTCGGAACCAAAATGCCTTCTGGTAACCTTCAAAAATCCCCGTGTCAGATTTCACTGAGAGCAAATTGATTCTTCCTAGAACCATAAAATAATGGAGGCTGAAAGGGACCTCTGGAGGTCACCCTCTTCGACCCCCTGCTCGAGGCAGGTAATTTGAAGTGTGAAACTCTGCTCTCGGCACAGCGCTGCAGTGGGGGGAGCTCAGGAGGCCAGAAAGCACCACAGGGGTATCTCGGTGCGGCACTAAAAGTGGTCACAAACAATGGACTGATACTAACTTTTGAATGGTCCTCCCTGGTCTGAGCTACCGGGCCCTCCTCCAGGGTCCTCTGCTGTGTGAAGGGGGGGTTGATATTTTCTCACCAGAGCGGCGCTGGAGTTTGTCCTGGCGCAGCGTTCAGGTCGCCGCTGCGGGTGAGCCTCTGAAGCTGCCGCTGTACAGCGGCGCTTCGGAAAGCTCTTTGGGGACAGACGGTTTGCCCCTCGAGTCCCAGGGTCATTTAGAAAGGTGGTGCAAACACGCTGCACGACTGCTACTTCAGGCACTGATTCCAAACGGGAGATTGAGTTTTTTATGGCATATTACCTTTTATCGTATTCCATTGTTATTGCCTGTTTCGTTATTAGCTTGACTATTCTTTCCCACTTCTAATTCTTTCCCAACCTTCCTCTGCCAAAGAAAAAAAATCCTCTTTAAAGCAGCTGCTTTCCCAGCTGCCAAGATTAACTGTGATCCTTCTGCCCTTCCCCTTCGGGCCCCACGGCCCCGCTCCCCCCAGGGGTGCCGTGCCAAGTGCCTTGTGGGCTGGGGGTGTCCGTGGCGGTGCCGACACGTGTGCTCGTGCTGTCCCTGTCCTGCGCAGGGTGAAGCACTCAGGTGTGTCTGAAAGAGCGTCTGCCACCCCAGCACACCAGGGGACTCGGTCGGGATGCAGGCTGCTGTCCTTCGCGCCTGCAGAGGAGCCTGGCTCTGGGTCCCTCTTCTCGCAGATAACTAGTGACAGGACAAGGGGAAATGGCTGCAAGTTGCGCCAGGGAAGGTTCAGGTTGGAGATGAGGAGAAGGGTTTTCTCGGANGCAGAGGAGCCTGGCTCTGGGTCCCAGGTACTCTGTCTGCACGTGGCCCTGGCTGCTGGGGAGCTCTGTGGGCACAGTCTTTCCCACAGGAGACCTGTTTAGGTGCTGCTTATTCCTTGCTCCTGGGATGCAGAAGGTGGGAGTAGGTGCTCTTTGACATCCCAAGCATTAACAAGAAGACAACCAAGGAATACTCTTTTTTTTTTTCCCTTTTCCCAATTTAAAAGCGTGTGTTACTTACTAATGTAAATGAAGAGCAAAATGGAACAAAGCCTGTGATGAAATATTTAAATTCTTCACGTCTCAGTTTTTTTCACCTCCGTACCTCCGAGGGACAGCACAGTATCTGAGCCTGGCTTTGTAGCAGCAGTATTTTGTCTCTGCTTGTAGTACCTCCTCAGCCCCCAGCTATGTGCTGCCGCCAGCTGAGGCTCCCGCGCAGGGGGAGCCAGTGCCTGGCGTTGAATCCCAGCACGCTCCTAGTGCGACCGCTTGTTACCAGAAGCCTGAATTAATCGGCTTGGAAAATTTATTAGATGGTGGCCCAGAGAATTAACTCTGGCAGAGGGGCTGAAACAGAAGTTGGGCTTCTGTTTGTCCCTGGGAGAATTTGAAAAGGTTTTACAAAGGAAAAAAACCTCCAACAAATAGTATCACAGCAATGTGGGGGCTGCTTCAGGGCCATGAAACATTGAGTGTCAAGGTTGGATTTCCAGAGGCATCTATTTCTCAGTCCCTCTGGAAAGGCAGTGGAGAGCATTTTACTGTTCCAGCTCTTTCAGTAGGTGAACAGGCACTTGTATCTCTGGAAAGATGAGCCTTTAGGCAACTGCGATGGGTGCAGAGGACCTGTAGCCTCTGCTACCTGCAGCTCTGCTGCCCTGACCCTGTTCTTTGGCAAAGCTGCTCAAAGACCACAGAAGCCAGGTTTAGGGAACATAAATGGAGTCTCTTTTTGCACAGAAGTGTGGTGAGATGGGAGACAGCTGATCGAACCTTCCAGACCCTTGTTCTGGAAAGTCACAGAGGCAATTCAGAATATGTCTGCATAGTCCTGAACCTGAGATTTTTCTTCTGGTGTCTGAGAGACCTTGTCGCTGATGAAGGTGCCTTGCCTCTACACGTGTGCATAACTGCAAGCAGTGCAGGAAGCTTTTGCTTTGGGAGCTGGCAGAAACCACGTGCCACGCAGAGCAAACGGGGTGCCAACCCCATTCTCTGGTGCTTGAAAAGCGAAAAGCTTTCCCTTCCTGCCTGCTCTCACCTCAGTGGCTGCAGTGCCGGCTGACCCCCCCGTGCTGGTTCTGAACTGGGGAGTCCCCCTTCCTGCCCACCGGCAGATCATCCTGCAGCTCTTCAGGACCCCTTTCCATCCGGGCCTGAGGCGGCCAGCACAGCTCCCAGGCACCGGGCAGGCACACAGTTCTCCGCACTTTGTACAGCCTGAAAGGAGGAAAATCTGTTGGCTGGGATTCGTGTAGTGTCAGGAAACACGAGAATCTGAGGATTACAGACAGGAACAAAGAACAGAGACATTAAGTCCCAGCCCTGGTCTTTTTCTGTGCTACTACACCAGGAAGAAAACCCACTGTGACAAATGGACGGCTGTAATAAGAAATGTCATTACAACAGGCTGCTCTATTACAAAAACATGTCTGGGCAGGTAAAACAAAGACATGTGGCTCCCTTATCTCACATTAAAAATGCTCCAACTTTCACTGTCAAGGTACAGTATTGCATGGCTTGTAGGCTGTAGTGGAGCTGTGATTTCTCAAATCAGCTAGCTTTTTTCCGTCTATATAAACATGAATTTAAAAGCAGAGAGTAATACTATCTAGGGCTAATTCATTCCTGGAGATTTTTTATCAGCAGCTGCAGTCTTCATTATCTGGATTTTCTATTAGTTGCTGGAAGGTGTGCATTTCTCATAGAAACTATCACAGGAAAATGTGAATAACATAATAGAAAACTGGGGAGGAAAGAAATGTCTCTGACCTTCCCTTCAAATAGAGTTTCATAGCTGAAAAACAGCAAGCCCTGGTAACAGTCTGCTCGTCGGCTGCTGTAATATTGTCACAGCTTTCAAGCTGGGTATTTTCCTTGCTGCAATGCTTTATTTTTCCGTCACCACCAGCAGGTCCTTGAGAGGCTTTTGGGGTTGCCCAGAGTGGCTGTGTTACTTACTGGCCCGAGCTTTGGGGTGCTCTTCCCCAGTTCCACCGCGGCACAGCGGCAGGCTCACCTGCCCGGAGGCGCAGACCGCAGGCGGTGCCGTGGCTCTGGGAGACTGCCAGGGACACTGGGCGTCCAGGCCACCCGCAGCCACAGCCGGCTGTGCAAATGCTGGGTAAGCGTTGCACCACCCCTTGGCTCCACCCGCGGCCGTGAGGTTGGAGAGAATCCAACCCTGCGTGGATAACGCGGGCAGCATCCCGCCGAGGCTGCCAGGGCCGGGCAGCGAGCCGGGCATCGGCACTCCGTCTGCGCTGCGGGTGTTGGTCGGGGGCGGGGAGTCAGGAGGCAAGGCGTCAGTGTGCCTATTGACACAATATAGACGTGTGCTGCAAATAACGCCTTTCCTGCTCAAAATGCTGCCAAGCACTTTACGCCGCACGCTGTTGGCGCTGGCAGGGAAGGGACCCGGCACACCAGTGCCAGAGCAGAGCCGGCTGAGTGGTGCTCAGCAAGAAAACTTCTTTCATCGTCAGTGTGTGACCGTGAAAGCACAGCCCAGCGTAAGGCAGTGGGGGTTTTTGGGCGAGTCTGAATTTGAGCAGAACGGGGCTGCAGGTGAAATTCTGGCGTAACAGCTCCCACCGGCACCGCGGGCACTTCGATGATGTGTCAGGCTGTGCCCACGGGTCCTCGGGAAGGAGACAAGCCTATGGTTACGCGATTCCTGAGGGTTTCGAATTGCAAACATTATTAGTATTCTTATTGCCTTAATACAGATATTAATATAATATTGATATAACATATAATATATTGAGTCATTATATTAATATTGAGCTAGCAAGTGAGAGCTGGAAGTACAGATTAGCTCCTCCTCATCCTGCCATGTTATGCAAACCCATAGGAAAATTTTTATCTCATTCACATAATAATAGATTGAATAATATCTCATACACTCAGTTAATTATAGCCAGCTCAGGTGTGTCTAAATTAGCTGCTGTCATACACAGCAGCCAGGTCTGAGGAGAAACAAATGTCTGACTTAAAACTGATGTAGTCCCGACTCTGCCTCTGCAGCCTGGAGGGGAGCGATGGTTCCGCTATCCCCACAGGCAGCTGTGGGACTCATCAGATCTTCATAGGATATTTGGGAGCCACAGAGGCTGGGTGCTGAGATGAGCACGGTGAGCTATGCAGGGCTGGTAGACAGTCAAAGAAAATGGAAGAAAATGAATCAAAAGTTCTGTGCGAAAACTCCAACCTGACCCAAAAAGCCAATATCTTCCAAACTACACATGCTCTGGGGCAGTTCCACTGCAAACATTGACTGCAAATGCTGCTGTGCTTCATATTAATCCTCAAGGCAAAAGTAAGGTCACTGCTGCAAAAAAAGTGGTAGCATTTTCATTTTAAAACAGGCCTACGGCTTATTGAATCTTGCTCTAATTAGGAGGTCTTTTTTGTGTCTCTGCTCTCTCCACCGCATGCTGCGAGGCTGGTTTGTTTTCCTTCGCCTTGAAGTGGGGGAAAAGCTTTTGTGGGAGATTTTTAAACTTCACAGGTCTTTTGCTTCTGGCTTATATTCGATAGCTGTGCGTAGTTCGCAGAGGGCAGACAGCGAAACGTTGCTGTGTGGTTTAGGAGCCCCTGAGAAGGTGCGTCCTGCTTCCCTTTGAGCTCCGCTCCGCACCACGGCCCCTCGTACCGCCGGTGCTGCTGACCATCACAAGAATATTGATGCCTCCTGGAGAAGGGCCTCTGGTCCCTCCTGATAATGCTGTCACAGCTCGAAGGCGGTTGCTGAAGCTTTGTGATTCAGGACATCCTTTGGGTGAATTTTGGCCTTTGAGCTCAAGGTTTAAAAATGATATGTTGTTAGACAGAGATCGGAGGCTAAAGGAAAGCAGCTTTACCGATTTCTGCAGGTTGTGGAATAACTAGCTGCTGCGGGGTAAACGCTCCTGCGTTGTGGTAGGAGAGTCACCGCTCTGGCTCGGGCACTGGTGGGTGTCAAACCGGGTCTCACCGCTGTGTCAGAAGCACAGTTACGAAGAATTGTGCTTTCCCCACCCCAGGTCTCAGGCTGGAGAAACCGAGTGGTTACGGGACACAGTGCTGGGTTTACAGGTGTTTTGGGGCATTTCTTCTCAGGATTGGAGCTCCACATGGCCGGGTGCCCTTGGACAAGCAGGGCCGGAGCGGGGCTGGCTGCAGCCAAGGGGGAGGGCTCAGGGGTGATGAGCGATCGTGTTTGTTTATGGTACTGTGTGTGATGGCTTCTGGCGTGTGTGGGGATTGATGGGGCACTCCACGAGCCACCAGCTGCTAGGCTGTGTGAGTATAACATCCAGCCAAGTGTCTCACGTTTCTGTCTAGGCTATTCACATCTCTCTCAACCAAGAATGAACTTTAAAAAGTAGGAAGAGGCTCCTTTCTGGCAGTCACAGTGTCATCATCTTCTCTGGGTTTTTCATTTCCTCCACCCCCTGTCACTAACACTAGGTAAGTGTGTTAGGGAGATAAAAATCAGCTTACAGCTTTATGGACAATTGATGGAAGGAAAAACCAGAATGCTGAGCATAGCTTGCTCGAGCCTGCATAAAATATCTTGAAAATTATTTGCTAGATACTCAATAAAGTGTGCCAGATTAGCCTGTTTAAACTGCGGAGGCAAGAGCCTCGGGGGAGATTTCCCTGCTCCGCTCTGTGCCAGCCCAGCTGCGGCTGTCGGTAGCATTAGGAGTAAACACAGCTCCAGTCGACATGCAGTTCCTTTCTGTCTGCAGCAAATTCAAGTACGATATTTATAGGCATCAGTCATCTCTGATCTCCTTTGATCCATTCTCTCCAACTGAAGAAGTTGTGCTTTGAAAGAAAACACCATCTTCGTCTTTTTAGTGGCAGAATTAGAGAGAAATAGCAAGACACCAACTTTCAAAATGCTTCTGATGCCTTCAAAGTTTATTTTAACTTCGAAAAAATATCTGAGGACCTGATCCAGAAGCAGACATGGGCATGGAAAGCAGCAGCAGATCTTGTTCTGCCTCTATTTACAGATAACATGTCTCTGTAGCGCCGGGCGCTGAGGTTATCACGAATACTCCCATCTAGAACATTAAGTCCTTGTCAGAGCCCATCGAATGTAAATACATTTGTACCAAGCATGCTCCCCCTCTTGCATGCATATTCATGACGTGCTATCTCCTGACAAAGATCTCCTGACTGCTCTGTGCAGCAAGTGCCGCTGTTATTAGCTCTGACTGACAAATGGATTTCTAATCTAACGTATGTATGACACACATGGATCACAAGAGCTTTGAAGACGTCAAAGGTGTTCTTGGGAGCTGAGCTACTTTTGTTATAGCGTAGAATTAAAGCAGAGAAGTAGGAAGTCCCCTGCTGCTGGATGGCACTCCGCGGCTGACAAGCAGGAGGCGAGGGTGCCTAGCTGTCACTGGAAATGCTGCTGCAGCCGGGGAGGCTGGTGCTGCCCTTGGCTCTCGCAGGCAAGGTGCCATGGGTAGCGAGGTGGAGCAGCACAGTCCAAGAGCCACCCTCAGAGAAGAAAGCAGCACGGCCTTCTCCAAAATACCTTGTCTGAATCCCGTGAGACCATATTCTCTGAGTAAGGCTGTAGCTGAATTTCTTGAACAAATCATAGAATCATACGCTCTCCATGCCAAGGTGCACAGTAACAGGTTCACCGTCCCCGTGCAAGCAGCGCGTTGGCACCGATTCTGTACACCTCTAGGCCCACACCACATGCGACTCCTTTGCCTGTTTTTAAACTTGGACTTGAAGGCAAAGACGTTCATGAAGGATTTATCTGGGAGCAGACCAGGACATGCTCATGGTGTGGCTCGGAGGCAGATGGACCACTCAACTGGCACTGGACAGACATAAACCTTCTCAGCTCAGGAAACCCTTCCTTGGTTGCAAAT
The DNA here is from genome assembly GCA_013399095.1 of Psophia crepitans. Taxonomy (NCBI): domain Eukaryota; kingdom Metazoa; phylum Chordata; class Aves; order Gruiformes; family Psophiidae; genus Psophia; species Psophia crepitans. The sequence continues at coordinate 137,391 of VWZZ01001815.1, forward strand.
AAGCTACTTACACATCTGGAGTGTCACTTTGTGATCCATACTGAGCCTGAACAAGGCATAACACAACTGATGCTGCTTTGTGTGCACAATAAACCATCGACAGATACTTGGTTTCTTGATCCCGGTCTCTATGTAATTCCTTAATCCTGCTCCAGTAGTCAAAGAGCATCACAGGCAACACAGAGACTGAAGTACACGCACCATCCCCTCACATCAGCAGCACAGCATGAGACACCTTCGTGAAATCATTGTGGTATTGGTACAACCAAACCTTGGTACATAGTCACTGCCTGCCACGTTTTACCAGGTGGGAGGAATCACTTCACTGGTAATCTTGTGCAGGACAATGCTTGTGCTCTTTTGAGTTGAAGCACAAGCGATGATAAAGCCCCATGGATATGTACCATCAGCATCCACAAACCCAGCAATAATAACCTGGTGCAGTTTTTTTCAAGGTTGTGGTATCCTCTGCAGCCCAACTTCTTCATCCAGATGAAGTGCTCCTGCATGAAATCCATTGACAAGCTCATGTCAGCCAGCTCTGAACTCACGTAGTCGTTATGCCTCATTAATTTGGTGTGTTTATTTAAATTGGCTGGTGTGTTCTTAAAATAGGTAATCTAGCATTTAAAAAACCCATTCTGATTGCTTCGTGGTGCTTTGAATGACTCTAAGTGAAAACTGCTCTGTTGCTCTTTTGTCTCTCTCGTTTGCATGCGATGGATACCTTACAAATGAACAGAGCTGGAAAGGTGATTAATTTATGAACCGAGACGTACTTCTAAATAATGTCTAATTAAGTTCATTCATGACCTGGCACATGATGCCTAGCTTAGTCTGGGCATTGCAAACCATCAGTAAACATTTTAATTGTAATAACTGCCACTGGCGGCAATTATTTTCAGGAAGGCGGCTAATTTCAATCAGCAGAGGGAATCTGGAATGTGAGGAACACCCGTTCTGTCTTTTTAAACCACCAACAAAAGCAGCTGCATGCCAGTGTGACAAATACTCAGCTTCACTTCGTAGGAGTGGTGGTGAGGTCTGGAGAAGCTGAGGACATGTTCCCAGGCACCGCAAACCACCTCCTTCACCAGCAACCCCAAAGGAGGATCTGGAGGGAGCAATGAAACGCGCTGCTAGCCCAGGGCCGCAGGACAGGCTGCGTTTGGACGATGTGGATGTGAGACGCCGGTAGGGTGGTGTATGCACACAATCATCCACGTTACCGTTGTGGCTGAGATGCAGTACCTGATCATGTTGACTTGGAGGCTCCCAGCTTCACGGTGTGGTTCATTAGCCGGGATGAGAGCCAGCACCCTGCTGGCGATGCTCTGCCGAACGCAGAGGGAGCTGCAGTTGCTTACGCTGGTGCGAACCGCCTCCATCTTTAATTTCTGAAAGATGGAGAAAACTTTTGGATCCCTGTCCAAAAATTCAGAATTAAGTATAGGATTGTTGTCAAACGCTGTAATTAGATGCAGAGCTGCAGATGAGGAATAAAGTACACCATTATTTCTTTGTTAAATTAACTTTTCCACCCGAGCCCTGTGATGTTTACTGGCAAGACGTCACTTGTAATTTTTTTTCCCCGTGCACTCAGCGTGGTTCCATCTTACAGGCACTTTAGCACTGAATTAATTACTACGTTAATGGATGTCTATAGTCCATTAGTAAATTAAGACCTGATGTTAATTCTCTTGGGGGGAAGGAGAGGGGAGCCTATTTAGTACCAAATCATTCAGTTCGTTGCCAATGGACTCCAAATGTTCAAAGGCAGGAAGAGAAGTACATCAAAGATGCTGTAATTTTAAAAACATAAGAGAAGCTGGTCTCAAGGCCTGTCCATGTTACAGACCGTACAGCAGCAGATAAATTAGTTTTGAATTTTTTAATCAACCACAGCACCAGGGAGTGGGGAGGATGAACCTGCACCACCAGGCGTTTTCTTCAAATAGCGCCTGACCATGCAGGTATTTGATTTATTTTACCTGGTGCTTGGAAGGATACAGGTAGCCTGAAATTTTGTGGAGACATGAACTTAGATGAGTGCGGTTGCTCCTGCTCACTCTCCAAATCTGACAGGCTTGGTCATCCTTGAACTCTAAAATAAATTTTGCAGAACCCAGCGACACAAGGGCAAGGCAAACAAAGGCACAAGTAAACACAGTGTTTTTATACTTGGCAGAGGTCTGCTTTGGAGTCTGCCCAGAGGGCCTTTCCTGTTCCCTGACTCCTGAATTTGTCCGTAGGTGTCAGAAGTGCCGCGGTGTAGGTAGCGCCGTCCTTTCGGTGCAGTGTGAGCTCGCCCCATTGCAGGTGGACGCAGCGAATGAGGGGGGTGGTGTGCCCAGGGTTGCTGCTGCTGCCCAGTGTGCCGGCAGCCCCCGCGTCCTGCCCGCCTTCCCCTGCCATCATGGTCCCCTTGACCTGTGCCGGTGACGTGCAACCAGGGTGGCATTGCTTTGTGTTATGGAGACGTAAATAACGGCCGTGTGTTCAGACCCGACAGCGCTTGACTCCTGCCTGAGCGTTACTGCATTTTCTGCACTAGGAATACAAGCCACACGTGCATTTTGCTTTTTGCAATATACAAAAATGAAATTTGCTCCATAAGGGATGCAATCACAGACCAAAAACCGTTCATGTGGGTTTTTCCTCTCTGCCGGCAAAAATATAACAGTTAATTAGGCTGGAAAACCCAAAGGAAAGTGAATCCAGACGGCCAATCGTGGAGTGGCATGGAAAATATCTCCATGACAACAGCACTTCAATTTTAATATATCAAAGGATAAGGGTAATTTCACAGCCGCTATGCGAAGATATACCCCTTTCTCTTTCTCTCGATAGTCCCCAGATTAAAAGGAAGCCATGTGAATGTGGTCCCAGATGTGAAGGCGAAAACAGCGTTATGAAACCTGGAAGGTCTGAACGCAGATACACCAGCAAGATGAAAACGTGCTCTGCTGCGGAGGACAAACCTTCGGGCCTTTTTTGGTGAGACGCTGCAGTGTATCCCAGTGATCCCTTCACGCGTTTGAATATCACGTACCTGCTTACTAACGTGGGGCTCAACATGGTACGTGTAGCACGAGGCGGTACCAGTTCCCACGCTGAGCAGCACAGTCCAGCTCTTGGAGGGCTTATTCACGGCCATCTTTTGATGTTAGTGTTTATACCCCATAATAAATTCCGGGGTGAAAAAGAAAAAAAAAGACTTTTGAGATCGTGGATATATACCCAAACGTCTGACTTACATTTTCTGCTCATAATGAGCCAAGAGTATTATGGTTTTGTTTCAAATACTGCACTGGATGTATTTTGTACATGTACGCACAAGCATGACTGTCTCTTGTAGGAAATGCCTTGTAGTATTTAGTAGGGGATTAATCAATTAGGCATTCATAGGTATTTCATTAGTGATTTCACTAAAATAAATTTATTTGCATTTTAAGTTAAAATTCAAACTTAAGTATGATACTATTGGCTGCTGGAAATTATTTTTTTTTTAATCCTAGCAGGAAACACATCACTTTTGATTAGATTCAGTAGGATGCTCCTGTACATAAAAGAGCATCTCGCTACTCTGCCCACAAAGAGCTCATGTCCTCTCATTTTCTGATTTTCGCACATTCGAGCATGTTTCGCGTGGCTCTTTCCAACCGGCCATGCCTTGAACGTGTCCTCTTGGGCCGGGCGGGCTGTGGGTGTGCTGGGAGAAATAGCGCTGTCTATAAATACATGAAAATGGGAGGGTGAGGAGTCAGCGCAGCCCTCTTGTTTGTTTTCTGTAATACAATATGGAAAGTACTAATAGGATTAGCCTTTTGTGATGAGTGATAACAATATATTAAAAACAAATGTTAATGGGCAGCATGAAATCCCTAACAAAGTAGAAAATTACTAATAAAATTCAATGGACCTAATTTTAGCTCTGTTAATGCATCTAGCTTTGAGAGCCCTCTGCCACAGAGCAAGCAGTGGGATGGTGAGAGAGACGGGTTTTCGGCGCAGAGCGCAAGGCTGCTGGCTTTTCAATTCTTACACTGTTTTTCCTGGCAGAGAGCGACCTTCAGCACCTGGAAAGTGAAAATCTCCATGCTTTCAAACAATCCCCACAGGTCCGAACGCTGCCTGCATGTATTGCCCGCGTGGAAACCGGTGCGTGCAGGTACCTACCCCACCCTCCCTGAGACATGGTGCTCTCCGGTGTTACCCTGCAAATGAGAATGGGTGGAAAACTTGGCTTTCGGGCACATTTTTGTTCCCTTCTGCGTATCGCTCTGCCCAGCTCTAAAATTATCCAGGCTCCCAATGAACCTGCAGAGCTGGGAGGGGACAACAGAGATCTGGGTGAGCCGAGGGTGCGGGGGGTCAGAGCCAGACGGGAGCTGGGGAGAGCTAAGGGAGCTGATACCTGCCCCACAGTGCCCCGGGTTCCAGCTCTGTGGGGCTTTGTCCTCTGGCCATGACATAACCATTTCAAGAAAAGCCTTGGAAATTCCTTTACTAAAAGAAAGAAATAAATTCAAAACAAGCCCAGACCCAAATGCGTTGTGTGGGAAGGAAGCTGAGAGCATGGGTGGAAAGACCAGACAGTGCATGGAGAGAAAACTGGTAAAAGCAGACAAACGAATTTAAAATGCACGACAAATAAATTAATTGGATAAACAGTAGGGCCAAAAGGTAAACCAGAACAGAGACCTGTGTCCTGTAATAACTCTTTCAAAACTACTCAGATTAAAGGAGAAAGTAGAGATCAAACGAGCTAATTTAAGCAGATGCCAGGCTCAAAGGATAATGTGAACCTTAATTACTTACTCTTACTCTTCCTTCTCTTCTTAACTAAGTGAATTTCCCAGCCAGTGTTTTTGAGCTTTGCCAGACAGGAACCCGCCTGCACATTTCCACCAAGGGATTTGGCGAGGTCCTCCTCCTCACCACATTCTTCTTTCCATTTTTCCTTAGATTAAATTATTTTCCAGCCTGGCCTTCTAGCTGCCTCCATACTGAAAATCACTTTAAAAAATATTTACGAACAACCTGGGGATGGCTCAGCTGCCGTAAGGCCCTGCGTCGCTGTCAGCCAGGGTGATGCCCTTCTCCTTTCAACCAGCTCGGTGCTCCTTGCCCTTACGGATTGCACCCCCTTGGCTGCAGACAAAGGTCCTGCCACTGGTTCTGTCGTACCCAATTTCAGCAACCATTTTGGAGCACTTAGCAACTTTTTACCACTTATGTTTGAGCTTTGATGTCCTTCCTCGGCATGGGTCACTTCTGAACTTTGGAGTTGTTTTGGAGGTGTTCGGTCCCCCTGGTTGCAGCGCCCGAAGGCTCTGGGCGAGATTTTCTGCCTTCCAGCACGTGTTTTAAGGAAGCCAAGGAAAATCTCATAAACTCAGAAAAGCTCGGATGGTTTGAGAAGCTTTGTCCCAAATAAGAGAAAAGTAGAATTTTTATTTTTCTTAAGCTCCCACAAGTGATAAAAAAATAATGTCAGTTTTATGGTTGGTGGCCAAAATTCCTGTAGCTCCAGATGGAATTTGTAGTTTCTGGGGTAATGGGGACATGGGGAACAAGACACTGGAGGGCCTGAGGTGTTGCAAAACATGATCTATGCTTTCAGGTGTCTCCATAGGTGTCTGCTGGGCTGGTGGAGCCATGCTTGCTCTGGAGAAGGCAGTTGCGAGGCTGCTCGAGGGGGATCCCTCCAGGTCTGCTCTGGGAGGGGGGGGACACTAACGGGGAGGCAGAGGAGTCCGAAAAACCACGACAAGTCTTTGCCAGACTGCTCAAGCACTCTGTTGTGCTGCTGTAATTCACATCTTCTGTGGTGCTAATCATGGGGAAAAGTACTCCCCGCTGTGAGGCATGAAGAGCTCTGCCTCAGATGAGGCCTTAATTAGACTTTTATTGCTGTCCAGGTGGTTTTGCACATCAGACCAGACACTCCAGAGTGCCTCTTGTCAGCCGTCCCTCCAACCTAGACGGGAAGGCCCCGGTGTGTGCTGGAGAGCTGTAACCACTGAGGGATGGTTTGGAGAGACAGGTTTTTCAGTGGTGCAGATCTTGGGCACACCTCTTGTGCTCTTTGACTAGCACCACCAAAAAAAAGGGCAGATAAAAATCTGTCAGCCATTTTGAAACTTTTCATATCCTATGCCATTAAAACTTGGTGAGTGAAGAAAAGTCACAGTGGCAGCCTGTCCTGACATCGCTTTGTCCATCAGCAAGAGCCCCCTCCAACAGCCGCCAGGGTTTGGGGGAGGCACAATGTGATCAGTGCGACCGGCACGGAGGGCTGGCGCCGACCACCCCCTGCCAGCGTCCGCCTTTCCCCACGGACGAGTGGATCCCTTGCGAGGACTTGTCTTATGGAGAGCAAAGGACTGTGGCTCTTGGAGGGCTTACTCAGGGCCATGACCCTGCTGTTCAGATCATACCGCTTTTCCTCTTCTCAGTGTAGGGGAACGAGAAGAAGGTAGCATGCCGTTGAGTTGCTCCTTCCCCGTCACTGCGGGATCAAGAAGTGTACCTGGTCCTAGTTTTGAGTCTTCTGGGAGACAGACAGAAGACAAAGTGGGAGGATGGTACCCCAGGAATAACCCTCTGCTTCTGCCAGAGACCTGCAGCAATTTTTGCTGCATTAATACATACTATTATGAAGGTGATAAACGTCTTTTCCTGCACTGGAGGTTTGATGTTTGCAGCTGTGGGGCTGCCCACCAAGAGCATGTGCAGTGGGGTTCAGCTCTTCCGAGGCATGCCCGTTGCCCACACCACCCTCTCGTTTGAATTTATTTTTATTCCATAAGAATTGTCAAGACGTTAGAGAGTCCCTGTGTCTCCATGGAAATAAATGGGAAATGTGTGTCAAGCGTGCTGTGCTGCAACAGAAAATTACCTTTTTTAATAGTTTTGTATTGTAAATGAGTAATCGGTCCGCTGATAAGATATAACGACTTGGGACCACAGAGAAGATTCAAGGAAAGGCAATGTTTTCCTTTTCTCTCACAAGTGACTCTCAAGTAAGAGAAATAACACTCTTCCTAGAACAGCAACTACAGCAACAGTAGGATTTGACTGGGCAGAGGTAGGGGAGCACAAGCAGGTTTTCACTGCTGATTTTAACATGCCATCCTCACAACTGGCTGTTATTCGTGGTGGTAGGAGCTGTTTCCTGTGATTGTATTTCATCTGGTGCTACAGCGCTGCTGAATAATTAAAGCTGTCAGCAAAACAATGAAGTATCTATATACCTTTGACAACAACTTCAAAATAATTTCATGTCCCAGTTATCTCAAGAAAATTATTAACAAAAGAAGCTATCCACAGGGCAGAGAACAACGTGCCTGAGGGCATCTCTGCATCTTTCCACGGTATGCTGCACAGAAAATTGGTACCGGTGGCAGTCACATGAAATTCCCTGGGACCTGCGTGCACGCTGGGAGTAAAACCCAGATGCCCACCACCAGGGTAGGAGAGCACAAAGCCACGGGTGAAGGTCGTGCAGGGGCAGTCCCATACGCAGCCCTGTTTACTCCTTACCCCACATCTGCTTGTAGGAGGGAAAGGTACATGACGAATTTTCACCACCATGGCCCAAGTCACGCCCTGACCTGCTGTGCTGCTTTGGGGCTTTGTCACACACGTTCGCTCAGAGTCGCCTGTGTCCCACCAGGATGCCGGCGGCCAGGGGAGAGGCTGAATTTTGTCCCTCCTCTGTTCTTGCTTGCTGAGCAGAGCATCACGTCTGCGCTCCAGCGTGCCTTTCTGCTGTGCTACGTATACAACTGTCACGCTGGGTTTTGGGGGGGGCAGAGGTTGTGCTGAGGATATACAGCTTGCTTTGCAGCCACAATAAACATTACAGCTTGAAGTCCATCGGTGTGGGCTGCTCCAAACACCAGATTCAGGGAAACAAACTGAAAGCAGCGACACTTTCCCTGGGGATGGATGGTCCTTCTGCGTATCTGTGCGGTGGGGTATCCGTACGTCGTGGGCGGTGTGTTTGCTCTGAATGTGTTTCCTGCCGGTGTTGGGCTGCGTTGCAATAGAAACGTTTCACTGCCTCCTTTTTTTGTTAGATCTGTCTTTTTAGTTCCTTTGCATCTTAAAGGAACTGCGTGTCCTGGGTGGCTCTGTACAGTAACACCCCTCTAGCTCGTGCTGAAGTCGCAGATAAACCCTTATCTCCCCTGGGATGGTGGCACTGAGCTCCGCAAGTCCTGAGGCAGTTAAACACAGAGACCTGGCCCTCGTGGACCTGCTCACATATTCCCTTCTGCCGGTTTGTACAAGGGCATTTAGGTGGTCACAGACATCAGAAACCTAGATAACATCTGTTCACAGCTGTAGGTACTAACCGGGCATGCGGTGCAGCAGGAAAGCTGCCATTTGCGTACAAAGTGCCCGACATTCTGCGCGTCCCTGCAGAGCCCGGTGCCGCGGGCGCGCTAAAACCCAGCACCTGCAGGGCCCTCGGTGCATCCCCCCACGAGCAGGGCAGGACAATTCCCCCTGCACAGCTGATGGGAAGAGCCAGCTGCTTCTCCAGAGCCCGGGCTGCGTGAGGCGGCTCTTCTGCCAGAAACCCGGTTTAGCTGCGCTGAGTTTGGGAAGTTACCTCACGCCCGGAGCTTGGGCTGGCTTTACTTACGAGCCTGTTTATGTTTGTGCAGCACATGGAGCAGTTTAATATTTTCTTTTTCATGAAGCTTGAGTGTCTGCTTTTAATGAGATCACCTGCAAACACTCGGATTTTCTCTTGCAAGGGTAAGAAGCCTCTCACGTGCCTTTCGGGGCCCCGTTCCTTCAAGGCAGATATATAGCCAGGCGCTTTGCTCCCCGCTTTGGCCTAGAGCTTTATTCCAGTCTCTCTATACACACACACACACACATATGTATCTTCTGCACTACATACGTAGTGTAGAAAAAAGTTTGTATGTATACCTGCACGGATTTGGAATCTGGGGCAAAGATTCCATCTATACATAAATATACAGAGTGAACCTCTTGGCAGGGGGACTCAGCGGCGGAAGAGCGGCTGGTGCTCCTGGGGGCAGCGTGTCCTGCGGAGCAGCAGCAGAGCAGCGCACAGGGCTTGCCCGAGGCTCCGTGCTGGCACGTGGTGCTGGGACGGAGCCCGCGAGGTTTGCTACTTTAGCTGGGAGAAGCTCACGGGGCTGCAGAAGCTGTCCATGGGCTGCGACTCAAATCCCAGGTCCTGCTTCCAGCCCTGCCTTGCATTTGTGTGTGTTTCACTTGTGGCTTCTGGCCTTTGCTGCTTTCCTGCCATCCTTTCAGCTTTGTTGTGCTTATTTGGCTTACGAAGCCCTTACAGCAAAGTCCATCTCCTTCTGTGGAGATGTAAAGTACAATATACATTAACGTTCGGTGCATTTAGGTTATGCCTACCTGGTACACTGCAGCTGCTGTGAGTTCAGTACCGGTTGAGTTTGTATGGGCTGGGATCACTAACAGCTCCATTCCAGGCTGGCACCCGCAGAGCATTTGGGTCAGCACTGGCACCAGCTCGGACGCGCGCTCGGCGCGGCCGTGACACCGGGGCAATCGCTGCCTGTGCAATGGAAAGGGAAATTCTGCTCCTTCCTTCAGCCCCTGCTTGCTTTGGGGACTTTTCCCCATCTGGGGAATCAATACAACCTGCTAATCCATACACTGCTGAGAGCTGCTAACTAAAGCTTCAATTCTCCAAAAAGGACAAAATTTACTTCTTTTTCTCTGCGTTGATCCCTTGTTCAATGCAACTTGTCTTACCCTCTCTCTCCGCATTCAGTTGCTTGTGGGGTTTCCATGCGATTGTGGTTACGAAGTTGTGTTCATGACACATTGCTGCTTTGTGCTGCACCCCTGCAAGCAGCTCCGCGTGCCGCTAGGACGGCAGGCGCACACGGTAGGTAAAGAAGAGTCATCCTCCTGTGGTGGGAGTGCCTCAAAATGGAGGAAAATCCGGGCAATAAATCAAGTGCATAAATGCTCACACCGAAGTGTAAGCCTGCAGGGCGCACAGAAAGGCCACATATTGTTAAATCTCCCATTATTTACTGCCTTATCAGACAGAGGCATTATTGCATTGTAAAGGATATATACTTTCCTCATCATGAGGAGGAACGAACCGTACAGCCTGGGCAGATCAGGGTATAAATTGTTGAGATATACAAGGCTTGACCCTAAGCCCACTGGAATCGAGGAAAGACTCTTACAGCTGAGGAGTTGTGCTCCTGGTCACATTTTTTTTCTCCTTTCTCTTTCTTTCCAATTACCTAGAAGAAAATAAAAGCCTTAAAGCATTACAGCGAGTGGTGGTGTTTAAGGAAGTAGGGGGTCAGCTTTTTGGTGGTCAATAGGGATTATTTGGGAAAAGCGATGGGCTGTGCATCGCTGATGAGATGTCCAGGCTTTGGGAACCTCCCAAGCAAACCGCCCGGGTACCGAGTGAGCGCGTCTGCCTGCCGCTGCAGTACTCAGCCGTGAATCAGGGCCAAGTCATGTCTGCTGTCTCTGACGTGACTGATCGGGGCGGGGGGGAGTTAGCAAAAGTTTCAAGCCTGGTATTTCTGGTCCAGAAATACAGAGGAAGCCACGGCAGTGAGTATCTCAGCCCCCTCGGAGGCTTTCTCCCTACGAACTCCTGCAGAGTGCCCAAAAGGCGAAGGCAGGACCCCGACTTCTGAGACTGGTGGTGAAGCACGGCACGAGAAATTCAGTGTTACGCTGTGTGCCCTGAGGGATATATTTCCAACTACATTTACATCTAGAGCCTGGCAGGATCTAGATCAGACTGCACTTTAATGGTTAAATGGAGAAGCATAGGATGTTGCTGTCAGTTAAGTTGGGGCTGAAAGAAAAAGTGGGAAAAATAAACAGCCGATGGTTCCCGTTTGGAATCAAACAGGATTATTTTTTTTTTGTCGGATTGAAATTAAACTGGCATTTACTTTGGGGTGTTGGATTTTTTTTTTCCTTTGTCTTTTATCCTTCCTTCAAACAGACATTAAATTGGATTCCAAAGGAATTCACCTTTGGAAACTGGAAGCAGAAATTCTCTATTGCTATTTGATCTAAGAGACTAAAACATCCCCAATCACCAGCTCACGGGAAAAATACCATCCTTTTTTCCTGCTCTGTGCAGTCCCCAAAAGCTTTTCTGGGAGCTTTGGGGACACTGCTGGTCTCAGGGGCTGAGGAAGAGGTTTTATAGGGCGGAAAAGACAGATTTATGGTGTCTAAAGGAGTCCTGGGCTGTGCACAGAGCAGGGCTCCCAGAGGAGCAGCTATTCTCAGCGTCCTGTATTCCCCCACCCCAGCAGGCGCCCAACCCTGAGGCTTCCGGAGGAAAAAATGTAGAAAATGTCATTCTTCTTTGGGGAACATTATTTTGACTAGGCCCATAAATGGAAAGATTTGGAATCAAAGCTATTTCCACAGGGAACCAAAATGTTCAGGGTGTTTGTTTATCTCCTTGTCACTAATAAAACCAAATTGCCTTTTAAAAATAGTCCTCGTGCCTTATGCAAACAGGCAGGGAACGATGCAGCAGGCAGGGAATGAGCCTGGAAAATGAACGATCTTGAAATTATTTCTCCATCTGCCACAAGGTTTGGGGAAGGTCCCAGGTCTCTGCTCGGCCGTGTGAAGCCCTGGAGATCCAGCACCCTCCTGCCAGGGGGTACGTGGTCCCAGCCGTGCTGTACCAGCCCCGTGGCCATCGCGTTTCCGGGCTCGCAGCCCTCAGCGTTCCCGGCCTGGGCGTGAGCTCAGCCAGTGCAGATCAGGAGTGAGCTGCCCCTTTGCTCTCCTGGGGCATGGCCGTCCTAACACCTCTTCCAAGCTCAAACATCTCCCTCTTGCCCATCTCGCTACCCAGTAGGAACCTACAGCAGTGGAACAGGTTTTCCTCCTGTGTCCTTTAGTAGCTGCAGCCAACAGTCAGGCTGGGAACCGCCGGTGCGTTCGTGCAAACATTTTTAGGGCCAAAACCTCAAATAGGAGTTGGGGTAGTGCGATGGTCATCTCCTGATGAGCTGATCGATGGAATATAAGCATTCCTTGGAAACCAGTCATTTATTTCTCATTAGGTGTGATTTGATGCCAGACCCAACACAATGTGCGTTTCTTGGGGTGGGGGGGTGGCAGGGGGGACTCCCCCTGGTGCCAAGAGCCAAAGAAAGGCACCGCGGGAAGGCAGCTGCTCTTTCCCTTGGTCACTGCGCCCTGCTGACGGCAGCCACTGTGCCTCCCGGGGGAGAACCCCCCAAATCTCTCCATGTGCTGGGGCAGCCTCGTCTGTATTCAGTATTTGTGTGACAAGCTGCAACCAGGAGCAGCAGGAGGGCTGTTGGAGCGCCCCGAGCAGACGAGAGCGGAGGGGCTCCCAGCACGTCGCAAGCCGCAGGTCACGCAGCGACTGGCAGCGAGGAGGGCCACCGTGGGCGTCGTGGGGTTTACGCCGGCGGGTCCCCGTAGTGAAGGTCTCGCTAAAGCTCCTGGTGTGTTAGTAGTGAGGCTCAAAGTGCAAGAACAGGAGAAAGGACGGGACAAACCTGGGGAAAGAGCATTGCCTAGACCCACACATCACCTTTCGGCTCCTGCGGAAGTAACGTTAATGTCCTAAGGGCTCGATTCCGCCCAGCTGACCGCGTGGGGGCTCGCAGGGCTTCACCACGTGGAGGGAACTGCTGCACGGGCTGGCGTCTGCAAAACGCTTTTACACTGCACATAGAAATGCAGCACTGAAAATCATGAGGAATAAAACAGCAGCGGGAAGCCGTGGCCATGGCCTGCGATGGGCCTGGGATGGCGGCACCCGTCATCTCTATCCACTGGTCTGTACCTTCAGCCTCAGAGCAGGATTAAACGGCGCTGGCTCTGGACACGGCAGACCCCGCCGCAAGTGACGAACCGTACGTCTGAGGCGCCGGTGCTGAATGCCTGTTCCCGAAACCCTTGGTGCCGGGGGGGGAACACTTCTTACCCCGGGGGGGGGCAGCGCTGCTGGTGGCCCTCAGGGCCGCTCTGCACGTGCACAAACGTCTGCGCGTTCGGTGCGTGTGCTCTGGCCGAGCTCACAACTCCCCGGCGCTGGCCATTCATGTTGGATGAAAGCTCAGGTAGTGAAAGTGGCTTTTATAGGCAAGAGCATTTAGTTACCGCCCAAGGAACAGTGAGCTGCAACGTTACGCTTTTTCTGGCCATCGGTCTTCCTGCAGGCAGCCGCTCTGCCAAAGGCGAGCGCTGGGCTGAAGGGCCCGACTGCGCGGCAGGGCGCTCTCGGTTAGGGAGGAGAGATTTCCCCCTCTGATTAGGGAAAACAGGTCGGGCTGCCCGCACCGCTTCCCACCGAATTCA